>JAYESD010000012.1:10316871-10885894 GCA_036927565.1 Tuctoria greenei | reverse complement strand
CAAAATGTATAACATGAGTAATGTAGTAAGAACTTTCGGCATGTAAAAGGACTCATATATGTATGAAATACTATGCTCATATTATTTTAAGTTCGGATTCACACATAGACTTCCCTAGTTTCAAAACTCTCCCTCAAATTAAGCCATGAGGATGCATAACCCCTATTTCATTACGAATGTAACAAAAATGAGTGATATCCAATGGTTTTGTGAAAATGTCAGTCAATTGTTGTTCAGTATCTACATGGTGAAGCACAATGTTTCCTTTTTCAACATTATCACGGAGAAAGTGATACCTAATGTCAATGTGCTTAGTTCTTCATTGTTGCGCGGGGTTTTTAGCAATGCAAATTGCACTAGTGTTATCACAAAATAGTGGAACACTATCTAGATCAACCCCATAGTCCTTAAGTGTTTGAACAATGCAAAGTTTTTGAGAGCAAGCACTAGCAGCAACTACATATTCAGATTCGGTTGTGGATTGTGCAACTAAACTTTGTTTTCTAAAGGACCAAGCAACAAGTGAATTACCCAGAAAATGACAAGCACCCAAAGTACTTTTCCTATCAATCCTACAACCCCCAAAATCAGCATCCGAAAAAGCTTTCAAAATAATGGTTGAGGAAGAAGGAAGAAAAAATGCACTATTCTTGAGTTCCATGTAAGTACATGAGAATCCTTTTTATGGCTTGACAATGTGAAACACGTGGGTAAGGTTGAAACCGTGCACAAAGAGATACGCTAAATTGTATGTCCGGTCTTGATGTCGTGAAGTACAAAAGTGATCTGATCGTGCTTCTATATTCTTTTGATCCACGGGTTCACCATCTTCATCAAGTTCAAGTGTCATTGATGTTCCCATTGGAGTCCGAAGAGGCTTGCTTTTGTCCATGTTGAAGCGCTTAAGAAGGACTCTTGTATACTTCTTTGATGCACAAAGGTTCCCTCCTTAGTTTGCTTGATTTGCAGCCCCAAAAAGTAAGTGAGTTCACCCATCATACTCATTTCAAATTCTGAACTCATCATTGCTGAAAACTTGGACACAAGATCATGAGAAGCACAACCAAAGATAATATCATCCACATAAACTTGAACAAATAATGAGTCATTGCCATGCTTAAGCACAAAATGAGTTTTATCAACCTTACTCATGGTAAACCCTTTTTCAAGTAAGAATGTTTTTAACCTATCATACCATGCTCTAGGAGCTTGCTTTAGATCATAAAGGGACTTAGTCAGTTTGAAAACATGATTAGGAAAATCTGGATTTTCAAAACCAGGTGGTTGCTTAACATAAAACTCCTCATCTATGTAGCCATTAAGAAATGCACTTTTACATACATTTGATATAACTTGAAACCTTTAGATGCAGCAAAAGCTAACAAAATTCATATGGCTTCTAATCTAGCAACAAGAGCAAAAGCTAACAAAATTCTTTTGGCTTCTAATCTAGCAACAAGAGCAAAAGTTTCATCAAAATCTAGACCTTTAATTTGTGTGAAACCTTGAGCAACCAATCTAGCCTTATTCCTAATCACAACCCCATCCTCACTTTTTATTTTTATTTTTAAGCACCCAATTAGTTCCAATTAAAGTGTGATCTTGAGGTGGAGGTACAAGTTTCCAAACATTTTCAAAATTTTCTAACTCTTCTTGCATGGCAATAATCCAAGATTCATTAATCAGTGCGTGTGATATATCTTTGGGTTCAAAAGAAGCAACAAAAGTAGAATGAGCATGAGAATTTGGGTCGGAAAACATGGATCTTGTAACTCGTTCATGCAAGCTCCCAATTATCTGTTTGTGGGGGGTGTTTCTTGTAAATCCGTAGAGGAACATATGTCTCACAAGCTTCTTCTTCATCAGGTTCAATGCAGATTGATGAGCGTGTGGCTTGTGGACGATCAGGACCAGGAGAGATGGTAGTCGGAGCTTGTTCAAAGTTTGGAGCTTGACACATGTCAGCTTCGGAACTATCAGGCAATATCACTGACTCTTCTACTTTTTTGAAAATACCCTCCCCTAAGAATATGGGTCCAGACCTACAATGTTTGAGCTAGTACCTGGGCTAGCTTCATCAATATACACCTCACAAGTCTCCACAATTTTGTTAGTGACAAGTAAAAGCACACTGTAGCCTCTAGTATGAGATGGATAACAAAGAAACATGCCATCAATGGATCTAGGTTCAAATTTATCAAGATTACCATCTTTCTTAACAAAGCATTTGCAACCAAAGATCCAAAAGTTTGTAACACTAGGCCTATGTACAAACCGAAGACCATATGGTGTTTTAACAATCTTAGCGCGCAAGAAAACACGATTTGAGACATAACAAGCGGTTGCAATCGCATCAACCCAAAATTTCCTAGGAGTTTGATATTCATCAAGCATAGTCATAGCCATCTCAACTAAGGTTCTGTTCTTTCTTTCTACAACACCATTTTGCCGAGGTACATATGGTGAATAAAATTGATGATCTATTCCATTTTCATCACAAAAGTGATCAAAAGATTGATTTTTAAATTTGGTTATGTTATCACTTCTAATTGCTTTTAAAGATCCTGGGTGGTCAATTGATAATCTAAGAAATAAAGTTCTAAAGTGACTGAAAGCTTCATTCTTAGATGCCATAAAGTAAACCCAAGAGTATATAGAATAGTCATCAATAATAACAAGAACATAACATTTACTTCCGAAGGATTGAACACGTGAAGGTCCTAAGGTGTCAAGGTGCAAAAGTTGACCCGGTTCAGTTGACATGATCATTGTGAGAGGAGTATGAGAACCTGTAGCCATCTTAGCATGTCTACAAGAATAGCACATAATTTCTTTGTTACCTTTAAGCTTAGGCAGCCCATGTATGCGATCAAGAGCACTAACATGCGTTAGATGATCAAAGCCGATGTGACCAAGTCTACGATGCTAGAAATATAAGTCCTTTGAACCAATAGCAACTAGACACCTATGCTTAGAGGAAGACATATCAAAATCAGCTTTAAGAACTCTTCCAAACCGAGACATGTTAAAAATAAGCTCACTATTTGAATTTAACACTTTGCAGCAATTATTAGTGAAAATAATTTCTAGATTTTCATCTAGTAGTTGTGAAACAAGAAAACAAGTTGTATTTCAATTTTTTAACAAGTGCCACATCCTTCAAAGTGTAGTGATCATTTACTCTAACCGAACCCTTAGCAATTATAGGAGTTGAAGAATTATCGACAAAAGTAACATTCTCTTCACGTGACACAAAAGAGAGGGAGGAGAATCATTCTTTGTTACCGGTCATGTGGCATGAGCAACCTGAATCAACAATCCAAATGTTCTCCTTCCTCAAGCGTATAACCTAGATAGAAGAACAATACGTTGATGACTCAATATTGGGGTTAGTCAAAAGGCATTTAGGAATCCAGTACCCAGTCACACGATGTGCAGCAGGAAGAACTGGCGAAAGCTGAGATAAAACAACAGGTTTATGAGTCAAGGTTTGAAATTTTTTGTTCTGAAATACCGACCTATAAGGTGTTACTTGTGTAGTACAAAAATCAGTAGCTCCGAAGGCAAAAACCGAAGGCCCGGAGGTAAACTTTGAATGTTTTTGACTCATAACAGCAGGTTGCATGTTTTTGACATTCGGTTTAGTATGTGCAGCAAATTTTGCATGAGAATTATAATATCTAGCTTGCATTCATTCCTTTTTATGTTGTTTTGCTAGTCTATAACAAAAATCTATGACATGACCATCTCTACCACAATAGGTACAATGAAATTTAACTTTGTCTTCATGTCTAGATGAGCATGCAATATGTTTATTTGGACCCGAACATGACAACACTCCTGCAGATTTAAAAACCACTTCTTTTGGTTTAGGAACTATTTTAATCCAACCACTTCCTAATGACTTTACAATTTTAGGTGGATGTGCTTTAGCATGACCATGAGAATCAAAACCTAAACTAGTTTTATCATTGCAAGATTTGGATAAATTCAGTAGCAAGTTTAGATTTTTGTTCCCAATACAAAACTGCTCTAGTGTCCTATTCATGTCATCAAGTTTCTTAAACAACTCTTGGCAGTTTTCACATGAAGTTTTTCCTTTTAATTTGCATTTAGAACAATATTTAACTTCATGAGAACGTAAAGCATTGTTCAGCATTTAAATTTTATTCATAGCATATTTTAGTTTCTTTTCAAGATTATTACATGTAGAACAATGCAAATCAATTGTAGAACAAGAAACATCCTTTAATTTTCTGTCATTAAGTGCAACAAGCTTTTTGTTCTTTTCAATCTCTAGCTCAAGTTCATTAAGCGTGGAGGAGTGTGCATTTCTTAAGGAGGAAAATTGTTCACATATTAAATCGCATGAGGAACAAGAATCATCACTAGGAATCAAGGTTTTTAAACAATTAATTTCAGATTCTAGTGACTCAATTTTAACAGCATTTTCCCTAAGCTTTTTGTCCTCTTTCTTAACTATAACAGTTGCACGGGAAATAGCATCACACATTTAATCACAAGTAGAACATACCTCTTCATTGTCACTGTTGTGTTCTGCATACTCCATACTTGATCTTGATTTACCTGCCATGAAGCACAAGTTTGCCAAATCATCTTCATCTTCATCAATTCAAATGTCTACATCACTTGAGCCAAGTTCTTGAAGTGCGGTGATGAAACTATTTATCAGTTTGCGTCATGTAAAACCCTTATTTTTCTTATTGATGTTGCTGGAAGAGGACTTGACATTCTTTTGCTTTTCATCATGTGTAAAAGGACCTGAAATGTTAGGGCAATCTGTACGAAAGTGTCATGTCTTACCACATTCAAAGCATCGTTGAGGTCCGGAGCTTCCTCTACTTCTAGTTATCACATTTTGCAATGCTTTTGAGAACAGAGTAGAGGTGAGTGCTAGCTCCTCTTTTGGAAATTCTTCAATCTGTTCCATGGTTAGTGAAGACAGCAAAGCAAGTGTATTGCTAGATGAAGATTGGTCGGAGCTAGGCATATCACGTTGAGAAATAAATGAAAGAGACTTGTTGGGGTTCTTACATGAGATTATGTCAATTTCATGAGTTTTCAATTTAGATTATAGCACATCTAATGTAAGTGATTCACGAATAGATTTGACTTTCATCTCCAAAATTCACATGTCTAATGCACTTAGTATTTGTCTAGCATTTTCAGCATCTGAAAAATTAACATTGACGCTAGGCAAGTTGCTGAGAATTTTATTAAAGCAAGCAAAGAGGTCATCAATGGACTCACCGGGTTGCATATCAAAGTGCATGTATTCTTTCTTGAACATATCCTGTCTTACCTCCTTGATTGTGTTGGATCCTTCATGGTAGTCACAAAGTGCTCTCCACACATCGTACGCCGATCGGAGGTGTGCAACACGGTTGAAGTCACTCTAAGTTAGTCCTTGGATTACCAAGTTGCGGGCTTTGTTGTTGTTGTCAATCTCTTAAGTTTGTAGCCATGACTTGATCGTTCAACGGCACGTCATAAGGTTTGTACACCTTTTCCCATATTGCGAAGCCTTGTGCCTGGATGAAAGCTTCCATACGTGCTTTCCAATCCTGAAAATTAATAACACTAAAAACACAAGGTTTTGCGGAGTATTTCTCCATGAGTATTAGTCAAAAAAATGTGCAAATCTCAAAGAGCACCGTGGCTCTGATACCAATTGCAGGATCGAAGAACACATGTAAAGCTACTAGAGGGGGGTGAATGGTAGATTAAAACGTTTCAGGTGGAAGCAACAAAAACCCCTCGTAGAAAAACGATATGATAAAGAAATCGTACGTGTGACTAATCTAAATGTGTTCAACTTGACAAAACTATTATAGATTGTATAAAATCATGTTACGAAGACGTCACAGCAAGAATCACGAAAATCCGTCGAGAGAAACTCAAGTTACCGTCGAACAAAGGTCAATCTGTCCTACCCAAGAAAAATAGTTCTGGAACACTGCAAAGAAACATGTGTAGAACAGAAACCACAAATCCAATGACCGCGAAATTTTCATAGGCGATATATAATCAAGTTTTGAAGACAATCCAAAAGTAATCACGTCAATCTGTGTCTGTACCCTGGGTACCGTATACCCCTTGAGATTGCGAAGATCTTAAGGAAATGTCATCTACTTGATTTGAAGACCTTCGGAGGCCCACATGTCAGACATAACCGGACCCGCTTCTCCAATATGGTTAGTCTCACGGTCGCCACGTGTACTATCAAACCGGACCTACCGCCCACAAGGGGGAAGCTCCGGGCTATGTACCATAACGGCACCCCCGGACCTAACCCCAGACCGAGGGAAGCTCCGAAACTGACACGTGTCTGGTGCCACCGGACCTATCTGTTCCCCAAAATATGCTCCGGAGCTGCCACGTGTCCAACCGTCGGATCTTCAGCCTCTAACCTCCGGAAGACTCTACAATGGCTCCAGATCTTCAAAGGGTAATCAGGGACTTCAAGACCCGATTAAGTGTCATTAATACTATGTTAATGACACACGATCAGACGACCCTTATTACCAGTAACGGCGCTGTCAAAGCCCGTAACTCGGTCATTAAGGTTAATTAAGAGCATCAAATATGTATCAATATTAGTAACCACCGGGGCCACATGTCAGGCCAGGCCAACTTGTAACGGCCTGTCCTTATACTATAAAAGGACAGGCCGACGATACATAGAGGGAGACTGATGTGACCTGCTCAGGGCTAGACTGATCAACTCACACGTGCTCTCAACTCACGTTGAGCCCATACATCCAATAGAACACCAACACACCCTGTGGAGTAGGGTATTACACTCAGGCGGCCTGAACCACGTAAATCTTTGTGTCTCCTGTGTCATTTTATACATCACCTTCTTGAATCTTCGCGCGCCCACACCGAACCTCAAACTCCGCAAACACTTTTAGTAGTGTTGGAAGATCTGCCGGATCAAAACCACCGACAGTTGGTGCGCCAGGTAGGGGCGCCTGAGATTTCAAGAATGGTGAACTCAGCTGCTGAATCATCCAATGGTCATTCCGCTATTCAAGCTGCTGGGGGCAATCCCCCCAATATGCAGCCACCAGCAGGAACCTCAGTTCCAGCAGGAGTCATACTTCCACCACCGCCGTCTCCTCCAAAAAATCAAGATGGGCAGCGCGATGGTGCACCAGCGTCAATCACTGCATTGGCAAATCATGACAACCCGGAACACGTGCTCCATGCAGCACGTGCTCTCCTTCAGCGCCCACCACCTCCGGATGCATCCCGAGATGCCATGGAGCAGTGGAGGGCCAATGTGGAACACTTGGTTGCAGCAGCAGCCGACCGCATCAGCAACTAGGGTCCTCCTCCTTCAGGACGGGCCCCGTCGCAACGACGGACCTTGTCTGGTAGACTTGGTCCGCACGTTTCCAACAACAGGAGACGTGCTGCGTCACACCAGGTGACATCGTTGCCCTCCGAGGCGCGACGCACTCACACAGTATCAAGGCTTTCAACTCATGACCTCCGGGCGGAGCTTGATCACCAATACCATCAACAAGACGGTCGAGTCCATATTGAGCGTGCTCATGAAAGACGAGAAGCTCAGGACATTCTTTCTCCTGAAGGAGTAGGAGGAGGCTGCTCAGCCCTGGCCATGCATCTGCATATGGTCAGGTGGCCACAGAAGTTCCGGCCTCACCTGCCGGAGAAGTTTGACGGGACCGTTAATCCTGTCGAATTTCTTCAGATTTACTCCACTGCTATCTTTGCAGCTGGAGAAAATGAGGCCGTAATGGCCAACTATTTTCTAGTGGCTTTAACTAGGACCGCCCAGTCCTGGTTTATGAGCCTTCCACCCAACTCCATCAACAGTTGGGAGGAGTTGTGCCGACAGTTCACCGCCAACTTCAGGAGTTCATACACCCGACCAGGCACCGAACTGGATCTTTTTGCAGTCGTGCAAAAAGGGGGAGAATCCCTGCAATCATTCATCCAGAGATTCTCTCAGGTACGAAACACTATCCCTTCTATTTCTAGCGCTTCTGTCATTGTGGCATTTAGACAGGGCGTACGGGATAAGAAGATGTTGGAGAAACTGGCGATCAAGGAGATCACCAGTGTCATGGAACTCTTCAGCTTGGCTGACAAATGTGCCAAAGCTGTGGAGGGCCGTGAAATGCACTCCAAACCACCTCCAGAGGATCACAAGAAATCCTCCAAAGGAGAAGCCACTACCTCCGGGAGTGGCAAAAAGAAGAAAATGACCAACAGCAAGAAGAAGCCGTCGGCCGGTGCATCTAACGCTGCAGCTACTGCAGCTCCGGGTGGTCGGGGGCCACGCCCCGAGAAGCAACCTCGACTGTCTTCTGAAGACGGTGGAAAACCCAAGGTGTGGTGTCCAATTCATAAGACGGACAGCCACAGTTTGGAAGACTGCCGGGAGGTCCAAAACCTTGCCGAGCGCTACAACAAGCGCACGGAAGAAGTTCCTTTCCAATAGAGGGAAGGAAAACAAAAAGTTGACGAAGCTCCGGATGAAGAGGAGTTAGGTTTTCAGGATCCTAAAAAGGTCATGAAGACCGTCTACACCTCCGTCGACGACGATTCTGACGTCTCTAACAACGAGCGTCGGAAGACCATGAACACCATTTTTGGTGGATCATGGGACATCACCTCCCGCCGCGTCCTCAAGACAATGCATCGGGACATGGCCGCTGTAGCTCCTACAGCCAGGGCGGAGCCTCATCGGAAGTGGATGGACACAACCATCACTTTTGATGCTTCGGACTGCCCTCGAAGCATGGTTGGAGCAGGCCAGGTACCTTCGATGGTATCTCCTACCATCAATAACATTCAGCTCCACCATGTTATGGTAGACGGAGGTTTGGGGCTGAACCTCATAAGCTTCAAAGCTTTTACCAGGCTTCAGCTCTGACCTTCAGATCTTCACCCCTCCCGACCTTTCTCCGGAGTAGGTCCGGGAGCCATTACCCCACTCGGTGCTATTACTGTCCCCGTTACCTTCGGAACTTGGGAGAAGTATCGCACTGAGAAGTTGTTCTTTGACGTTGCTCAGATCAACTTACCTTTCAACGCCATCTTGGGTAGGCCTGCCTTGTACAAATTCATGGCAGCTGCTCATTATGGCTACCTGGTGTTAAAGATGCCAACACCAGTAGGCGTTCTCCGGATCCGCGGAGATTGCACCACCGGAGTAACCGCTCTGGAAGAACTTCATGCGCTTACTACGGCGCAAGAGGAGGACTCCAGGTAGTAGCAAGCTCCAAAACCCCCGAGCATTCGTCAACGGGGCTCGAGTTTTGCACCTCAAGTGCAGCCAAGCGGCAACACCGACATTCCCGTCAAATTCGTCCAAATTGGTTCCGATGCCGCTCAGACCACCCGTATATCAGGAGGACTGAATGAAAAATAGGAACTCGCGATCATCGCTTTCCTCCGGGCTAATGTCGACGTGTTTGCCTGGCAACCGCCAAAATGCCTGGGATCCCCGTGGAAGTGATTGAGCACAATCTGAAGATCTACCCCGACGCCCGGCCCGTGCATAAAAAGCCTTGGAAGCAATCCGTGGAGCGACAAAACTTCATTCGACAAGAAGTGAAGAAGTTGCTCGAAGCTGGATTCATCAGAGAAGTATTCCATCCAAAATGGCTGGCAAACCCAGTCATTGTGCCCAAGGCCGGCGGGAAGCTTCGGATGTGTATTGACTACACAACACTAAATAAGGCATGTCCAAAAGATCCATTCCCACTACCTAGAATAGATCAGATAGTGGATTCAACCTCCGGGTGTGAATTACTGTGTTTCCTAGACGCATATTCTGGGTATCATCAAATCAGAATGTCTAGGGAAGATGAAGAGCATACCTCTTTCATCACAGTAGATGGATTGTACTGTTATATAACCATGCCATTTGGTCTCAAGAATGCAGCTTCAACCTTTGTACGAGCTATGTACAAAAATTTTGAAGAACTCATTAGAGACATAGTGGAGGTGTACGTCGATGACATCGTGGTCAAGGTCAAGAACAAGGAGTCACTCCTTGACACCTTACAGGCTGTCTTCGACAAGCTTCGGGTCACCTGCACAAAGCTAAACCCAGAAAAGTGTGTCTTCGGGATTAGCTCCGAAAAACTTCTTGGTTTCCTGGTAAGTCACCGGGGTATAGAGGCTAATCCGGCGAAGATCAAAGCCATTGAAGACATGTGGCCACCAGCCCGCATCAAGGATGTCCAAAAGATGACTGGATGTCTAGCACCCCTCAACCGGTTCTCAAGACTGGCGGAACAGGCACTTCCCTTCTTCAAGTTATTGAGGAAGTCCGGACTATTCCAATGGTCCGAAGAAGCAGAAAAGGCGTTCCAGGAGCTAAAACAGCTCCTCACCACCCTACCAACTCTGGTAGCTCCGAACCCTGGTGAGCCTTTGCTGCTTTACATTTCAGCAACTGACGAAGTCGTCAGTATGGTCCTGGTTGCGGAGAGACCAGAACCGTCCCATGCTCAGGAATCCAGACCTCTCCGGGTGGGTCCGGATGTTCCTGAAAGTGAGTCTGGGTCCCAGTTCCCAGACTTGAGTCCACAAGAAGTTACTTCAGAAGACCCAGACCCCTTCGGGAGGGTCCAGGTCACTTCTGAAGAAGCTCCGGGTCCCTCCAGCAAGGACCCGGAGGTCCCCGAAGAAGGTCCGGATCCCTCCGGGAGGATACGGGTCAATGAAGAGGAAGCTCCGGGCCCCTCCGGGAGGGTTCAGACCATCCAGCGCCCAGTGTACTTCATCAATGAAGTACTTCATGACGCCAAGACTTGATACCTAGAGGTGCATAAGCTGCTCTATGCATTTCTTATCGCCTCCAGGAAGCTTCGCCATTACTTCCAAGCTCACAAGATTTCAGTGGTGACTTCTTACCCACTTCGAGCAATCTTGCATAATCCCAATTCAACTGGGAATATTGCAAAGTGGGTAGCGGAATTGGCCGAATTCGATCTCGAATTCATTCCAAGACAAGCAATCAAGAGTCAAGCATTGGCGGATTTTGTGGTGGAATGGACTCCCTCTCCATCAAACCCTAGGGGCCCCCGTGCGCAGAAGCCTGAACACAAGGCTCCGGTCTTCACTCATCCTCACTGAACCCTCTACTTCGATGGCTCCATGCAAAAGCAGGGGGCCGGAGCTGGAATCCTTCTCCTCGCACCAACCGGGGAGGAGGTAAAATACATGGTACACCTTGACTTCAAGGCGACCAACAACATGGCGGGGTACGAAGCACTCATCTACGAAATAAATGTGGCACTATCATACGGTGTCAAGCAGCTGCTGGTCAAGGGAGATTCACAGCTCATCATTAAACAAGTGAAGGGTGAATGCTCCTGCAACAATCTCCAGCTAGCTGCTTACCTCCTTGAAGTCCAGAGGCTTCAGAAGGACTTCGAAGTCCTAGACCTCCACCACGTCCAGCGTGCCCACAACGCTGAAGCCGACGAACTCTCGACGAAAGCGTCAACCAGAGCTCTGGCTCCTGACGGAACTTTTGTCCGGAGGTTGTCAAAACCCAAAGCTCAGCCTGCCGAACTGAGCGTAGGGGGTGAGATCAGCATCCCGAAGCTGACGGTCCCGATGGCCCTGTTACCATGGCAGCCATCAAGGGTCGTAGGTGCTGCCGGAAGCTCCGAGCAAACCAGCACACAAGACTCAAATGCTCAAGTTAGCTCCGATGCATGGATCTCGGAGATCTGGACCTACTTGAAAGACAACATCCTCCTGACGATGATGTATCCGCTGATCGGATAGTCAGATTGGCTAAAAGATACACGTTGGTAGAAGGGGATCTCTACCGGCACGGTGCCAACGACGTCCTAATGCGGTGCATCACAAGGGAAGAAGGTAGCGAGCTCCTCGATGAAATCCATGGAGGCGAGTGTGGGAACCATGCGTCTTCCCGCACGCTCGTCGGTAAAGCCTTCCGGCATGGCTTCTACTGGCCTACAGCACTCCAGGATGCAACTGAGCTGGTGAAAAAATGCGAAGCATGCCAATTTCATGCAAAGCAAATTCACACACCGGCTCCGCCTTTACAAATGATACCTCCTACATGGCCCTTCGCCGTGTGGGGGATGGACATCTTGGGACCTTTCCCAAGAGCCGTCGGAGGTTATAAGTTCCTGTATGTCGCCATTGACAAGTTCACCAAGTGGCCGAAAGCAAATCCAGTTGTGACAATCAACAAGCAATCTTCTATCAACTTTTTGCAGTCCATTGTATGCAGATTTGGAGTCCCAAACAAAATCATCACTGATAACGGTACCCAATTCACAAGCTCTGCATTTCAAGGATATTGCGAAGACCTCGACATTCAAGTCTGCTACACTTTCGTAGCTCACCCGGCAAGCAATGGCCAGGCCGAGAGAGCAAATGCTGAAATCCTGAAAGGACTCAAAACGCGCACCTATGAGCGCTTGAAAAAACATGGAGCCAACTGGATTGAAGAGCTTCCACCCACTATATGGGCTAACAGGACAACTCCAAACCGGTCAACTGGAGAGACACCCTTCTTCCTGCTGTACGGAGCTAAAGCAATCCTTCCTCCGGAAATCACCTTGGGGTCACTCTGGGTCTGGACCTTCGACGAAGCCACGCAGGACCAGCTCCGGCGTGAAGACCTAGACCTCCTAGAGGAGGGAAGGTGCCAAGCAGCTGTTCGGAATGCCCGATACCGCCAAGCCCTTCGGCGCTATCATCAGCGGCATGTACACAACCGACAGCTCGAGGAAGGCGATTTGGTGCTACGAAGAATACAATCCAGAGAAGGGTTAAACAAACTGTCCCCCAGCTGGGAGGGACCCTTCCGAGTGATTAGAGTATCCCGTCCCGGAAGCGTTCGCTTGGCTACCGAGGATGGGACACCTCTCCCAAATCCTTGGAATATTGAGCACCTCCGTAAGTTCTACACTTAATATCACGGAGGTGAGTCTGTAGTAACTTGAGGTGTATGTTATAGAGTCATTGTACAGAGTCGGGTAGTTCCTCTGGGAGAACAGCCGGACCTTTCCCGGAAGGTCCGCAAAGTTCATGCAACACTTGTCACAGTCTCAGGACTAAAAGTGTGGCTAGCTACCCTGGGTCAAATGAGAAATGAAACACGCTTAGCCTGGTCCCGTACCCTAAGAGCGTACATGTTGCCCCTATACCTCGGACCTATAATGAAAGACATCTTCATGTGAAACAGACTCCACGTGCATTTATTTTGTACAATCTCAACATTTTTTATTTTTTTCTTTCTTGTCTATAACAAAGTTGTGCAATTCTTAAGAAATTTTAGTTCGACCAGTTCATGTACAATTCGAGCTGTATTGTCAATTCTTTTGGATTCAAATATTGTTCATGGCCCACTCGCCTGAATGCCGCCAAGCCAATCTAGGGCCAGAGTGTGCTATCGACTTAGCCTGGTCAAGCACCCTAAGTACGCCACTCTACCTACACCCCGGCAGGCCGAAGTAAGGCGGGTCCAAGTACAATTGAATCTGAAAGAAAGAAGGCAACATATTCGGTTGTATTCTGAATTGTGTTTGACCTAAAACTTTCTTGGGAATCGTAAGCCGCGACGAAGTTATAGGAAAGGAGCGAATTTTACTATTTTTCTTGGCTTCTGTGTGCAGGAAAAATAAAGAATCCACGTTGATGGAGAAAAGCCGGAGCTAACAAAGCTCCGACTCCCCCTAGGTGGCTTGTAATCGATGTTAAACATTGAAAACGAGCATCACCGGAGCAACCAAGCTCCGGTAAAGCTAGGGGGGCCAGCCGTCGACGCAAAATAAAAGATGGTGAGAAGATCCCACAAGCGGAGTCTGCTGCCGACAAACTACGCGTTGGCAAAGGTCACTGCCAGAGCTACTAAGCTCCGACACGCCGGAGGGCTAACTATCGATGCTCTACGCATTGATAGGGACTATTGGTGGAGCTACTAATCTCCGACGGTAGTTAATGCCAGAGCTTCTGAGCTCCGACAACCTCAGGGGGGCCTTCACTATCGAAGACTTCGGACCTACACTCTACAAGTTCGAAGCAAACGAGTCTTCAACAAAACACAATATCCTCTTGGTACATGTTCACAATCAAATTGTATACATCTACCAGGGGGCCTAGTGAAGACAAAAGTGTTGAAGACAAAAAATGAAATTCACAAAAATTTGGATTATATTCATCTGGAGACAAGGGATTACAAAATTGGGGAAGAAAAAGAGAGAATACAAGTGGGAGCTACAGAGATGGTCCTAGACCCTATGGAAGAACTGGGCGACCTTCTGAGCAACCTCCGACACGTTGGCTCGGGTGGCTTCACCTTGTCCTTCGACGGGACCTTTATGCACCGGGTACAGAGGGAATTGGGGATCTCGACTTGTGTAGCACGTCAGCACATACTCTGCGACGTTCTTCACCAGGGATTGCCCCTCAACTTCCAACTGGTCCGCGATGACATGACCCACCTTGGAGAGTTTGTTACCCGCCAAGCTCAACGCTTGCAACGCCAGGTCTGGCTCCGACTCCGGATCATCCGGACGCATGGGACTGAAGCCCATTGGTGTTAGCGCGTCGTTGGCTTTGCTCAGGAACTCCTAAACCTGTAGGGAGTCCACAGTCCTCAGGCCCTTCAATTCCTCCAAGGATCTTATGGCCTCCGCCAGTTCAGAATTCTCACGAGCAAGGCGCTCAACCTCTTTGGCATTTTGCTAAATCTTTTCAGCAACCTGCTTCTCGAGTTTTCCGAGCTCCTCCTCCCGGAGGTGGATCTTGTTCCGGCGGTCGACCAGGTCCTTCGCCCGGCCCCTAAATTTCTTCTCCCTGGCAGCGATGGCACACTCTTGCTGGTAGAGTTCCTGCCCTCGCACCCAGGCCTTCTCCTCCTCCTCAACGCAACGCTCCTCCAATTTCTTGGCGCGTTCCTCGAGGCGCTTGTTAGCCAGAGCCACCTTTTCGGTGAGATCCTCCTGCCTCTTCAAGACGTCATCCCGCAGCTCTAGGAGTTTTTGCTCTTCGTCTTCGAGCCTCTACTCCCTCTCCTCAATTGCCTCCCGACGCTTGATGAGAGTAGTGTTAATGGCTTCAAGCCTTTCTTGGCGATCATCAGCCGCAATATTAGCTGCCTTGGTCTGCTCATAAATGGCCCGAGATTGAGCGTTGAGGGCACGAGTCAAGCTCTCCCTATCATCCAATAATTTGCCCCAGTATTCCAGGCGGATCTTCTCCTGCTTGATCCACTCCTTGTCGTTTGCCAGCCTCGACTGCGCCAGCTTGGTCTCGAAGTAGAGCCGATTACACCACCGCCTAAGGGTTTGGCGCTCCTCTTCAAGAGCCTTGCTGCCATGGTAGAAAGCCAGCTGGACTTGACGCAGACTGGAGCAAGCGTTGTCAATGGACAATGACAGGGGAATAGGTTCCGGACCTACTGGAGTCTCCTCCGCTGGTTCCAGCGGGTTCTCGCTTACAAAAATTGGGTCCCACTCCACAAGAGTGGTCCCCTGAGCCTCCATGGCACTAGGTCCGCCCTCTGGGATAGCCTTAGTCGCCACCGAGGAAGGTCCCGCAGAAGAAGTTCCGACCTCCGGAAGTGGTTCCGAAGGCCCTGCCGCCAGGTCTTCATTTGCCCCCTCGGGCAGGGGGCCAGTGACTTCATCTAGGCACCCTGGCCCAGCAGCAGGCACCTCCACCGTCATCACTTTCGGAGTAGGGGCAACTTCAGGCTCCGGCCTGGGCTCCTCCTCCGCTGGTGGCTCGGGTGTTGGCACCTCGACCACCATGGGTTCGAGTGCTGATGCCTCCGCAACGACCGGCTCAGGCGCCGGAAGGTCTTCAACTGCAACCGGCTTTGCAGCCGGAGCTTCAGTGGCAACCGGCTCTGAGGCCGGAGCTTCGGAGGTAGTCGGCTCAACCGCCGGGACTTCCTCAACATCCGGCTCGCTCGCCGGGACTTCAATAACCTCCGGCTCAACTGCCAGGGCTTCGACAATTTCTGGCTCTGGGGCCGGAATCACTTCTTCCTCCGGCTCAACGGCCGAAGTTCCATCATCTCAGCATCAAGACCCGGGGCTTCAACCTCCGGGGCAGGTGCCGCTGGCGCATCTTCTCTCCCGTGGTCCGGCGCTACCATGGGAGTCTCGAGAGATGAGTCGAGGTCCATGACCATGACAGCTGGCGCCGGAGCTGCCGCAGCTTCAGCCACCACTTGGGACGGCACCGGGACAGGAGCAGAAGCCTCCGCCCTCACAGCTTCAGCCGCTGTGGCTGAGGGTGAAGCCTCACTCCTCTTCTTGGGGACGCTGCAGATGATGGATGAAGAAACTTAAAAAACAGTTACTACAACAAAAGAACTGTCTGAGGTAAATATTAAAAATTACCTCGGAAGGCTTCCGCACCAGCTTGCACGGAATCTCTTTCCCGGGCATTCTAGACTGGCCATGGCCTCCGCCGGCGTGGTAGCTCCCCGGAACTTGTTGCAGCCGCGGGCATTTCCTTAGTCGAGGCCCCCCTCGACCGGGAAGGACCTCCAAACCCAGAGGCTGCAGCTGGCCCTGGTACTGGAGTCACATGCCCGGAGCTAGCACCCCGGGAAGACACTGCAGTAGGTACAGTCGCCGCAGTTGTAGAAGACCTCCCCCTCCAGGGAAAAGGAGCTGCTGCAGAGGATGCAGGCCTGACGGACCTTCCGTCGGCATGCTTCAGCTTCCTCTTCTGGCTCAAGGGTTCGGCCATCAGCTCCTTACCCTTGCCGACGACTTCGGTCCTTGGCTTCGGGGCAGAGTCGGAGCCACCTTCAGAAGCCCCAGGGATCACCACCCCGGAAGTCGATCGTCTCTCGACGACACCAAGGTCGTCAAGCACCGACATCGTCTGCCGGAGCTCCATGTTGAACTCTACTTCCACGTTCAGAGGGAGGAAAGCTGGTGGCGGGGTCAAGCCATCACCCGCGACGTTGATGCCGTGCTGGAACTTCTTGAGATGAAACTCCAGGGTCGCCCCCTCCATGTTGGACTTCAGCCCGGTCTCGACCCGGTCGTCGTCCATCACACTATTGAGGCCCCAAGCAAGTTTCTCTCTCCTCTTCAGCGGTGCCCACCTGTTGACCAGGAAATTGCAAAATACTGCCTGAGGAGTCAATACTCCCTCCACACAGTGGCGGATCCTGGTCAGAGCAGGGTTGAAGGCATCCGACAGCACCGGAGCTTCACTTTAGACTGCAGTGTCGATGTTGGGAAGGCCTTCGGGCAGCTCCAGCTTCTCGTGCTCCTCCACCTGGATGACTATCCAATCTTTCTTCCAATCGTCCCACTTTCCAGAGGGAAACGACCAGAGGTACTTGAATGAGAACTTCTTGTGCTTCACAAAGTAGTAGAAGCCAAGAAACTCATCACCCCTTCCGGTGGTATGGACGGTGAAGAAGGTCCAGAAAAGCTCAATGCAGGGGGGGATGCCCACCCACAGTTCACAGAAGTGAACGAAGACAGACAAAAAGAAGAATGGAGTGGGGGCCAAGGTGATACAGCTGCAGACCATAGAAGTCTAGCAGCATCAAGAAAAAGGAGGAAAAAGGTGGGATCAACCCCACCATGGCATACGCAGAGAAGTACACCATCTCACCGATGTGCTTCTTCTCGAACGGGAGCTCCCCACCGGTGCGGACCAGGTGGTTGAAGAAGTCCGAGGACCACACCATGAGGTCCCGTACCTTCTTCAGGTCACCTTCGGTCTTCAAGCGGCTCTTGCGGAGACCCAACTCCATCGCAGCACAACGAGGCAAGGTAGGAAAAGCAAGCGCAAGTTTGGGAGTTCGAGCGCAAGTTTAGATGAGAGGCATAAAGAACCCCAGACGGTGTGCACTTTCCTTCTTAAGTAAGCCCCCGCAACGCTTGGATGGAAATCGCAGGGAAGCCGAAGATACTATTCAAAAATTTCACCTTGCCGATGACAAGAGGGCCCGGGACCACCCCGACGACCAAGTCGAGGTTCTTACCCAGGTGAACGGTTGTCATCATGAAAGGCGGGAAGCCCGAAGGCGATGGCCTGACAAGGCGCGCGGAACCGATACGATTTTCGTATCGAGAACCGGCGACCTTCAATTGTGTGAAATCCGCATACCAAAGATCTCATTTGCCGCACTTGGGATATGCCACGCGGCGAGGATTTAACTCCAAAACTATCGCCAACGGCACATCCGAAGACCTTTGAAGACTCAGTTCAAAAGTCGAAGGATGGACCCACCTCCGGCGGAATGACTTCACCCAAGGGGTCTTCCCCAGAGGTTGGCCCAGGGGGCCACTGTCGGTACCCTGGGTACCGTATACCCCTTGAGATTGCGAAGATCTTAAGGAAATATCATCTACTTGATTTGAAGACCTTCGGGGGCCCACATGTCAGACATAACCGGACCAGCTTCCCCAATATGGTTAGTCTCTCAGGGTCGCCACATGTACTATCAAACTGGAGCTACCGCCCATAAGGGGGAAGCTCCGGGCTATGTACCATAACGGCACCCCCGGACCTAACCCCAGACTGAGGGAAGCTCCAGAACTGACACGTGTCTGGTGGCACCGAACCTATCTGTTCCCCACAATATGCTCCGGAGCTGCCACGTGTCCAACCGTCAGATCTTCAGCCTCTAACCTCCGGAAGACTCTACAACGGCTCCGGATCTTCAAAGGGGAATCAAGGACTTCAAGACCCGATTAAGTGTCATTAATACTATGTTAATGACACACGATCGGACAACCCTTATTACCAGTAACGGCGCCGTCAAAGCCCGTAACTCGATCATTAAGGGTAACTAAGAGCATCAAATATGTATCAATATTAGTAACTGCCGGGGCCACATGTCGGGCCAGGCCAACTTGTAACAGCCTGTTCTTATACTAGAAAAGGACAGGCCGATGATACATAGAGGGAGACTGATCTAACCTGCTCAGGGCTAGACTGATCAACTCACACGCGCTCTCAACTCTCGTTGAGCCCATACATCCAATACAACACCAACACACCCCGTGGAGTAGGGTATTACGCTCAGGAGGCCCGAACCACGTAAATCTTTGTGTCTCCTGTGTCATTTTACACATCACCTTCTTGAATCTCCGCGCGCCCACACCGAACCTCAAACTCCGCAAACACTTTTAGTAGTGTCGGGAGATCTGCCGGATCAAAATCACCGACAATCCGATTTGTAAAACTCGAGTTATGATAAAACCACCGAAGCAAGGTGGTGATGTACAGAAACTCGACGAGAAAGAATTGAAGAAAACAAGTCGGACGAACAAGGCACAAAAGATCCTTTAGACTACAAATTGTATTGATCAAAACTTACAAGGAACAGCCCCAAAGTCTTCTACCACGAGCTCTGGCCACCCTTGCTTATATAACCAGCCCTTAGGCCAACCCAAACCTAACTAGGACTCTAATCCTACTCAATTCACGAATCGAAACTTTCTGTAACTGCTCAAGACTCTTCTATACGCAGATAGAAGCAATATTAAGACTTTCAAACATATTAGGAACGTATACCACGTTCCTAAAACAACTCAAATTAGTGACCCACATGAAATCCTATCATAACCAACTCAAAACTTTCCATATTTGAGTCAAACACGACTCAGCCGCAGCCTAAGTCCATAACCTAGTCGGTTGGACCTTTCTGACTTATTCTTTACGTCCACATCTCTTCATCATGCCTCGTAACCATGTATCCACGTCCATGCACTCCTTTCACACGTGTAAACATCTTCTAACGACGTCCATGATACCTTCATATGCAATGTTCTTGATCCAAACATGTTGCATGACCTCCCAATTAACTCAACCACAATTCCTCCCGAACTTGGTTGTTGAACCTCATCTTCTCCCTAAGACTAGTTCAATGGATCCCACCAGCAGCCATGTCTTGAACTAAAACAACACCTGCACATGAATAAACAACCAATACTTCTAAGCACAAGTCCTCGACTTGACTCTCGTTAGTTCCGATAACCACAACACCTTACGTGAGCACCTCACATAAGCATGTTGCAAACCATAGCAAATTGATAACAGTCATGACCACAAAAACACAACAAAAACTTAGTAAAATAAAACTAAGCAAACTTTCCATAATCCAAAAAGCAAGTCGAAACATTACAAATTAAAAGCAAAACTACAACAATCAAGCTCCGAACCTTGCCAAAGCTAACTGGTGCTTACAAAGCTAGCAAGATCTAGCGCCGAAACTTACCAAAGCTAGTCCGACCTAGCGCCGAAGCATACCAAAGCTAGTAGTACCTAGAGCCGGAGCTAACCAAAGCTAGTCGGACCTAAAGCCGGAGCTAACCAAAGCTAGCTAGTCGGACCTTACGTCGGACCTTGCAGGAGCTACCCAAAACAAACCGGACCTATCGTCGGACCATGCTGGAGCTCGAACATAAAGTCAAACCTTGCTAGAAAAGGTGTTTTGGTAGTATTCAAAACTTTTATTGTCAAAGCCAATGTATTCAACACACATAGGTTTCACCTAGACAAAGGGTACAACATGCTTTTGAGCAAACGTAACCCGTTTTCAAGTTGTTTCATTTGTTCTTGATTTTAGTGCAGCTAGGACAAAATTTATAAATAGGTTGGAAGGCCTCATCAATCTCATACCCCTCCATTGATCTCATTTTTAGTTCATGGTGGAGGAATGCTCAAGATGGTGGTCCAATGGAGGAACAAGATAAAGCTACTTCAACCCCAACCTCAAACTAGCAGGAGAGATTGAACATGAAGGCTACACCAAAAATCCGTGGTTGTGAGTCTCTCAAACAACGACCTTCAACCAAGACTTCTCTTCAATTGTGGTACAAGTTTAAAATTTTCCATCGTTTGAATTGCATTAGGATTGAATGATTTTTGCTTACATTGGTAAGGAAGGTCCACACCTTCTCATCATTCAATTCTTATGCATCCTCACGAGAGTAAGTGTTAGCATTGCTCTTTCGATTCTTCAAAAAGTAATGTTACCTTACTTAGGAATAAATTTAAACAGGTACCTAGAATTTCATAAGAATTGCTAAAATTTACTTAGACATTTTCTGCCTAGGTAATGCTTATGGAATTACTTAATGGTTGAATTGGTACGTAGCAACCTAGGAATAGTGATGTCCATAATTATGATTTGAAACTAATTCATCCATGGATTACTAAATTTCAAATTCCTAGGCATTTGCTCAGGAGGATAAAATTGAGAATCTTGTTTGCCATGATCCAAATGATGACATTTTCTCTTGCGTAAAAACCTATGTTGGTTAGAAAATTTACATGGTGAAGCGATCCATATAGTGTATTTATATAGAAAATGTACAAATTGATTTATCCATAAAGCCCCACTCTTATCAATGAATAATATATTATTCATGGATACACTCTAATTTGGACCCAATGCATCTTTGATTTTTATCTTCCCCGTATGTACAAATGGAAATTCGGTTACCTAACCTGAAAATTCATTTGTACAAATATCGAGAGCTAACCATCCCTCTCTATTATAGAGAGGAAGTTTGCAGGAGTGAAATAACTATGCAGGCATTCAAGGATCCGATTGTTGGAAACCCTCAGAGGATTCCATTTCAATATCTCTTGGTCAAGGAGTAAATGAGGATGGTTGCTACCTATCGGAAATTGAGCCCGAAGGTCAACCATAACTATACGAGGCCGGAGATTTGACATGGAAACCCTCCGTGAGCAACCAATGGGCTGCTATGAATATGTGAGAGCATTATGCTCTAAACTATTCTAAGCACTCATTCAATCTCAAGGGAATTGCCACCATCATTGGGTGTAAGTTATTCCTTTTGTGGCTAAAAGGTATGAATAATCTTAACCAATGAATGACAAGATCACATCCAATGAATATTGGGTGCAAGTTGTTCCTATTTTGTTAGAAGGTATTTTATCCTTTAGCCATGAAACAATGGATCACAATCAACCCATGTTGAGTGCACGTCATCCCTTTGTTGTTATAGGTATGCTGTACCTTATCCAAGGAATAACGAATCATACTCAACACATGTTGGGTACATGTCACTCCTTTGTGGCTAAAGGGTATCACTACCATAGCCAAGGAATGACAAATCACACCCAATGCATGAGGTGTACAAGTTATTCCTTTATGGCAAGAAGGTATGATACACCTTAGCCAAAGAATGACGGAACATACTCAACCATGTTGAGTGCACGTCATTCCTTTGAAGCCAAGGGATATCATTACCTTAGCAAAGGAATGAGAAGGCACATCCAACCTATGGAAATTTTAATGTGTGGATGAGCAACATCAACAAAACTCACCTTGACCACACTCATGGAACCCATGGAAGGCAATCCAACATCAACACTCAAGCCTCCATTGCCAAAGCCATGCTGCAACAAGGTTAGACCAACCTGATGGCCTACATCCGTCGTTATGGTTTCAGCCCCTAGCACGGACCTTGACCAAGAACAAGGTTGGGGGAGGACCCCCACTTGAGGTAACTTGTATCACACCCTTGCATGTTTATTTTCCATCCACCCATCATCCACCTTGCATATATAAAAAATTTAAAAAAAAGTAGAGTAGATTTGCTTTCAAAATAAAATAAAAGATGTGCGGTAAGGATGATTCAAAATTCACATAGATGAAATGATGAATAGTGACTCTGTTTTAATTTTCCTAAGTACCTAGTTTACCACTTACTACTCTCCAAAATATTGCTTTCATTGGCAATAATTGCTTTTGCCTTGATTTAGAAATTGTGGGTAGCAAAAGCTTAATCCAATTCTAAGTTGTTGGGAGATATGATACGGTGATAGGGCTGCTACTCCTAGTTTGAAAGTGAAACATAGATTTTCAGAGAAATTCTAAAAAGATTTAAGTTACTCTCATTTGATTGGAAATACCTACCAAAGACATATGATACATTACATTTATAGACCTTATGCATATGCTATTTGTCTTCACATTGAGCTTTGTCAAACTAGTATAGACTTATGTGAGATTTCATTCATCACTTTTTGAATTCAAGACTTCACTTGCACATGCTATAATTCTACACTAGAAGTAAGCAAAATCCCATGATACCATCCTTCCACAATAAAAAGAGAAACTCCATACCATTCATGCTTAGTACTCTCTCTAAATTTATTACATAAAAAGGGAGTAGAATACATGGCTAAAAGAAAAAAAAAAGAAGAAAATGTATGCTTACATCAAAAGCATGAGAAAAAAAAAGAACAGAAAAGTAGCTATGTTTCATCCATGCAAAATAAGAGAGTCCACTCAAAAAGGAGTCATCTCAGATATCCACATCCACCTCCATTTCATCACACATGCACATGTCTTGGATCAAATAGTTTTGAATTGATTTCTCCTAAGGCTTGCATTTTTGACTTAGCAATATTATGTGTTCCAAATATGCCTACTATATCTCCTACCAAGCTCCACATACAAGCCTTATTTAGTAGTAGGATGAGTGTAGGCACAATGCCTTGGTGCGGAAATATTTCCACTACACATAAATGAGAGAACGAGAGAATCAAATTGAGATGTTTATAATCTAAATTGAACTCTCTAGAATTTGAGTGGAACTAGATTTCTTGGGTATGTGTGCTCCATTTGCTGTTCTATCTTTCAACCACCCATGAATAGGAGATGGCACAAGCCCCATAAGGACTTAAGATGGGTGAAGTACCATGCCAATTTTTGCAATACTAGGTAGAGTATTTATTTGTGCACATGGTACTTTTGAAAAGTAGGACATCATAGCAACTCATGATCATCAACCTAAGGTCTTGACTTTTCTCAGGATGAGCAAATAATAAGCTTGGGAGAGTTTGTTGACGGATGTTATATACCAATTTCTGTAGGATCGAAGAGCACATGAAGAGCTACGGGGGGGGGGGGGGGGGGGGGGGGGGTGAATGGTAGATTTAAAAATCTTATGCAGCGGAAACAATTAAACCCCAACCCCTTCAACAGAAAAACGATCTGTTAAAGAAATCGTGTGTGAGACTAATCTAAACGCGTTTCACTGTGAAAAAAGTGATAGATATCAGAGAGAATAAAGTCACGAAGACAACACAAAAAGAATCACTCAAATCCGTCGAGAAAAACTCAAGTTATGATCGAAAGATCAAACAAGGTCCATCTGCCCTACCCGAGGAAAAACAGTTCTGGAATGCTGCAAAGAAACTCGTGTAGATCAGAAACCACAAATCCAATAACCGTGAAATTTTGACATATGATAGATAATCAAGTTGTGGAGACAAACCAAAAAGAATCACGTCAATTGGATATGTAAAACTCGAGTTATGATAAAACCACCGACGAAAGGTAGTGCTGTCCAGAAACTCGACGAGTAAAACTAGTCTGGAACAAGTCGGACGAACAAGGCACAAAAGTTCATTCAAAATACGAATTTTATTCAATAGAACACAAGAGGAACAGCCCCAAAGTCGTGTACCACGAGCTCTGGGCTCCCTTTCTTATATAACTAGCTCGAAAGCCAACTTAACTCAAATAAGGAACCTAATCCTACTCTGTTCACGAATCATAACTTTCCATAACTGCTTAGGATTCTTCTATACGCAGATAGAAGCAATCTTAAGACTTCCAAACACCTTAGGAACGTATCCCACATTCCTAAACAACTCAAATTCTTGACCCACACGAAATCCTATCATAACCAACTCAAATCTTTCCTAAGGTTAAATGGAGGGTCTATTTTGGAATTGTAGGGGGTTGAGGAAAGTTGGGAAAATGACTTTTGTATCTGATATGATTAAGGAGCATGATTTTGATTTTGTCTGTCTCCAAGAAACTAAAATCAATGAAATGAAGAGTAGTTTCTTGAGGAGAATAGATAGTGGCAATAAATTTAAATGGTTTGATATCCCTGCTCAGGGTTTATCTGGTGGTTTGCTATCTGGCTTTAAAGAAGATAGGTTTTTAATTCAGAGTTGTAAGATTGGACAGTATGTCCTCCAGAACAACTTACTGGATAAGAAGAATAATAAGGAGTGGAGTTTAATCAATGTGTATGGTCCCCCTCGGGAGAGGGATAGAGAAGAGTTTTTAATTGAGTTTTCTGCTTTCGGCGAGAAAATGGATAAACCTTTTTTGCTTGGTGGTGACTTTAATGTTCTTAGAGATGCTGATGATAAAAATAAGAAGTTTATTAGTAATAGATTCTCTGATTTGTTTAATGCTATCATTGAGTTTTATGAGCTTAGACAAATGGAAATGTCTGGGGGGTCATTTACTTGGTCTAATTATCATATTAATCCTACTTTAGAAAGGTTGGATAGAGTTCTTATTTCTGATGATTGAGAATGCATTTATCCAAACTTTGTTTTGTATAAAAAACCTAGAGAGTATTCTGACCATAACCCCCTAGTTCTTCACTATATCAGTAAGGAAGTTAGGAAGAATATTTCTTTCCACTTTGAGCTGTACTGGCTTAAGAATCCAAACTTTTTGCCTATTATTAAGAGAATCTGGAATGAACATGTCAAAGATAATGATCCTTTGAGTATTGTTTTGTTTAAACTTAAGAAAGTCACAAAATACCTTAAAGGTTGGAACTTTCAGTTGTCTGGGAATATTAAAAAAGAAAAGAATGATATTACTTGTAAGTTAGCTGAACTGGAGGAGAAAGAAGAAGGTTGTGTTCTTAGTGATATGGATATTAAGATTAGATGTTCTTGTCAAACCAGATTATTTCAACTTTATGAAAATGAGGAGGTGTATTGGTTACAAAGGAGTAGACAAAAGTGGTTACTGCAAGGTGACAACAACACTGCTTATTTTCATAAGATTGCTAATGGTAATCATAGTAAGAACTCTATCTTTTCCTTGAAAGATAAAGACATGTTGATACAAGGAAATAATAGTCTTCTTAGACATGCTACTGATTTCTATAAGGATCTTTTTGGTAGAGCTAGGGGTAATGCTTTTGATTTCACTCCTGATTTTTGGTCTGTGGAGGATAAGTTGACTGTGCAGGATAATATTTTTTTGCTTAGAGAATTTGATAGTGAGGAAATCAAAAAAGCCTTATTCAGTATGGAAAAGAATAAAACTCCTGGTCCTGATCAAATACCCATTGAGTTCTATCAAGCCTCTTGGGATATTATTAAAAAGGATATTATTGACTTGTTCAATGCTTTTCATAAGGGTGATTTGTCTTTATTTCGTATTAATTTTGGATCTATAATTCTGGTACCCAAAGTGGCAGAACCTGTACAGATCAAACAGTTTCGACCCATTTGTTTGCTTAATTGCTTATACAAGTGGATAACTAAGGTTCTTACTGGTAGACTGGAAGTAATTGCTGCTAGGGTTATTAATAATGTTCAATCCGCCTTCATTCCGGGTAGGAATATTATGAATGGGGTTTTGACTCTCCATGAGATTCTCCATGAGGTTAAGATTAACCCTCTGGAATCTGGAATTATTTTGAAATTAGATTTTGAAAAGGCATATGATAAGGTGAATTGGGACTTCTTGTTGAAATGTTTGTGGTCTAGGGGTTTTGGGGATAAGTGGTGTAGTTGGATGTTGAAAATTCTGGAAAATGGAACTTTAAGTGTTAAAATGAATAACACTAATGGTCCACAATTCCAGAGTTACAAAGGGGTTAGACAGGGGTATCCTCTATCCCCTTTGCTTTTTAACTTTGTGGCTGATAGTCTAACAAAGATGGTTCATAAGGCTCAGCAATCTGGTCTTATTAAAGGTGTAGCGTCAAATTTAATTAAAGATGGGATTGCTATTTTACAGTATGCTGATGACACTATTTTGTGTTTGAGAGATAATGAGGAGGAAGCTTATAATATGAAACTTCTCTTAGCTATTTTTGAGCAGATGTCTGGTTTGAAGATTAATTTTGAAAAAAGTGAGGTGATTTCCATGGATTATGATTTGTCTAAAACAAAGAGATTTGCTGATATTTTTAATTGTCAAATGGGAACTTTACCGATTTCTTATTTAGGTGTTCCTGTTTCTGCTAATAGAATTCATATTTCTGATTGGAAAGTGCTGGAGAGTAGAGTGGCAAAGAAAGTTGAGAGCTGGAGAAGTTCAAATATATCTAAGGCTGGCAGAATTGTTCTTATTAACTCTAGTCTTTCTAGTACCCCTACTTATTGTATGTCTATGTTTCTTTTACCTAAAACTGTTAATAAAAGAATGGATACTGTGAGGAGAAAGTTTTATTGGCAAGGGACCTGTAAAAAGAGAAAGTACCATCTTATTAAGTGGGATAAAATATGTAAGCATAAAAATAGAGGTGGGCTTGGTATTAAAGACTTAAGGAAAATGAATCTGAGTCTGTTAGTTAAATGGTGGTGGAAAATTGAAATGAAGAAAGTTTATGGAGTCAATTAGTCTCTGCTAAATACATTAAGGGTAGACCTATAGGGAGTCTTAAGAAAAGATATAAAGGCTCCCCTTTATGGTCTGACCTTTTGAAAGTCAGAACTTTTTATACGGCTGGTAGACAGTTTTCTCTGGGAAATGGGAGGAGGATTAGTTTTTGGCATGATTGTTGGTTAGAAAATAATCTTCTTAAGCAAGTTTATCCTTTATTGTTTTATTTTTGTATTGAT
Organism: Tuctoria greenei; assembly: GCA_036927565.1. Classification (NCBI taxonomy): domain Eukaryota; kingdom Viridiplantae; phylum Streptophyta; class Magnoliopsida; order Poales; family Poaceae; genus Tuctoria; species Tuctoria greenei. The sequence goes on along the minus strand of JAYESD010000012.1, from coordinate 10,858,258 downwards.
AAAGAGATAAGTGTTGCTGATTGTGCTGCTAAGGGATGGTCTGTTAGTTTTGATCATAACTTTCCAGTGACTTTGCATGATTTGTGGTATTCCCTTGCTAGGAAGTTAAATAATCTGGTGTTATCTGATAGGGATGATGTTAGCTGGTGGAAATATAGTATATCTAAGAAATATACTGTTAGATCTATGTATAACAAACTTACTGATGGTGATATAGGCAGGAATTTTAAAGCAATTTGGAAATCGAAACTCCCTCCTAAGATTAAATTGTTTTTATGGGATTTGGAGAACAATGCTATTCCTTGTAAGGATAAGATGGATCGACGTAATTGGTCAGGTGATACATCTTGTAGGTTTTGCAATGAAACTGAGACTGTGGACCATTTGTTCTTCTCGTCTGTATGTATCAAAGCTGTTTGGGCTATTATTGCAAGATGTATTGATTCTCCTATTAGACCTGGTAACTTGCGGGGTTACTGGTTGTGGATTGACAAATACATGGGGGGGTTTAGAGTGTTTCATACGGTTGGTTTAGCGGCCTTGTGCTGTGCTACATGGAAACTCAGAAACTGGGCTTGTTTTGATAAGAAGGACATTAAGCATCCGGGTGAAATAATATTTCTAATGTGCTCCTTATTAACATACTGGGCAGGTGCTTTTTCTGTGGAGATGCAGGATTTCATTCGCAGGAGTACTGAAAGTTTTATGCAGGAGGCTATGATGGCCATGAGGATGCAAAGTGTTTGTATGCTTCCTTCACAACCTGGGTGGTCTCAGCCAGATGAGGAAGATTGAGTGGAGGGCCCCTGGGACGAAGTTTGAAGTCGGTCGTTTTATTTCTTTTGTGCTGGTTCTATGGACATGTTAAGGATGTTTGTGTATGTCCTGTTAATCTGATACTTGTAACCCCATGAGGGTAATGTTTGTCCTATCTATCATTCGGTAGTTCGAAACTATGATAGAGCTAAGAATGATAGATTGGAAGGTCTGTACTTCTGACCTTTGTTTCAATGAAATGGAGTTGGCTGGGCCGAGTTAAAAAAAAAACCTGACTCAGCCGCAGCCTGAGTCCATAACCTAGTCGGTTGGACCTTTCAAACCAACTCTTTACGTCCACATCTCTTCATCATGTTTGGGAACCATGTAGCCACGTTGAAAGCATCTAGGCCCCATGAGGTACGGTTTCGGTGATTAATGACAACCATTCGATATTACTAATGAATTTGTGAATGCAAGGTCTCAATGACACTCAATCAAATGAAATCAAAATTGCATTGGAGACCCATATAAAATCAACAAATGAGAGCAAACCAAATTATATGAAGACAAGAAGTGAAAGCTCTAACTTGATATCACTCAATGCTTGAAGACAATCAAAACAACACTTCAAACAAATATCAAAGAGGTCACAAGTTCAAAATTCCAAAAGAACAACTCAAAACAACTCGAAGTCAACAAGTTGAACACACCGGATCATCCGATGGCCTTGGAGTTGACTGCATCGGTCGAGTTGGTTCAACTGAAGAAGAAGACCTCAGACAAATGCACTCACCGGATCATCCGATGTGAGTGGCTCAGTGACATCGGTCCATCATCACAGATTGCAATACCATTGGACCAAGTGAAGCACCGGATCATCCGATGTACAGACTTACACACATCGGTCAATCACTCCAGTAAGCCTCAAGATCAAGCAAAATTCTGGAGGAAGAGCCACCGAATCATCCGATGAGTAGAGAGATCAACATCGGTCTAACAACGGTCATATCTGACACAGTGACATCAGCTAATTTGGCTTTGACCGATGATAACTAAAGGGGAGACATCGGATCATCCGGTGTTCGCAGAGAAGTGATGTCAGCCTACTTTTCAAACGGCCATCTCGTGGAGGCTGGCTATTTATACCCCTTCAACCTGTCAAATCGACAAGACTTGAAGCCCAGACATACTCTACACATCCTAGAGCATTCAAGCAATAGAGCAACCACTTTCACATCAATTGTTCATCATTTGTACTCCAAGAAATAGGCTAGAACTAGCTAGAGATAGTGCTTGGGTGCCTCCATTCTTGGTGATTGGAGTCTCTAGTGTAGTGAGAGCCATAAGGGAGTGTTCTTGGTGTGTGCAACTTCCGGAGCTTGCCAAGAAGATTGTGGAAGCCCGAAGGATCCCAAAAGTGTACAAGGCTTGAGCTCCACCTTGCCAAGGTTGGCGAACGGAGAAGAATAGTGAAGAAGCCCCTAGTCTCGGTGACTTGGGAGTGGCAAAACCCTTCGGTGGGTGCCACAACGTGGACGTAGGAAGATCCTTGTGATCTTACCGAACCACGGGATAAACTCTGTGTCCCTTTGAGCGTTTGCATCCCTCTCCCTTTTACTCTTATGCAATCTTCATTCCGCAACTTTAATTTACATTGATTGCATAGTTTAATTGCATAGGGAATTGGGCTTTAAGTTGTTAGTTTGTAATTGTCTTAAAATTTGAAAGAAAGCCCAATTCACCCCCCTCTTGGGCGTTTCGATCCTTACAATTGGTATCAGAGCCTTGTTGCTCATTGGATCATTCTAGCTTCACCGCTAGAGAGCTGAAATGGCCAAGAATGGGGGTTCGGTTCCTATCTTCGAGGGCAAGAACTTTGCCTATTGGAAAGCACGCATGCGTGCCTACCTAGAGGCTATTGCTCCCGAAGTTTGGGAAGCGACCCATGCGGGATTTGGAGATAATGCCTATATTGGTGATCAAATTAAATGGGATGCTAGAGCTAGAAATGCCATTTATGAATGCATTAGTCAAGATGTATTTGCAAGAATAGCTAGTAAAGAAAAAGCTTGTGAAATTTGGGCATGCTTAATTGAAATTCATGAGGGTTCCTCTCGTGTTAAAGAACTTAAATATCACATGCTTAAAGCAAAATACGATGAATTTAAAATGCTTCCTCATGAAAATGTTAATGAAATGTTTTCACGCTTAAATGTTCTTATTGAGGAGATTAATGCTCTTGACATTGCATCTCTTGGCAAGGGACTTATCAACCGAAAGATCCTCATGCTCCTTCCCAAGCCTAAGTACAACATCATCAACTCCATGCTCCAAAAGGAATCACTTGACAACATTGAAGTTTCGGAGCTCATTGGAGAAATACACGCTCATGAGCTCATGAGATGAGTGTACTTGGGATGATGGAGAGTTCATCCTCTACAAGGACAGTTGCTCTCAAGGCTTTCAAGAAAACGAAGAAAATGATCAAGCCTAGTTCAAGCAAAGAAGAGCACACATCAAGTGAAGATGATGATGATGAGCTTGCATCAATGATGAGAAAATTCTCCCGCTTGAACTCCAAGATTGCCAAGAAGGGATACACTTTTGATCCCAACAAGAGAGCCTTCCTCCCCAAGAAAGAAAATAGCAAGACTTGCTATAATTGTGGTGAACAAGGCCACATCTCCTACGATTGTCCAAAACCGGACAAGAGAAGGGAGAACCACGAGAGCAAGCATCAAAAGCAAGAAGAAAGTGATGAAGAAGAAGAGGTCAAGCCCAAGCGCTCCTTTGGAAAGAAGAAATTTGACAAAGGCAAGAAGACCAAACTCTTTCCAAAGAAAAGAAGAGGGCCTCAAAAGGTCTTCATGTGCGAGGCAAATGAGTGGATCACGGATGAAGAGTCAAGCGACGAAGAGAGTGAAGATGAAGAAAACTTGGCGGGGCTTGCCGTCGTCAACAAGGATAACTCACCTCTTCGTCCACCTCCCATGTGCCTCATGGCAAAAGGTAACATTGAGGTATGTGACGACTCTAGTGATGATGAGCTTTCCCCCGATGAATTAACTTCATTGATAAATGAATATCACACCATCATTAAAAGGGAAAAGAACAAAGTCAAGGCGCTAGAACAAGCTCATGCTAAACTTGAAAATGCTAACCTTGATTTGCTTGGCAAGTATGAAAGAATACTTAAAGAGCATGACACGCTCAAAACCTATGTCAAGCAAATTGAAGAAGATAAGGCTAAAATTGAGCTAGACAATCATAAGCTTGGCTTAGTTCATCAAACGCTCTCGGATAAGCACAACGAGTTAGTTCAAGAGCATCATGCACTTAATCTCTCTTATGAAGCCATTGAACTACAATTAAAAAATAAGAAGAAAGAAACTATTGATGGCAAGGTACCCATTATTTCAAATGCTACTAATGCTTTCAATGAGTCTTTGCCTTTGAAAGAGAATGCAAGGGAGAAGGAGTTGATGGAGGAGATTGAAAGTCTCCGCACAAGCTTAGCAAGACTATCTAAGGGAGAAGACAAACATAAAGAAATCCTCTTCCATCAAGCAAAGGGCTTCAACAAGAAAGGACTTGGATCCTTCCCGGTGCCCAACAAAGGAAAGGTGCCCTCACCGGAGCTCAAAACAAGCTTCATCAAGGAAGTTGGCTCCTATTGCCAACATTGCAAGGTCACCAGTCACCATACAAGGGAGTGCCCTCTACCTAACCGACCTTCTCCAAAATTGCCGACTAACTATACATCTACCTTTGAGAATCACTATTATTTGTTGAGCAAAGTAGGTGCTAAGGTGAAGGCAAAATTCATTGGCATGAACGTCAAGGGGATGAAAGGGAAGCTCCCCAAGCAACTTTGGGTCCCAAAAGCACTTGTATCACATATACAAGGACCAAAGCTAGCTTGGGTGCCTAAAGTCAAGAACACGTGACCGCCCACGAGGTGACTTCAAGAGGGGACCTCCACCATCAAAGAAAATCTACCAAGGACCTCTTGAAGAAAGTTGAGAATGGGAGCCCAACGTGGATATGGACGGTAACCCTATTGTCAAATCAAATTACCTTTTCATAAATAGTCTATTGCTATATCTTTCCGCATCTAGGCCCCATGTCATGTTAAATGAATGCTTGTATGATTATGTGCCTCACCTTTGTGACAATGAAAGTGCGGTTAAGATAGCTAAAAAAACCCATTCCCGCACTTGATGAGAAAACCTTTTCTAGACTTAGAAATGAATTAAATGTGCTAGACGCATCTAACGTCATGTAAGTTGCCATGTTCATGTAAGGAAGCATATCTTATAGGTCTTGTCTAACTCCCAAAGGATAGGGGCAAGCTAGAAGTAGTTTTCCCTGAGGAAGCCTTTGGGAGGTTCAAACTTGGCAAGATAGATTTATTTTATGCCTTGCATGATCCCTGCCATATAAACTTGCACTCATCTAATATCTTGCATTAAAATTTGTTTGGCATTGCATAACGGTAGATTGTCACAAAGGGGAACCCACCTCATGAGAAGGAGACTTGTTTGAAATGCAATATCTCAACTCATATAAGGTGGAAAGAACAAAATGTTAGGTACGTTAATGCCTAGAGGAACATGCTTCATTGAGATAGCAGTCTTCATACTCTACCTCACAAAGCATGGGCCTTACATTTTATTTGGATATTTTTCCTCCATTTTTCTCGGTGTTCCATTTGCATTAAGGTCTAGCCAAGCTATTGGCATATTAGCTTCTTGAGGGGTAAGGGGTTGCCCAAAAAAAGTCCTAAGACATGTGTTTCTCTTTGATTGGTTGTTTGGTCAAAGGACATATATGGGATGTTTTCGTTCTGTTGTCATCGGATTATCCGATGCCTTTGTCAATCCCTCATCGGACCAATAGGTGTTCATTTTTCAAGGGCCAATTCAGTCAGAACCCCAAATGATCCGACGCGTTCATTCCGTAAAACATCGGTCCATCCGATGTTCACTCTTCAGGAGCAGTGATCTATTCAACCGATGTCTACCTCCCTCTAACGTCGGATCATCCGGTGTCAATATCACTCGGTTGAACACCCTTACTGTGATATTCGACCGATGTTCAAAACCCTAGACGTCGGTCCATCCGATGTCAACTGTAAATTTTTGAATATCCTTTCTGTGGCAATCGACCGATGTTCACTGCATCTATCATCGGTCCATCCGATGTTTAAAAAACGGCTAGGGTTTGGGCCCCACTATTTAAACTCGCGCGCCGGCCCGACCCTCTCTCTCTCTCCGACACCCCGTGCTCCCGCCGCCGCCGACCACCGCCTCTCCACGCGCCGCCGCCTCTCCCTCGCCTGCAGCGCCGCCGCCGGCCGCCGCCGCCGTCCCCCTGCTCGCGCCACCGCCGCCGGCAACCCCCGCGCCGCCGCCGCCCGTGCCCGCGCACCGCACCACCTCCGCAGCCGCCGCCGCCGCAGCCCTAGGCATCGCCGCCGCCGTGCTCCACCCGCGCCCATGCACCATCGCCACCGCACCTCTCCCTCCGTCGAAGCACCTCCACGTCTTCTCCGGCCCCCGTCGCTAGGTTTTCCCGAGCTCCATCGTCGCTAAGGTGAGCTCCGTGCCGTGCGACGTCTCTCGTTGATTATCTCGTCATCATTCGTTTTCAACCTCGCTAACCCTATCTCTCCGTCGTCTAGATGGGTCGTGACCGCAAAGGAAAGGGAAAAGCGATCGCGGAGCCCGCCGCGAAGAAGCGAAAATTATCGAAGGATGAGAAGAAGGCCTTGATGGCCGCTCGCGCCGCCGAAGAGCGTGAGCGTGGCCGAGGAGGGTCCTTGAGGATCCGTGAGGCCCGTCCGAGGCCGCCTCCAGTGGTCGACGACTCCGACGCCGAAGAGGAGCCAGATGAGCCCCTCGTCCGCCGGCGCTCAGCCCGGACGCGTGGGGGTCACGTCGAGGCTGCTCCTCGTCCGAGACCGACGGCCGCCGACCGTCGTGAGGACAGGGAGGCTGAGAGGGACATCCATGAGATGGACACGGCCGTCCGGGTCGGTGAAGGAGTCCGTCTTGTGGACTACCGGAAGATGAAGGCGAAGCAACTCCGGAAGCTCAGATGGAGTGTTCTTCTTGAGGAGTGGTTCCCACAGCCCCGAGAGCTTCTTGTTGACAGTCGCTTCTGGACTGTCACCCAGGCGTCTCTCTATGAGACCTACAAGCGCCGGGGGCACAAGCTCTTTCAGCACAACCACTTGGACTGGAGGCAGCTTGCAGTGGCAGCGGAGACTGAGATCCGCCCCTTCTTTGAAAGATATAGAGGCTTGGTGGAGCTACTGGATTATGAGAGAAGTGCCTATGTGGAAGAGTGGGTCCGTGTCTTTTACGCGACCCTGTACATCTCAGAGGGCAGGAGGTCAATTGCCTTCATGTTCAATGGTCAGCACTACCATCTCTCGAGGCAGACCTTGGGGCATATTCTTGGCTTGGACCTGCACGACACCAGCATACACGAGAAGGTCTATGGGCAGGCAGATCCACCGAGGAGGCCACTTACTGGAGGGGTAGCACCACAGCTGGACGAGATCCGCTCTCTGTTTGGCCCCTCTTTCTCTCCGGACCAGCCTAGAGTTCCAGCCCTCCTGACCCCAGCTGCGCGCATTGTGCACCTCGCCTTGCGCCGCACGCTCCTGCCGAGGTCAGGTTACTTGGAGGGGTTCACGAGTCTCCAGCAGACCCTCCTGTTCTACATAATGAATGGGATGGATTTTGATATAGTGGACATACTCCTCTGCGAGATGGAGGACGTCATTACAGATGGAGTGGGCATGATGAGGCAGCTAGCATACGGGCACTGGATCAGTTATATTTGCTCTATGGTTGTGCCAGAGGGACATACAGCACAGGCCCGGCTTGCTGACGAGAGCGTGACCCGCTTCGGTCACTACCGTGCGTCCGCTCCTGGAGACCGCCGTCTTGGTCGTCCAGTTGAGCGCCAGGTCAGGGCCCGCTTGACTGAGGAAGACTGGTCCGACCTAGAGCGGGAGGACGAGAGGCTTGCTGAGGCCGAGGCTTAGGGGGAGGACTTGCAGCACGTCTGGTCCGAGAGCGACACAGACGACAGTGTCGAGGAGTACTTTCCTCCCCCTCCACCTTCACCGAGGCAGCACGACGCCGAGGCAGGAGGATCAGCTGCTCCGCCACCGACACCACCTCCTGTGTCCGAGGCGCAGGTGTCACAGCCGTCAGAGCTGTCGGCACTCCTACAGCAGATGATTGAGCAGCAGCGCCAGGACAGGCTCGCAGCTGAGCAGGCCAGGGCAGAGCAGGCTGCTCACCTGGCACAGCTGCAGCGGCAGCAGCAGGAGCTCCAGCTGGAGATCGCCCGTCAGAGGCGAGAGGATACGGACAGGTTCACCAACCTGGTAGATCAGATGCACCGCCGTACCCTCGACCAGCAGCAGCAGACCCAACAGGCCATGATGGGGATCCTCGGGTTGATCACCAACCTTTACACTCAGACCGGGATCGCCCTTCCTTCACAGCAGCCTGGACTGGGACTGGCTCCAGGTGTTGCTCAGGTGCCCACTACTCCTATCCCTTCCATCAGCATGTCACCACTTCTGGCATCCAGCGCACCGATTCACTCACCACTGCCGGCGACGACCTTGTTCCAGCAGACACCGGCGTCCGTGGTGAGCGCTCCACTTCCTCCAGCTCCTCCAGCACCTTCAGTACCTGCTTCCTCTCCTCCAGCACCGGCAGCGGACCCTCCAGTTCCCACCGCTCCGGCAGCTCCTTCGACCGGCGACTCCAGCTCCGACGACTGCGACGGTGCTCAGTTCGTCCTCGCGCCTAGCTCTCAGGGTCTGTAGGCGTTCTACTCCCTTTTTGGTGTCTTAATGCCAAAGGGGGAGAAGATGTAGAAGAGTCAGGGGGAGTGGTAGTAGCAGTCTCAGGGGGAGTGTGTGTGTAGGGGGAGTGTGTGGTTGAGTGTGTGCTTATCCTTTGTATTCATGCTTGAGTACTCTTTTGTAATTTTAATTAAGCACGCTTTCGCTTGTCTCATTTGTTTATGATTTTAAATCAATTGAGCTTTTCGCACCATAAATTTCTTTTGCAAACTTAATGTATCATATGTTGTATTCATTGCATATATTCTTGAGTATTATCATCAAATTCATTATCATTGCGCTTTAAATTATTGTGTTGTCATCAATCACCAAAAAGGGGGAGATTGAAAGCATCTAGGCCCCATGAGGTACGGTTTCGGTGATTAATGACAACCATTCGATATTACTAATGAATTTGTGAATGCAAGGTCTCAATGACACTCAATCAAATGAAATCAAAATTGCATTGGAGACCCATATAAAATCAACAAATGAGAGCAAACCAAATTATATGAAAACAAGAAGTGAAAGCTCTAACTTGATATCACTCAATGCTTGAAGACAATCAAAACAACACTTCAAACAAATATCAAAGAGGTCACAAGTTCAAAATTCCAAAAGAACAACTCAAAACAACTCGAAGTCAACAAGTTGAACACACCGGATCATCCGATGGCCTTGGAGTTGACTGCATCGGTCGAGTTGGTTCAACTGAAGAAGAAGACCTCAGACAAATGCACTCACCGGATCATCCGATGTGAGTGGCTCAGTGACATCGGTCCATCATCACAGATTGCAATACCATTGGACCAAGTGAAGCACCGGATCATCCGATGTACAGACTTACACACATCGGTCAATCACTCCAGTAAGCCTCAAGATCAAGCAAAATTCTGGAGGAAGAGCCACCGAATCATCCGATGAGTAGAGAGATCAACATCGGTCTAACAACGGTCATATCTGACACAGTGACATCAGCTAATTTGGCTTTGACCGATGATAACTAAAGGGGAGACATCGGATCATCCGGTGTTCGCAGAGAAGTGATGTCAGCCTACTTTTCCAACGGCCATCTCGTGGAGGCTGGCTATTTATACCCCTTCAACCTGTCAAATCGACAAGACTTGAAGCCCAGACATACTCTACACATCCTAGAGCATTCAAGCAATAGAGCAACCACTTTCACATCAATTGTTCATCATTTGTACACCAAGAAATAGGCTAGAACTAGCTGGAGATAGTGCTTGGGTGCCTCCATTCTTGGTGATTGGAGTCTCTAGTGTAGTGAGAGCCATAAGGGAGTGTTCTTGGTGTGTGCAACTTCCGGAGCTTGCCAAGAAGATTGTGGAAGCCCGAAGGATCCCAAAAGTGTACAAGGCTTGAGCTCCACCTTGCCAAGGTTGGCGAACGGAGAAGAATAGTGAAGAAGCCCCTAGTCTCGGTGACTTGGGAGTGGCAAAACCCTTCGGTGGGTGCCACAACGTGGACGTAGGAAGATCCTTGTGATCTTACCGAACCACGGGATAAACTCCGTGTCCCTTTGAGCGTTTGCATCCCTCTCCCTTTTACTCTTATGCAATCTTCATTCCGCAACTTTAATTTACATTGATTGCATAGTTTAATTGCATAGGGAATTGGGCTTTAAGTTGTTAGTTTGTAATTGTCTTAAAATTTGAAAGAAAGCCCAATTCACCCCCCCTCTTGGGCGTTTCGATCCTTACACACGTCCATGCACTCCTTGCACATGTGCAAACATCTTCCAATGACGTCCACGATACCTTCATATGCATTGTTCTTGATTCAATCATGCTGCGCAACCTCCTGATCAGCTCAACCACAATTCCTCCTGAATTTGATTGTTGGAACCTCATCTCCTCCCTGAGACTAGTCCAATGGATCCCGTCACCAGCCATGTCTTGAACTCAAGCAACACCTGCACATGAATAAAAAACCAATCCATACGAGCCCAAGTCCTCGACTTGACTCAAGTTAGTTCCGAACACAACACCTTATGTGAGCACCTCACATAAGCATGTTGCAAAAACACAGTAACACGATATTATCCATATCAACCAAAACGCACAAAAAACTTAGCAAATGAATACTAAGCAATCTTTCCAACAATGTAAAGCAAGTACAAAACATTGCAAATGAAAAGCAGAAGCACTGCGGTCAAGTTCCGGACCTTGCCAGAGCAACCCGGACCTTGAGCCGGAGCTAACAAAAGCTAGTAGAACCTAGCATCAGAACTTACCAGAACTAGTATAACCAAGCTCCCGCCAGAGCTTACAAAACTAGCAGGACCTAGCGCCGGAGCTAACCAGAACTAGTCAGAACTAGTAAACCCAAAAGCGAGAGCTAGAAAAATCAACTCGGAGCTTAGCAAAAACACGCCGGAGCTATCAAAGACATGTCGGAGCTAAAGACAAAAACTCATCGGAGCTGACCAAAGCTAGTCGGACCTAGCGTCGAACGTAACCGGAGCTACCCAAAACAAGCCGGACCTACCGTCGTACCTTGCTGTAGCTCAGAGCTAGAGTCGGACCTTGATAAAAAGGTGTTTTGGTGATATTTAAAACTTTTATCATCAAAGCCAAGTGTATTCACTACAAGCTAATGTATTCAGCACACGTAGCTCTTACAATCTCCCCCTTGATGAATGCATTGGCAACACCATTTAAAATCCGAACATTGGCTTATTCACATAAAAGTTTTGAAGGCAATTTCTCCCCTTTTGTAAATCAAAAGTAAAATGAGAAGAAAATCTCTCCGCCTTTATTATCTCTCCTTATGCCCCCTTTATTATCTCTCCTTATGCACATATTCTCTTTCTCTTCATGCTTATCTCTCCCCCTTTGACAATGTATTCAGCAAGTCATGAGCATATAAACATATTATCTCTCCCCCTTTATTTTTTATGAGCATATTATAACATATACATATAAACAAAGCTCATCCAAGTCATACTATCAAGTACCTTACATTATCACATCAATGAAATACATAAAGTAGTGTAAGCCATGCTAGAGATCAAATGTAATTTTCAATTTAAGTAAGTCATGATCTCACAAACTTAACTATTTCAAAACCTGAAAGCATGACACTAGTTGCTTCATTTTATTATTTTTCAAAGCATAAATTTAGATCAAATGATATTTGCAAGAGATTATATGCGCATCTGCCTTATTCTAACCAACCAAGCCAAGCCTATGTCATTTGACAATCAGAAGCTTAAGGACATGGTTTTAGTCATACACAACTTCTTCAAAGTTCATATCTAAGTGCAATGACAAGCCATCTCAAAAGAAGAAGTGCGATGCATGCATATTCTCTTGATCTTTTCTCAATTTATATTTGTTCATAAAAACTCAACATGTGAGTTGATTACTTGATGAATTCTTAATGATTAAAAGCACTTGTGAACATGTAACAAGTTCAAAACAACAAGAAAGTTCGACCATGACCAGTTTTAGTGTAAGTAATTATTCCAATTACTAGACATGGCAATAACTACAAAATATATAACACGAGTAATGTTGTAAGAACTTTCAGCATGTAAAAGGAATCATAAAGTCATATATGTATGAAATACTATGCTCATATTATTTTAATTTCAGATTCACACATAGACTTCCCAAGTTTCAAAACTCCCCCTCAATTTAAGCCATGAGGATGCATAACCCCTATTTCACTACGAATATAACAAAAACGAGTGAAATCCAAAGGTTTTGTAAAAATGTCAGCCAATTGTTGTTCGGTATCTACATGGTGAAGCACAATATTTCCTTATTCAACATTATCTCTGAGAAAGTGATACCTAATGTCAATGTGCTTAGTTCTAGAATGTTGCACGGGGTTTTTAGCAATGCAAATGGCACTAGTGTTATCACAAAACAGTGGAACACTATCTAGATCAACCCCATAGTCCTTAAGTGTTTGAACAATCCAAAGAATTTGTGAGCAAGCACTAGCAGCAGCTACATATTCAGATTCGGCTGTGGATTGTGCAACTGAATTTTGTTTTCTAGAGGACCAAGCAACAAGAGAATTACCAAGAAAATGACAAGCACCGGAAGTACTTTTCCTATCAATCCTACAACCCCCAAAATCAGCATCCGAAAAAGCTTTCAAAGTAACGGTTGAGGAAGAAGGAAGAAAAATGCCAAATTCTTGAGTTCCATGTAAGTACCTGAGAATCCTTTTGACGGCTTGACGATGTGAAGCACGTGGGGAAGCTTGAAACCGTGCACAAAGACATACGCTGAATTGTATGTCCGGTCTTGATGCCGTGAGGTACAAAAGTGATCTGATCATGCTTCTATATTCTTTTTGATTCACGGGTTCACCATCTTCATCAAGTTCAAGTGTTGTTGCTGTTCCCATTGGTGTCCGAAGAGGCTTGCTTTTTTCCATGTTGAAGCGCCTTAGGAGGTCTTTGGTATACTTCGTTTGATGCACAACGGTACCCTCCTTGGTTTGCTTGATTTGCAGCCCCAAAAAGTAAGTGAGTTCACCCATCATACTCATTTCAAATTCGGAACTCATCATTGCTGGACCGTGTGACTCGTTCATGCAAGCTTCCAATCATCTGTTGTGGGGGATGATCTTTGTAAAACCGTAGGGGAACAGATGTCTCACAAGCTTCTTCTTCTTCATGTTCATCACAAATCGATGAGCTTGTGGCTTGAGGATGATTTGAATCAGCATTGATGGTTGTCGGTGCTGGTTGAGAATTAACATCCGGAGCTAAACCAAAGTCTTTAGCTGCTGAATTTTCTGGCAGCAACTCCAATTCTTCCTCATCTTCAATGAAAATGCTCTCCCCCTGCAGATATGGATCTGGCCCTGCAATGTTTGAACTAGTACCTGGGCTAGATTCATCAAAAGGCACTTCACAAGTCTCCACAATTTTGTTAGTGTCAAGTAAAAGCACACGATAGCCTCTAGTATGAGATGGATAACCAAGAAACATGCTAGCAATGGATTGAGGTTCAAACTTATCAAGATTACCATGTTTCCTAACAAAGCATTTGCATCCAAAGACCTGAAAGTGTGTAACACTAGGCCTATGTCCAAACCGAAGCTCATATGGTGTTTTACCTAGCTTAGCACGCAAGAAAACACGATTTGAGACATAACAAGCGGTTGCTAATGCATCAGCTCAAAATTTCCTAGGAGTTTGATATTCATCAAGCATAGTCCTAGCCATCTCAACTAAGGTTCTGTTCTTTCTTTCTACAACACCATTTTGTTGAGGTACATATGGGGAAGAAAGTTGATGATCTATTCCATTTTCAGCACAAAAGTGATCAAAAGATTGATTTTTAAATTCAGTTCTGTTATCACTTCTAATTGCCTTTAAAGATCCTGGGTGATCAATTGATAATCTAAGAAATAAAGTCCTAAAGTGACTAAAAGCTTCATTCTTAGATGCCATAAAGTAAACCCAAGAGTATCTAGAATAATCATCAACAATAACAAGAACATACCATTTACCTCCGAAGGATGAACACGTGAAGGTCCTACGGTGTCAAGATGCAAAAGTTGACATGGTTCAGTTGACATGATAATTGTGAGAGGAGTATGTGAACCTGCAACCATCTTAGCATGTCTACAAGAAGAGCACACAATTTCTTTGTCCCCTTTAAGCTTAGGCAGCCCACGTATGCGATCAAGAGCACTAACACGCGTTAGGTGATCAAAGCCTACGTGACCAAGTCTACGATGCCAAAAATATAAGTCCTTTGAATCATTACCAACTAGACACCTATGCTTAGAGAAAGACATATCAAAATCAGCTTTAAAAACTCTTCCAAACCGAGACATGTTAAAAATAAGTTCACTATTTGAACTTACAACTTTGCAGCAGTTTTTATTGAAAATAATTTCCAAATTTTCATCTAGCAATTGTGAAACAGAAAGCAAGTTGTATTTCAAATTTTTTACAAATGCAACATCCTTCAAAGTGTAGTGATCATTTACTCTAACCGAACCCTTAGCAATTATAGTAGTTGAAGAATTATCACCAAAAGTAACATTTTCTACACGTGACACAAAAGAGAGGGAGGAGAACCAATCTTTGTTACCGGTCATGTGGCGTGAGCAACCTGAATCCACAATCCAAATGTTATCCTTCCTCATACGTGTAACCTACATAAAAGCACAATATGTCGATGACTCGATACTGGGGTTAGTTAAAAGGCATTTAGGAATCCAGTACTGAGTCACGCGATGTGCAGCAGGAAAAACACGCGAAAGCTGAGACAAAACAGCAGGTTTATGAGTCAAAGTTTGAAAATTTTTATTCTTAACTACTGACCTATAAGGTGTTACTTGTTTAGCACAAAAATCAGTAGCTCCGGAGGCAAAAACAGAAGGTCCGGAGGTAAACTTTGAATGTTTTTGACTCAAAACAGCAGGTTGTACATTCGGTTCAATATGTGCAGCAAATTTTGCATCAAAGTTATGAGATCTAGCAACCATTCATTCCCTTTTCTGTTGTTTAGCTAGTCTATAACAAAAATCTATGACATGACCATCTTTACCACAGTAGGTACAACGAAATTTAACTTTGTGTTCATGTCTAGATGAGCAAGTAATATTTTTATTTGAAACCGAATGAGACAACACTCCCGCAGATTTGAAAACCACTCCTTTTTGTTTCGGAACTGTTTGAGTCAAACCACTTCCTAATGACTTTACAATTTTAGGTGGATGTGCCTTAGCATGAGCATGAGAATCAAAACCTAAACCTTATCATTGCAAGACTTGGAAGAATTCAGCAGTAAGTTTAGGTTCTTATTCCCATTACAAAACCGATCTAATGTCCTATGCATGTCATCAAGTTTATCAGACAGATCAAGGCAATTTTCACATGAAGTTTTTCCTTTTAGTTTGCAATCGGAACAAAATTTAACTTCATGAGAACATAAAGCATTGTTCAATATAGAAATTTCATTCATAGCATCCTGTAGTTTCTTATCAAGATCATCACAAGTAGAACAATGCAAATCAATAGTAGAACAGCTAGCATCTTTCAAGTTTTTATCATTAAGTGCAGCAAGCTCTTTGTTCTTTTCAATTTCTAACTCAAGTTTATCAAGTGTGGAGGTGTGCGCACTTCTTAATGAGGACAATTGTTCATATATTAAATCACATGAGGAACATGCATCATCACTAGGAATCAAAGTTCTTAAACGGTTGATTTCAGATTCTAGTGATTCAATTTTAGCAGCACTATCCCTAGCCTTTTGTCCTTTTTCTTAACAATAACAGTGGCACGAGAAATAGCATCACACATTTCTTCGCAAGTAGGACATACCTCTTCATTGTCGCTGTTGTGTTCTGCCTCCTCCATACTTGATCTTGACTTGCCCACCATAAAGCACAAGTTTGCCAAATCATCTTCATCTTCATCACTTCCAATGTCCACGTCACTTGAACTGAACTCTTGAAGCGCGGTGATGAAACTGTTGATCATCTTGCGTCCTATGGTACCTTTCTTCTTCTTGTTGGAATTTCCAGAGGAGGTCCGGACCTTGCTTTGTTTTTCTTCCCGGGTGGTCGGACCTGAAAGGTTAGGGCATTCTGTACGAAAGTGTCATGTTTTACCACATTCAAAACTGCATTGAGGTCCGGAGCTTCCTCTCCTTCTGGTTCTCACATTTTGCAATGCTTTTGACAATCTAGTAGAGATGAGTGCCAACTCCTCTTCTGGAAATTCTTCGATCTGCTCCAGGGTTAGTGAGGACAACAAAGCAAGAGTATTGCAAAATGATGATTGGCCGGAGCTAGACATATCACGTTGTGAAACAAATGCAATAGACTTATTTGGGTTCTTACGTGCTAGGATGTCAATTTCATGAGTTTTTAGTTTAGAATAGAGTACATCTAATGTAAGAGAACTCATGACAGTAGATTCACGAATAGATGTGACTATCATCTCCCAAATTGACATATCTAATGCACTTAGCAATTGCCTAGCATTTTCAACACCTGAAAAATTAACATTGAAACTACGCAAGTTGATGAGAATTTTATTAAAGCGAGCATAAAGGTCATCAATAGACTCACCGGGTTGCATCTCGAAGCGCATGTATTCCTTTTTGAACATGTCCTGCCTTACCTCTTTGATCGTGGTGGATCCTCCGTGGTAGTCACAAAGTGCTTTCCACACATCGTATGCAGATCGGAGGTGTGCAACACGGTCGAAGTCGCTTTGAGTTAATCCTTGTATGATCAAGTTCCGAGCCTTGTTGTTGTTGTCGACATCTCTCAGATTTGTAGCTGTAACTTGATCGTTTGATGGCACTTCGTAAGGCTTGTATACCTTGTCCCATATTGCAAAGCCTTATTCCTGGATGAAAGCCTCCATGTGTGCCTTCCAAACCTGGAAATCAATACCAACAAACACACAAGGTTTGGCAGAGTACTTCTCCATGATGATTAGTCAAAAACACGTGCAAATCTCAAAGATTAAAGAACCGTGGCTCTGATACCAATTGTAGGATCTAAGAGCACGTGAATAGCTACCAGAGGGGGGGTGAATGGTAGATTTAAAAATCTTACGCAGCGGAAACAATTAAACCCCAACCCCTTCGACAGAAAAACGATCTGTTAAAGAAATCGTGTGTGAGACTAATATAAACGTGTTTCACTGTGAAAAAAGTGATAGATATCAAAGAGAATCAAGTCACGAAGACAACACAAAAAGAATCACTCAAATCCGTCGAGAAAAACTCAAGTTATGATCGAAAGATCAAACAAGGTCAATCTGCCCTACCCGAGGAAAAACAGTTCTGGAATGCTGCAAAGAAACTCGTGTAGATCAGAAACCACAAATCCAATGACCGTGAAATTTTGATATATGATAGACAATCAAGTTGTGAAGGCAACCCAGAAAGAATCACGTCAATTGGATCTGTAAAACTCGAGTTATGATAAAACCACCGACGAAAGGTAGTGCTGTCCAGAAACTCGACGAGTAAAACTTGTCTGGAACAAGTCAGACGAACAAGGCACAAAAGTTCCTTCAAAATACGAATTTTATTCAATAGGACACCAGAGGAACAGCACCAAAGTCGTGTACCACGAGCTCTGGGCTCCCTTGCTTATATAACCAGCTCGAAAGCCAACTTAACTCAAATCAGGAACCTAATCCTACCCTGTTCACGAAACATAACTTTCCATAACTGCTTAGGATTCTTCTATACACAGATAGAAGCAATCTTAAAACTTCCAAACACCTTAGGAACGTATCCCACATTCCTAAACAACTCAAATTCGTGACCCACACGAAATACTATCATAACCAACTCAAATCTTTCCATATTTGAGTCAAACCCGACTCAGTCGCAGCCTGAGTCCATATCCTAGTCGGTTGGACCTTTCCGACCAACTCTTTACGTCCACATCTCTTCATCACGTCTCGGAACCATGTAGCCACATCCATGCACTCCTTGCACACGTGCAAACATCTTCCAATGACGTCCACGATACCTTCATATGCATTGTTCTTGATTCAATCATGCTGCGCAACCTCCTGATCATCTCAACCACAATTCCTCCTGAATTTGGTTGTTGGAATCTCATCTCCTCCCTGAGACTAGTCCAATGGATCCCGTCACCAGCCATGTATTGAACTCAAGCAACACCTGCACATGAATAAACAACCAATCCATACGAGCCCAAGTCCTCGACTTGACTCAAGTTAGTTCCGATCACAACACCTTATGTGAGCTCCTCACATATTCATGTTGCAAAAACACAACAATACGATATTATCCATATCAACCAAAACGCACCAAAAACTTAGCAAATGAATACTAAGCAATCTTTCCAACAATGTAAAGCAAGTACAAAACATTGCAAATGAAAAGCAGAAGCACTGCGGTCAAGTTCCGGACCTTGCCAGAGCAACCCGGACCTTGAGCCGGAGCTAACAAAAGCTAGTAGAACCTAGCACCGGAACTTACCAGAACTAGTATAACCAAGCTCCCGCCGGAGCTTACAAAACTAGCAGGACCTAGCGCCGAAGCTAACCAGAACTAGTCAGAACTAGTAAACCCAAAAGCCGGAGCTAGAAAAATCAACTCGGAGCTTAGCAAAAACACGCCGGAGCTATCAAAGACATGTCGGAGCTAGAGACAAAAACTCATCGGAGCTGACCAAAGCTAGTCGGACCTAGCGTCGAACGTAACCGGCGCTACCCAAAACAAGTCGGACCTACCGTCGGACCTTGCTGTAGCTCAGAGCTAGAGTCGGACCTTGATAAAAAGGTGTTTTGGTGATATTTAAAACTTTTTTCATCAAAGCCAAGTGTATTCACTACAAGCCAATGTATTCAACACACATAGGTCTTACAATTTCACAAGTCAATATAACTCAGTTATGTGAGGGAAATATCATTTCTTGCACACATCATCTTTTATTTAATCTATTTCCACTTGTACTTGGACAAATTTGTGCATGCAGGCATTCTATACATAATTGAAGTAAAACAAGGGGATGGATCTTATAAAATATCATCCTAGCCAATCAAGTGCCGACATGTGGCACCACATGGATCAAATGGCCCACAAACAGAAGTATCCGAGGCCATCCAATGGTGTAGCACCCAAATCAAGGGATGGGACCCACCTGGAAGTCACCCCAAGAAAGCACAGACCGTTTGGAGGTCTTACCAGGTCGGCCGACCCCCCTAGTCGACTGACCTGGTATTTCCTCCAAACTTGGTCAGCTTCCACATGTTGGCTCCTCTCGGCTTGAAGAAGTCAGTGGTGACTTATTCGCGCGTATTTGATGGCAGGAACCGACCCTTCTCCAAGCTATAAATATGACCCCTCACCACTCACTTCAACACACACCACTTGAGCATTCACTCTCTTGTATACATTAGTTCTTCGAGTCCTTAGTGCAGAGTAGGCTTTAGAGAGGATCCTCTAGTCCCAAGTCCAATTTGGGAAAGGTATGGCTCATGTATCTTTCTTTACTTTTGTGACTTTGTTCTTTATAATAATAATATAATTAGTCTCTATTTACTTATATACTTGGGCAAAGCATTCCTTGTTTTGTTGTGGAGTCCATGTATATGCTAGGTGTAGATGTTGTTATGATCTAGACATAATGCCATTACCATGTTATCATAAACATCATACACCACCACTATAGTCTACTTAGGTAATAATATGATTACGTTAGTATGAATATGTTAATGCTTGGATCCAACATTGATTCAACGATGTTTAGGTTAGTCATTGCCTTAGGATAAATATTACGTTGCAACTCTTAAGGTTTTTACTTAGCATTCAACTGTGCTGCTTGGATAATTAAGTAGCGTTGGATGCCTCATAGTCCACGGGTTGTAGAGGTAGGTGATAGGTGGTGACAGCCCTATCTGTCTGTTGTAATCCTCCACGTTCGGCTACGACGTAGGCTCTTGGCGGGAGTCGCCTGGCAGACCAGGGTAAGCCCGTGCCCGATATGTTGGACCACTAAGCCCTATTATTCACTATTAGCATATTCATGTGTACTTTATTAGGCTATGTATATGAGTAATTATAGCATAGTAGGAGTAGATTCATCTCGTAGTCTAACCCTCGCTAGGACAACCTTACCCTTAGAGTGGATTGAATAAGTGTGTGTCAAACTACCCTTATATATCAACTTACCCCTGTTCTGATAAACATTTACCTTATACCATGATCATGAGAATAGCGTTTACTTTACTACACCGCCTTCCTTTGGGATAAATATGATACCCTAGGGAATACTCTTGGATGAAATGCTACATGATAACTTCCGTGCGCTTGCGGACCTTATCTCTTTCGAGAGATGATCTATGACATAAGAAAAGTCAACAGTAAGTCTTGATGAGCCTTTGTGCTCATAGTTGCTATATATAGTTGTTTGCAGGTGAGATGTATGAGGAAGGGCCCGAAGATGAGGTGACGCCCCCGTCAGGGTATACCGCCGAGTGGGAGCCCTGCACGCCGCCGTGATATGTTGGGTACTGCTAATGTGTAGCGTCCCCGGGCTGGACGGCTACACTTTTGCAAAGCTAGGCTGATAGTTTAGATATGAGTATGACTTCCGCTGTATATTAAGTATTGTAAAAGACTTCCGTTATTTCTATAAATAAAACTTTGTATTTTCTCGTATTCTTTTCGTGTGTGCTGTTGGGTGCCGCATCGCATGGCACCACCCTCTGCGATTCCTGGAATGTGTGGACCCGGTCCTCACAACAACATGATGAAGATTAGCTCGAGTTAGGCATGACACATTGAGAACCAAATGCAAGAGAATATGTCAATTTCATGATTTTTTAACTTAGAATATAGAGCATCTAGTGTAAGTGTACTCATGACAGCAGATTCATGAATAGATGTAACTTTCATCTCCCAAATTTACATGTCTAATGCACTTAGTAATTGCATAGAATTCTCAGCATCTGAAAAATTTACATTGATGCTACGTAAGTTGTTTAGAATTTTATTAGAGTGAGTAAACAAATCGTTGATGGACTCACCTGGTTGCATCTCAAAGTGCATATATTCTTTCTTGAACATATATTGCCTTACGTCCTTGATTGTGTTGGATCCTTCATGGTAGTCACATAGAGCTTCCCAAACATTGTATGCAGATCGGAGGTGTGCAACTCAATCGAAGTCACTTTGAGTCAATCCTTGTATGATCATGTTCCGCGCCTTGTTGTTGTTGTCGACATCTCTCATGTTTGTAGTGGTGACTTGATCATTTGGCAGCACGTCGTAAGGCTTGAACACCTTTTCCCATATTTCGAAGCCTTGCACCTGGATGAAAGCCTCCATACATGCCTTCCTGTCCTGAAAATTAATTCCACTAAACACACAAGGTTTTGCGGAGTATTTCTCCATGATGATTAGTCAAAACACATGCAAATCACAAAGATTAGAGCACCATGGATCTAATACCAATTGTAGGATTGAAGAGAACGTGAAAAGCTACCAGAGGGGGACGAATGGTAGATTTAAAACTTTTTCAGCGAAAGCAACAAAAACCCCTCGACAGAAAATCAATCTGTTAAGAAACCATGTGTGCAACTGATATGTGTTAAACTGTGACAAAAGTAGTAGATAATAGAGAGAATCAAGTAACGAAGACACGACAATAAGAATCATGAAAAACCGTAAAAAAAAACTCAAGTTATGATCGAAAGATCAAACAAAAGTCAATCTCTTCTAGCCGAGTAAAAATGGATCAGCAAGGCTGTAAAGAAACTCGTGTAGATTAGAAACCAAATATCCAATAACAGTGAAATTTTCACATATGATATATAAATAAGTTGTTAATACAACTGAAAAAATATCAAATCAATTGGATCTGTAAAACTCGAGTTATGATGAAAACACCAAAGCAACATAGTACTGTGCAGAAACTCGATGAGAAAAACTTATCCAAAACAAGTCGGACGAACAGGGCACAAAAGCTCCTTCAAACTTTGAATTTTGTTGATAAAAACACAATAGGAACAGCCCAAAGTCTTCTCTCCACGAAATCTGGCCTCCCTTGCTTATATAACCAGACCTAAGCCCAACCCAATTCAAACTAGGACTCTAATCCTACTCAAGACTCTTCCATACGCAGATAGAAGAAATCTTAAGACTTCCAAAGCCCTTAGGAATGTATCCCAAATTCCTAAAACAACTTAACTTTGTGACCCACATGAAATCAAACCAAGACAAACTCTAAACCTTCCATAAACAAACCATAACCACCTCAGCCGCAGCCTGAGGCATAATCCAGCCGGTTGGACTTTTCTGACTAATTCTTTACGTCCACTTCTCTTCATCACCCCTTGGAACCATGTTTCCATGTCCATACACTTCTTGGATACGTGCAAACACCTTCCAACGACGTTGACGATAGCTTCATATGCATTGTTCTTGACCCAAACATGTTGTGTGACCTCCCGATCAACTCAGCCACAATTCTTCCCGAACTTGGTTGTTGAACCTCATCTTTTCCCTAAGACTAGTTCAATGGATCTCGTCACCACCAGAAACAGCCATAACACTTCACCTTACATGAGCACCTCACATAGGCATGTTGCAAACCTTATCAAAACATTAACCACCATAAACAGCCATAACACTTCAAAAACATAGTAAAAGAATACTAAGCAAACTTCCCATAAGTGTAAAGCAAGATTGAAACATTGCAAGTAAGAAGCAGAACCAATGCGATCTTGAACTTGACCTTGCCAAAGCTAACCAGACCTTGCTTCGGACCTAGCTAAAGCTAACCGAACCTTGCGCCGAACCTAGCCCAAGTTTGTCAGACCTCACATCGGACCTTGCCGGAGCTACCCAAAACAAGTTAGGCTTATTGGCGAACCTTGCCGAAGCTACCCAAAACAAGTCGGACTTATTGACGGACCTTGCCAGAGCTACCCAAAGCACGATGATCCTTTTGTCGGACCTTGTCGGAGCTCATACCTAGAGTTGGACCTCGATGAGAAGGGTGTTTTGGCAATATTCAAAACATTTATTATAATAGCCAATGTATTCAGCACACATAAGTCTCACAGGATGGACTCAACCTCTGTCATATGAGATTGAAGGTCCGTCTTGGCATGGATGGCCAGGTGCAATATTATGTGTTGCAAATATGCCTACTACATTCCCAACCAAGCTCCACATACAAGCCTTCTTTAGAGTTAGTATGAGTATACGCAAAATTCCTTGGTGAGGAAATATTTCCACTACACACAAAGGAGTGATTAAGAGAATCAATTTGAGGTACTTAAAATCTAAATTGAACTCTTCGAATTTTGAGTGGAACTTGATATCTAGGGTATGCTTGCTCCATTTGTTGTTCTATCTTTCAACCCCTATGAATAGGAAAAGGCATAAGCCCCATGATGACTTAAGATGAGTGAAGTACCATGTCAATTTTTGCAATACTAGGTAGAATATTTTGTTGTGCACATGGTACTTTTGAAAAATAGAACATTATAGCAACTCCAGATCATCAACCTAAAGTCTTGACTTTGCTCGGGTCAAAAAAGGATAAGCTTGGGGGAGTTTGTTGACGGATGTTATACCAATTTCACCCGTCAACGTAACTCAATTATGTGAAGGAATTATCATTTCTTGCACACATCACCTTTCAATTTATCATATTTCCACTTGTCCTTGGAGAAACAGTGTATGCAATCATTTTATGCAGGATATGAGGTAAAAGAGGGGGGGCAATCCTATAAAATATCATTCTCGCCAATCAAGCGCTGACATGTGGCACCACATGGATCAAATGGCCCACAAACAGAAGTATATGATGCCATCTAGTGGTGTATCACCTATATCAGTAAAAAGGACCCATCTGTCAGTGACCTGGAGCCGACTTCCCTAGTCGGCCGACCTGGTCCTTGTGCCAAACTGTGTCAATCGACACATGTTGGCTCCTCCCAGCTTCCTGAAGATGATGATGACTGATTTGCGCACTTTTGGTTGCAGGAACCAACCCTTCTCCACCTATAAATAGGACTTCCTACCCTCACTTCAGACACACACCACTTGAGTATTCATTCTATTGTATCCACTACTCTCAAGAGGTTTAGAGGAGTTTAGGCTATAGAGAGGAGAGTCTCTAGTCAATAGTTCAAGTTAGGAAGGAGTAGAAGAAGACTCTCTCTTCCCAATTCAAAATTGAGAAAGGTATGGCTCATATATTCCTATTTGTACTTGTGACTTTGTTCTTAATAAAGATGGTATCTTTAGTCTTTCTTATTCATATACCTGGATGAAGTGTTTCTTGTTTGATTGTGGATTCCATGTATGTGGTAGGAGTAGTATTTATGATTATACCATATCATTCTCATTACATCATCATAAACACTACAAACCCCCATTGTAGTCTAATTAGTTATGACATGACCATGTTAATATGATTAACTTATACTATGTCTCAACATTGGTTCAACGATGTTTAGGTTAGTCATTGCCTTAGGATGCCTTGTGCCTAGGCTCCTTAGGTATTTACTTAATATGCTAGCATGGTGCTAGGATAGTTAAGTAGTGTTGGATGTCTCGTAGACCCACAGATTGAAGAGGTAGGCAGTAGGTGGTGACAGCCCTACCTATCCTTTTAATCCTCCACGTTCGACTATGCCACAGGATCTTTGCGGGAGTCATCCTAGTATTGCTAGGGGCAAACCCGTGCCCGATGTGTTGAACAACTTAGCATAAGAATTCATCATTGACATGTTCATCAGTACCTAACCTAGGATATGTATATGTATACTAGAAGCATTGCAGGAGCATCTCCCTAACTTTTAGCCTAATCCCTCTTTGTCCCATTTACCCCCCCCCCCCCCCAAGAATAGGATGCTCTTGTGTGTGGCACACTACCTCACTTATCCATTACCCATCCTCACTAGAACCCTACCTAGACCAACCTACCCTCTTCATTTGATGATTTCTATGCTTCCACTTAGCCTTCCTTTGAGAAAATATAAATGAAACCCTTGGAATACTCTTTTAAGTGGAAATGCTACATCGATAGTTTCCGTACGCTTGCAGATTTTTATTTGTGACGTAAGAAACGTCAACACCGATCGGGGAACGTGTCGACCTCATCGGAGCTTACTACTTCGTGAGGCGCAGGAATGCTTTGTACAAGTAAATTAGTTCCTTCTCCTCTGGGAAGTGGGAGACTTGGAAGAGCGACTGGGTGATAGTCCGAACAGACCGGCATGACCGCTTGGAGCTTCTGACCGGACTTCCCACCATAGACACCAATTTTTGGGAATTCATTCTGGACCTATCGACGGAGTACAACACAGTGCTCACAAGGATCTGGCAACTGGCTGAAGGAGTCTTGTTTCACTAATGGTGCTCGGCGACTTTGTCTCAACTCTGGACTTCTCTTAAGCAGCGGGAGTTTCCAGCCTGGGCATACAACGAAGAGATGGACTTCAACTGGATTGAGGTTGGCCAAGGAATAAACTTGGACGAGAAGGCTCTACTGTTGAGTCTGGTGAAGTTGTACCTCGGTTCCATCTATAGAGACAATCTCATGTCTCCATCAGAGTTCTTGACAGTGTTTGTTGTGCCAGTGATAAAGAGGTAGCTACAGAAGGAAATGCTGACCCTCGACAACATCGGCATCGCTGTGCGACAGAGGGGTGACGCCTGCGAAGGAATTATCATCTCTGAAGCTTCAACCCCCAGTCAACAGAAGAGTTCTGACTCAAGCCGAAGCAAGGTGAAAGATCCTGGCAATTCCTCCAGCAAGAAGACGGTTGTTATATACTAATTTCACCCGTCAATATAACTCAATTATGTGAAAGAAATATCATTTCTCACACACATCACCTTTCTATTTAACCTATTTCCACTTGTCCTTTGGGAAATAGTGCATGCAGACATTTATTGTAGGAAATGAGGTAAAAGAGGGGGAGCAATCCTATAAAATATCATCCTAGCTGTCGGTACCTAGAATACGGGGTACCCTCGCGCACAAGCTAGAGCCACCTAGGTACCCCGCCTTGTAGCAGAGGTAGGGCCCGAGGGCGCCACGTGTTCAGAAGACCCGGGCCCATCCGCCTCACATGCGGGGTCTGGGGTACCCGCAAGAAACCCTGAAGGAGAGTAGCTCCCCCTTGGAGACGAGTTCCCAAGCAGCCACGTGTCTAGCAGGTAAGTAACCCTCTCCCTCGTGAGACAGGGCTCTAGAGCTGCCATGGGGCTCGAGGCATCAGACGGGTCATGTCCTGTATAGGCGTTCTCCGCCATTGTCACTTGTTCCACAGCCCCAGAGTCCCCGCTCTACTTAGGAGCGGGTTCTCGGGTTGCCACGTGGTCCGTAAGGCGGGACCTAGCCTCCTCCTTGGAGGTGAGCTCCCAAAATTCCACGAGGTCCATAAGACGGTACCTGAACTCCTCCACAGAGAAGAGGCTCCCGAGTTGTCATGTAGACCAGCCACATGCCTTGCGCGGAGAGATGCTGGAGTTAAGAGGGCCATGCGCCTTGTCCCTGTCAAGGATTGAAGATACGCAGCTTCCCCTGATGCATGGTGCAGCCCACGCCTAATGTCAGTTAGTACTACGACCAATCGCATCGTAGTGAAAATGCTGCAGGCCTATCCCACTCTGCCAGGTGGGTAGCTTACGGCAATAGAGATAGTTGGACGGGACATCCCTGCCATTGTCAGCAACAATGCATGGGCTACTGACGACTCAGGCGGCAAGACGGCGAGTCTTCAAGGCCATGGTCAGAGCAAGCTTATGCGAGAAGTCTTAGATCGTTAGTATAAGCTCGCCCTGGGACCACCTGTCGGGCCCCAGACCCAACTTATTAGGCGTCCGGCCTTGTCTATCAAAGGACTGGACCGCCACGATTACAAAAGATCCAACATCAAATCCTCGACACACAAACACTAGCAATACAATCTACCGTGGAGTTGGATGTTACTCTCCTTGCAGCCCGAACCACGTAAAAACCACTATCTCATACACTCTCGTACGCGCGTACACTTGATTGAGGCCTAAGCCCCGCCAAACAAGAACCTCTATGGGCTGCTCCTTAGCAAATCTTGGGGAAGTGTCACATAAACACTTCGACATTTTGCGCACCAGGAAGGAGCTTTTTCCCTCAAAAAAGTGGTAGCTCTTTCACTACCATGGTGTTCATCAGGCCCGTGGAAGGCGGTTTCCGCGACCGTCGTCCGGTGACCAGTTCTGACCAAGCGGTGCTCTCTTGTCCGTCATGTCTTCGTGCAGGTACAGCTGGCCAGGATGGCACATCGGGACACATCCCGGCCATGTCGGCTCCCCCGGCGCCACCAGCATCAAGCCCGGAGAGTGCTCTTGCAGCGGTCAGGGCTCTTCTCCACCACTCACCGTTGCTGAACGCTTCCTAGGGAGCAGCTCAGCAATGGGTCCAAGATATCGACCACTTTGTCATCGCGGCCATCAACGAAGATATCGACCACTTTGTTGTCGCGGCCATCAACTCCCCCAACAGGGGAAGGCATCACGTGTCGCTATCGCACACGCCATCCATCGACTGTTGCACCGCCAATTCCCGCTCCTCCAGTCTTACGAGCGCTGATCGGCTCCCCACGGAGGACCTGAGAGCTGAGCTTGACCGTCATCAAGCTCACATGGATGGCCGAGTCATCATCGAGCGGCAGCGTGAGAGGCGGCGCAACCATGACGCTAAATATGGCGCCCAGTGCCCTCGTCATGAGGCGTCCTCCATCGAAGGTGCACCGCGGGTAATCTTTCCGCCACCTAACCAGGAGTATGTCGGCTCAACAGCCCCCTTGCTGTATTCGGTGCAGCAGGGCATGCAGCAAAAGTACTTGGCGCAGCCAGTACCACTGCAGCAACACATGGCACAGCCGGTGCCACAACCGCAGGTCCCGCAGGTGCCGCACATCGTGCAGCAGACCCCCCAGGGGTATGCTACTGTGACACCCGGTTCCGAAAAAGAACCAAGTGAATGCATATGTGTGCCCAGAACGTTCAACACACATACACGAGTGCATTCACAAAAGGATATATAGAAAATTACCACAGAACATTATTAGTTAAGCACTTTTATTACACAAAACAGATTATCCTCGAATACAAGCACCAATGAATATTAACGACAAGTTTCAACTAATGCAGCAGAATAGACTAAACTGAGCAAACTAAGCAACTAAGCAAAAGGGATAGTGCAGCTCCAATCAACACTACAGGCAAAGCTAACGGTAAACACGTCCTAGAACTCCGCATTATCATCAATAAGCTCCCAATCCTGACCTGCGACTGTTGGTGGGGGAATGGCAAGGGTGAGTACATGTCGTACTCAGCAAGTGTGGAAAGTATGACATGTAGCTGATTCAAATGACGAATGTAATCATGGCTAAGTGCTAAAAAGTAAATTAAAACATTTGAAAAGAAATATAATATATGTATGTAAAATAACCCATCATAAACCATGTCATACCATAGTACCAGTCCATATTTCATTACCATCATCCATATTCCAGATTTCACCATTACCAATAACCATATCCATTGCCAGAATTTAATCCATAAGAAGCCATAACCATATTACCAACCATAACCAGTACCGAAAACCATCCCAATACCAAGTTTCCTCTAAAGATGTGATGGTCCAGGTTGCTCATAACCGGGAGCACGACTATCATGATAGTTTTAAGACACTCTGCAGAGGTTGTACCACTTTACCCACGTGTTTGTGATTTCATCACCTTTCGATGATTAGAACCTCTATTATGCCGTCTCACACTTTTGTCAGTGTGTGGCCAAGACATTACAAAATAGCCTTTACAAAGAGATTACTAGCCTATTTAGACCCCACTGAGGTTTCACCGGGGGCGATGCCTCCAACGGAGCACATCTTCAACCAAGGGCCCCCTCTCGAGCCATTCGGATCCCAGGGTAGTCCCACCAATTATCAACAAACCCAATCTGACTACCCCTTCCTCGAGCATCCTTAATGGTCCAAATAGCACTGGCAAAGCCCTAATGAATCAGCTATGCCGCACCAATACTTGGCCTCATGGTGGCACTGTAAATTCTGGATGGTCGCTCCACGAACCGGTCCATAGATCTAAACCAAGCAAAACCACCATAGCATCTAACCCAATCCACATACCATGCTTGCTTAGATCGCCCATTACCATGTCATATTAACCAGTTCATATCAATCAAATCTCATAAATGCATAATTAAGTTCAGTGGTATAGTTGTCCTCTCATCCCGATTAATTAAGCGAAGCAAAAAGGGTAAAAAGCCCATCCCGACTCTCTACCATGAATTCCAGGTGACAAGGGTGGTCAAACAAAGCTAGTAAACTTCCTACCATAGGATTCCCATGAATTTGACACAAGCATGCAGTTTTGTAAATGAAACATTTACTTTAAAACAGATTAATATGCTTCAAGGACACTTTCCTTGCTCTTGGGATTTGTTCGAGTCAAAGCCTTCGATCTCTTGGTGCTGGAGATCCTCTGCGACGCTATCTAGCGCAAATCCGTCTAAACCACACAACAAACATACAAGACAAGAATTACAATCAAAAAGTGCACAAATATTACTCAATATTACATGACATGCATGATTAATGCAATTGTGAAGTGAAACTAGTTAATGAGTTACTATTAACACTTAATCACTAGTTCCAATAGTCTAAACGAGTTTATACAGGTTTGGAATTGATTCAAAATAATTTTAGAATTTATTCAACACATTTTAACCAGGAAAATTGGTCTAGTCCGCTAGGGACCGGACTAGTCCGCACTTCGCGGAACTAGCGAATTAGGGTTTTATAGATCGACGTGAATTTGGGGAAACAGGGTCGAATTACCATGAGAAAAAGAGAATAGAAGGTATACCATATTTTTAGAACTCCAATGAATCAAGGATCTTGGAGGCAACACTTGGATCTTGACGATCTAGGGTTGATGAAGAACTTGATGGTGGATTATTGACGAAGAACACGAAATTGATGGAGATCTTGATCCTCTTTCGTTTCCTCCTTCTTCATCTTCTTGCTCTAGATCTCCTTCTCCCTCCTTGGTGGCGGCTATTCACGACCTAGGGTTCGGGTGAGGTTGGAAAGTAGCAAATAGATGTCAAGCCAATGGGTGGGGTTGTTTATATAGAGGTGGAGGCTAGGGTTGGATAGATTACGAGTTTGATATGAGTAGGGGTTGGTTTAGAGTACCACATGGGCTCTAAAATAGTTAGGCACGATGTCCCTAGGCCCACTTAACGTAAAACCCAAGAAACAAGTCGTGAAACAAAAGATCAACTCGGAGTCACGATTTATCGGACAAGTCCGCAAAAGGGCTGGACAAGTCTGAAGTTGGTCAGATAGATATCGGACAAGTCCACACTAGACATCGGACAAGTTCGATCTTATATAGATGGAAAAAAAAGACAAGTCTAGCCCGAATCGGACAAGTCCGACTTTAGTCAGAGGGAAAAACGGACAAGTCCGTTGGAACACAGGACAAGTCCGGACAAGTCCAGGGACTTAGCAAAATTGCCAAGGAATTGGAGTACTGGACTAGTCCGCTATGGGCTGGACAAGTCCAAAAATGTTCAGAAGGAAAAACAGATTAGTCCGCAGCACAACAATCCTCTTACCAAGCCATAGGGTACCATGTTCATCCTCATCGAATCTGAATTCTCTCCCCTCTTGGGTCCTTTCCTTGGTTTCTTGAATTTCCTCATCCTTGGTCTGTGTCTCTCGAATTTCTTGCTCCAAGGTCGGATTTAACTCCATCATCCCCATCTCATTTATGAATGCGAGATTCAACCGTTCAAACTCCTTGCATAACTCGGATGGCAACTCTCGAACTGTGAGCTGATTACTTACTCCTTTCCAACTTAAAGCATCGGCCACTACATTGGCTTTTCCCAGATGATAGTTGATTCCTAAATCATAATCTTTTATGAGCTCCAACCATCTCTGTTGCCTCAAGTTCAGATCCGTTTGTGTGAAAATATACTTAAGACTCTTGTGATCCATATAAGTTTCACACCTATGTCCAAGGATATAGTGTCTCCAAATCTTCAACGCATGTACCACGGCTGCAAGTTCTAAATCATGTGTGGGGTAATTTCGCTCATGTTTCTTCAATAGTCTTGATGCATAGGTGACCACTTGTCTCTCTTGCATCAATACACATCCAAGTTCTTGTCTCGATGCATCATAATAAATATCAAAACTCTTGCTCACATCCGGCAGTATCAAAATTGGGGCTGTTGTCAACCTCTTCTTCAACTCCTCAAAACTGTTTTGACAAGCTTGAGTCCATTGGAAAGCCTTTCCCTTCATTAGCAATTCCGTCATTGGCTTGGCTATCTTGGAAAAGTCCTTGATGAATCGACGGTAGTATCCAACCATTCCAAGAAAACTCCTTATTTCCTTGACATTTTGCGGCGATTCCCACTTCAACACGTCTCTCACTTTTCTGGGGTCAAACGATACTCCTCCTGAAATGATGTGACCCAAAACCGATACTTCTCTCAACAAAAACTGACACTTATTGAACTTGGCATACAATTGATGCTCCCTCAATTTCCGCAACATAAGCCTCAAGTGTTCCTCATGTTCCTTCTCACCCTTCGAGTAGATCATAATGTCATCAATAAACACCACAACAAATTTATCCAAGTACTCCATGAAGACCTTATTCATGAGGTACATAAAGTACGTAGGTGCATTGGTCAATCCAATATCACGGTGTACTCATAAGATCCATACCGCATCCTAAAAGCTGTCTTGATGTCCGATGGTCTAATCTTCATTTGAAAGTATCCCGACCTCAAATCAATCTTAAAGAAGACACAAGAACCCTTCATATGATCAAACAAGTCTTCTATGTGGGGCAAGGTGTACTTGTTATTGATTGTTACCTCATTGAGAGCTCGGTAATCTACGCACATCCTTTGGGATCCATCTTTCTTGTCCACAAATAGAACGGGCGCTCCCTAAGGTGAAGAGCTGGGCCGAATAAAATCCTTCTCTAGTTGCTCTTGAATTTGCTTCTTGAGCTCTGCTAGTTCCATAGGAGGCATCCTATACGGCCTCTTAGCTATAGGTGCAGTTCCAGGTATTAAATCAATAACAAACTCAATGTCTCGATCAGGTGGCATACCTGGCAACTCGTCCGGAAAAAAATCCAAAAATTCACACACCACCAGAATCTCCTCAATTGCGGCACCGTCCATATGGTTCAGCTCCAATTGCTTCGGTGCGGTTTGAGATGCTTCAAATTCTACGGTGATCCCTTCCTCATTGGTCAACTTCACCATTTTCGTGGCACACTCAATAACTCCATTGTGCATCCTCAACCAGTCCATACCAATTATAATGTCCAATCCTTGAGAGTCCAAAACAATTAGTTTAGCGGAGACGTCTACCCCCTTATTATATGGCTTACTTTCGAACATACTATATTTGTCCTCATCTCTCCTCTAGGAGACTTAACAAATAGTGTAAACTTCATATGAGAGATAGGCAAACTATACTTGGCGACATACTTCGATGCAATGAATGAATGTGATGCTCCATAATCAAACAACATAGTCACAGGGTTGGAGTTTGCGAGAAACATACCAATGACCACGTCATCCGCTTGTTGAGCATCCTCCGTAGAGACATGGTTCACGTTGCCACCAGCAAAATTTTGTTGTCCCCGGTTTCCTTGCAGTTGTCCTCCATTGGGTCTTGGGTTTTGCCTAGGCGCATTGCTTCCTTGACCAAGTCCTGACTTAGGACATTGATGCGCAAAGTGTCTAGCTTCTCCACAAGTATAGCACTTCTTAACTCCACCAGAATTATTGGGACGAGCTTGGTTTTGAACGCTTGCACCAGGAAAGTTAGCATGAGGTGAAAAAGGCATTGGAGGCCTAGGTGCTTGCGTGGCAGGGAGCTGCTCCACGAACTGAGTTGGGCGCGGTGCATAACCACGGCGCTGTATAGGAGTAGAGGAGCTGTAATATGGTGCAATAGGAGGCGCAAAGCGAGGGCGCACATTACTTCCTTGTTGCTGTCCTTGATATGGCGCCTTCCTCTTGTTGTCTTGTTCCATCTCACGGACCTTGTTCTCCACCACAATTGCTTGGTCCACAAGCTTATGGAAATTTACATAGTCACAATTGAGCAATTGCACTTGGATTTCATTGTTCAAGCCCCTCATGAATAAGTATTGTTTCCGGCTGTCCCGGCTCCCATCCTCAGGCGCATATCTTGAGAGTTTAGTGAACTTATTGAGATATTCACTCATGCTTGATCTCCCTTGCCTTAAGTTCTCAAATTCTTGCCTCTTCAAGATCATAACACCTTTCGGCACATAATGTTAACAGAAGATCTCTATTAGTTCGGCCCAAGTAATTCTCTCTTGGTTCTCATGAACATTGCAATAAGAATCCCACCAATCCGCAGCTGCTCCAACTAGTTGATGAGATGCAAATTGAACCTTCTCCCGATCGCTGCATTGGACAATAGCAAGCTTCTTCTCCACAGACTTGAGCCAATCATTTGCGTCCGTAGGGTCAGCGGCTTGAGCAAAGGTCGGTGGCCTAGTCCTCATAAACTCTCCCAACCGATTATGAGGAGGCGGGGGTGGCGGTGGAGGCATGTGGGGCTGATTGTTGATATTGCCAGCCTGCAACTGTCCCATAGTTTGTATCATGGTCTGCATGAGCTTGTTCTACATAGCCAAAAGCTGCTCAATGGTGATAGCTCCATGAGCAGGTCCTTGTCCATTGTTGTTCTGAGGTTCTCCATGGTTCTCCTCCTCATCATTAGCATCCCTCTGGTTGTGATCCTCACCATCTAGAGAAAAGGATTAGGTAAGAATTTAGAAATGTCCCCAACTATATGCATCAAGGGATATGAAACTAAACAACTCACTAGCCTAGGTGGACATGACAATGCTAAAGCATCCCAAAATCCTCTATTAAGCACACAAGCAAACAATATATAGAAAACACCACACCAAGCAAGAACATATCGATTCCTGAGTGTTTCTATGTGCTCTAAAGTGTCCATTCTATCTAGGTTGCGTCCTATGGTCAACCTGCGGCTCTGATACCAATTTGTTACACCTGGTTCCGAAAATGAACCAAGTGAACACATATGTGTGCCCAGGACGTTCAACACACATACACGAGTGCATTCACAAAAGAGTATACAAAAAATTACCATAGAACAAGATTAATTAACCAAATTTTATTACACAAACCATATCAACCTTGAATACAGGTTCTAATAAATATTAATGACAAGTTCAACAAATGCAGTGGAAATAAACTAAATAAGCAAACTAAACAGCTAGGCAGCATAAGCGATAGGGTAGCACAGCTCCAAACAACACCACAGGCAAAGCTGACGGTAGACACAGCCTAGAACTCGGCATTATCGCCATTAAACTCCCAATCCTGACCAAAAACTATTGGGGGGGGGATTGCAAGAGTGAGTACTTGTCGTACTCAGCAAGTGTGGAAAGTATGACATGTGGCTGATTCAAATGACGAATATAATAATGGTTACGTGCTGAAAAGTACATTAAAACATTTGAAAAGCAATATATTACATGTACATGAAATAAAACCATCATAAGCTATGTAGTTATCATAATACCAATCCATATTCCATATCCATCATCATATACCAATATCCATATTCAATACCATAATTCAATTCATAACCATCCATAACCATAATACCAACCATAACCATCCCAAAATCCCAATTTTCCTCTAATCATGTGAGGGTCCAGGTTGCTCATAATCGGCAGCACGGCTATCACGATAGTTTTAGACACACTGTGCAGAGGTTGTACCGTTTTACCCACGTGTTTGTGATTTCATCACCTTTCGATGACTATAGAATCTCAATATTTCCGTCTCACACTTCCGTAGGTATGTGGTCAAGAGATCACAAAAATATCCTTTACAAAGGGATTACTAGCCTATTTAGACCCCGCTGAGGTTTCACCGATGGCGATGCCTCCAACTGAGCACATCTTCAACCAAGGGCCCCCTCTTGAGCCATTCGGATCCAAGGGTAGTCGCACCAATCATCAACAATCCCAATCCGACTACCCCTTCCCCGAGCATACTTAATGGTCCAAATAGAACCGACAAAGCCCTAATTAATCAGCTACGCCGCACCCATGCTTGGCCTCATGGTGGCACTGTAAATCCTGGATTGTCGCTCCACGAACCGGTCCTTAGATCTAAAGCAAGTAAACCACCATACATCCAACCCATCCACATACCAGGCTTGCTTAGATCACCCATTACCATATCATATTTAACCAGTTCATGTTAACCATAATCTCATAAATACATAATTAAGTTAAATGGTATAGTTGTTTTCCCATCCCAGTTAATTAATCGAAGCAAAAAGGTAAAAAGCCCTTCCCGACTCTCTACCATATATTCCAGGTGACAAGGGTGGTCAACAAAACTAGTAAACTTCCTATCATAGGATTTCCCATCAAACTGACACAAGCATGCAATTTTGCAAACAAAACATTTATTTCAAAACAGGATCAATATGCTTCAAGGACACATGCCTTGCTCTTGCGGTTGATTTGGATCAAAGACTTCAAACTCTTGGTGTTGTAGATCCTCCACGGCACTCTCTAGCACAAATCCGTTTTATCTGCACAATAATCATACAAGACAAGAAACACAATCAAAGAGTGCACAAATATTACTCAATATGACATGACATGCATGGTTAATGAAAATGCAAGGTAGAACTTGTTAATAGATTGCTTTCAATGATCACAAACTAGTTCTAATTGATTTTAACAAGTTTATACAGGTTTGGATTTGATTAGATCTACTTTTAGAATCATTTCAACACAATTTAGTCAGCAAAATCGGACTAGTCTGCAGAAGGCAGGACTAGTTCACACTTCGCAGAACTAGCAAACTAGGGTTTTCTAGATCGACGTGAATTTGGAGATTAGGGGTCAAATTCACATAAGGAAATGAAAATAGAAGGTATACCAGGTGTTTAGGACTCCAACGAATCGTGAAACTTGGAGGTAGCACTTGGATCTTGATGATATAGGGTTGGTGATGAACTTGGAGATGAATTGGTGATGAAGAACAAAACTTGACGAAGATCTTGATCCTCTTTTATTTCCTCCTCTTCTTCATCTTGCTTGGGATTTCCTCCTTCCTCCTTGATGGTGGCTCTCCACGAACTAGGGTTTCGGTGGGGTTGAAAGGTGGCAAATAGATGTCAAGCCAAGGGGTGGGGTTGTTTATATAGAGGTGGAGGCTAGGGTTAGATGGATTTTGAGTTTGAGAGGAGTAGAGGCTGGTTTAGAGTCCCACATGGGCTCTAAAAGAGTTAGGCATGAAGTCCCTAGGCCCACTTAACGTAAAACAGAAGAAACAAGTCGTAAAACAAAAGATTAATTCAGAGTCGCGAAATATCGGACAAGTCCGAAAAGGACCGCACTAGTCCGAAGTTAGTTAGAAAGAAATCGGACAGGTCTGGCCAAAAATCGGACAAGTTCGATTTTAGTTAGAGAGGTAAACGGACAAGTCCGCTGGGACATTGGACTAGTCTGGATAAGTCAAGGGACTTAGCAAATTTTTAAGGATTCTTGGAACACTGGACTAGTCCGCACAAAATCGGACAAATCCGAAAGTGTCCAGAGGCAAAATCGGACTAGTCCGCAGCAAAAATGGACAACTCCGTTTGAAGTTAGAGAGAAAGCGGACTATACCTCACCAAAATTGGACTAGTCCACACTTTTCATCATTTGAAGGG
This sequence comes from Tuctoria greenei, assembly GCA_036927565.1. Classification (NCBI taxonomy): domain Eukaryota; kingdom Viridiplantae; phylum Streptophyta; class Magnoliopsida; order Poales; family Poaceae; genus Tuctoria; species Tuctoria greenei. The sequence goes on along the minus strand of JAYESD010000012.1, from coordinate 10,821,315 downwards.
TGGTTTTGTTCCAAATCAATTTTAAACTCGTTCCTCTTTAAGTGGATTAACGTTAAACATGTATATGAATGTATGTAGGACATCATGCATGAAAATGAGGGTGTTACACCATAGGACCTAGTAGCAGCATTAAGGACAACCGAGCTCCGGGAGGGTCAGGTCTAGGGAGTACAGTCAGCTTAGCTTGGTCCCGAACCCTAAGCCTGTACACTCTGCCTCCCTCATCATCCGCAAGCAAGCCGTTGCCCTCTTTTGTAGAAATCCTGTCTCCCCCTATGGACGCTGATAAAAAAGAATCTTTGTTCTACTTTATGTTTCCTTAAAAACATTGCTTATTTAATTACGTGTTAAATTTATGATCATGTCATACTAGACTCATTTATTGTATATTACCATTATATACATGGTTGTACGCTCTGTAACTCACCCATGCAAGAGTCATGCAGTCCTGATGCAGGCGGGTTCGCTTGATGTACCTGCAGTGTGTGAGGGGTTCTTCTGGCTGCTCTCGTCATTAGGGTCTTGTGGTGCCAGAAGCCTTTCCAGGAAAGGCCTGTGCCGAGCAGGAGGTCCAGGGGGTGTAAACTGCTTAGCCTGGTCCTGTACCCAAGTATACACACCCTGCCTCCCAGCGCTATGACCGAGTACTGGGGCCAGAAAGCTCACACCGTGAGGACAGCGGGAGCCGGACCCCGGAACACCAACGCATCGAATTATCCAAGCCCCGTGCGTAATTCTAAGAAAGTAAGACATGACAAAGCTAAGGAAGAGGAACATGTAAACTGGCAAGAAGACTAGTCCCCCCTCTTTCTGTCATATGTGCAGGATAGCCAGCTTCAGCACTTCCCAAGGGGTATGCCGTCAACGTCTCTACGACGATGGTGGGCAATGCCGGAGCATCCAGCTCAGGCACCTCCCAAGGGGCCTACCTTCAACGTCTCTACAAAGATGGTGGATGACGCCAGAGCAGCCAGCTTCAACACCTCCCAAGGGGCCTACAGCCGACGTCCCAGCACGGCGACAACAGCAACAAGTGTGAATAAGTGAGTAAACACTCCCTCCCCGCTCTTGTTGCTAACAGGGTTCTCTTGTGATAGCCTGTACAATAGGGGCCTGCCATCCATGTCTCTACGATGATGGTGGACGATGCTGGAGCAGCCAGCTCTGGCACTTCCTAAGGGGCCTGTCGTCGATGTCTCTACGACGATGGTGGGCGGTGCCGGAGCAACCAGCTCTGGCACCTACCAAGGGGCATGTTGCCGACGTCTCTACGAAGATGGTGGATGATGCCGGAGCATCCAGCTCCGGCACCTTTGAATGGGCTTGTCTTCAACATCTCAGCACGTCAACGACAACAACAAGCGCGGATAAGTGATTAAACTCTCATGCCTCACTCTTGTTGCTAACAGCGTTCTCTTGTGATAACCTGTACACCAGGGGCCTGCCGTTGACGTCTCTACGATGATGGTGGATGACACCAGAGCAGCCAGCTCAGGCACCTCCCAAGGGGCCTGCTGACAACATCTCTACGAAGATGGTGGACGACACCAGGGCATCCAGCTCTGGCCCTTCCCAAGGGGCCTGCCATCGACGTCTCTGCGATGATTGTGGGCGACGCCAGAGCAGCCACCTTCGGCACCTCCCAAGGGGCATGTCGTTGACGTCTCTACAAAGATGTTGGACGACACTGGAGCATCCAACTCTGACACCTCGCAATGGTCTTGCCGTCAATTTCTCAGCACATCAACAACAACACCAAGCACGGATAAGTGAGTAAACTCCCCTGCCTTGCTCTTGTTGCTAACAGGGTTCTCTTGTGATAGCTTGTACACCAGGGGCCTGTCTCTACGGCGATGGTGGACAACACTGGGGCATCCAGCTCCAACACTTCCCAACGGGCCTGCTGTCGACATCTCTACGATGATGGTGGCGACGCCAGAGCAGCCAACTCCGGCACCTCCCAAGGGGCCTTTCGTCGACGTCTCTACGAAGATAGTGGACGATGCTGGAGCATCCAGCCCTAGCACCTCGCAAGGGGCCTGCTGTCGACGTCTCAGCATGTCAACGACAGCAACAAGTGTGTATAAGTGAGTAAACTCTCCTGCCTCGCTCTTGTTGCTAACAGGGTTCTCTTGTGATAGCTTGTACACCAGGGGCCTGCTGTCAACATCTCTACAAGGATGGTGGACGATATCGGGGCATCCAGCTCTGACACTTCCAAAGGAGCTTCCCATCAACGTCGGGCGACGCCGGAGCAGCCAGCTCCGGCACCTCCCAAGGGGCCTACCGTCGATGTCCCAGCACGGCGAGGACATCAACAAGTGTGGATAAGGGCCTGCCATCGACGTCTCTATGATGATGGTGGGCAACACCGGAGCAGCCAGCTCAAGCACCTCCCAAGGGGCCTACCGTCGACGTCCAAGCACGACGATGACAACAACAAGCATGGATAAGTGAGTAAACTCTCCTGCCCCGCTCTTGTTGCTAACAGGGTTCTCTTGTGATAGCCTGTACACCAGGGGCCTGCCGCCAATGTCTATACGACAATGATGGATGACGCTGGAGCATCCAGCTTTGGCACCTTCCAAGGGACCTGCCATCAATGTCTCTACGAGGATGATGGACGACGCCAGAGCAGCCAGCTCTGGCACTTCCCAAGGGGCCTGCCGTCGACGTGTCTACGAAGATGGTGGACGATGCCAAAGCATACAGCTCCGGCACGTCCCAAGTGGCCTGCCGTCAATGTCTCTACGACGATGATGGGTGATGCTGGAGCAGCCTGCTCCGGCACCTCCCAAGGGGCCTGCCGTCAACATCTCTACGACGATGTTGGGCGACACCGGAGCAGCCAGCTCCGGCACCCCCCAAGGGACCTGCTGTCGATGATGGTGGGCGACACTAAAGCACTCCAACTCCCCTACTCCACTGGGGGCCTATTGAAGACATCCTGCGATCAAGTGGTAGATGTGCCCAGCCAACTAAACACATCGACCAAGGGTCCTCTAAGGGGGTTACTTAGGCAGGAAGTCAACGAACAACACTTTGGCCATATCAATTGTGCATTTGTCCACCTTCCTGGCTTCACTGGGCTGTGATGCATTCCTTTGAGCTTCAAATACCTCCTCTTGTGTTGCAGGTTCATCCTCTTGTGGTTCCTCCTCATCTTGGGCTTCATCTTCATTACCCTCATGTGTATCATACTCCTCTTCTTCGCTATCATAGCATTCCACCATTTCAGGGTCTTCCTCTTCCTGTAACACCCTCATTTTCATGCATCATGCCCTACATACACTCATATACATGTTTAACATTAACCCACAACAAGAGGAACGAGTTTAAAATTGATTTGGAGCAAAACCGCACTTAAAACGCAGGAAAGTGCGAACTAGTCCGATATTGCTGAGGACTAGTCTGATTTCTCTCTGACTAAAACCGGACTTGTCCGTTTTTGCTATGGACTAGTCTGATTTTTCCTCTGGAAACTTTTGAACTTGTCCGATTTTGTGCGGACTAGTCCGATATTCCAAGAATCCTTGAAATCTTGCTAAGTCCCTAGACTTTTTCGGACTAGTTCGGTGTTCCAGCGGACTTGTCTGATTTCCTCTCTGTTAAAAGTCGGACTTGTCCGATTTTTAGCTAGACTTGTCTGATTTTCTCTTTGGACGACTTCGGACTAGTCCGATGCTTTCCGGACTTGTCCGATATTTCGCGACTCCGAGTTGATCTTTTGTTTTACAACTTGTTTCTTTGGTTTCACGTTAAGTGGGCCTAGGGACGTCGTGCCTAACTCTTTTAGAGCCCATGTGGGACCCTAAACCGGCCTCTACTCATCTCAAACTCAAAATCCATCTAACCCTAGCCTCCACCTCTATATAAACAACCCCATCCCTTGAGATGACATCTATTTGCCACTTTTCCACCCACCCAAACCCTAGTTCGTGGAGAGCCATTATCAAGGAGGGAGGAGAAGATCCCAAGCAAGAAGAAGAAGAGGAGGAAACGAAGGAGGATCAAGATCTCCACCAAGCTTTCGTTCTTCATCACCAATTCATCTCCAAGTTCATCACCAACCCTAGATCACCAAGATCCAAGTGCTACCTCCAAGTTTCTTGATTCATTGGAGTCCTAAACACCTGGTATACCTTCTATTATCTTTTCCTTATGAGAATTCAACCCCTAATCTCCAAATTTATGTTGATTTAGAAAACCCTAATCTGCTGATCTCGCAAAGTGCGGACTTGTTCGGTCCCTAGCGGACTAGTCCGATCTTTCTGGTTAAATTGTGTTGAATTGATTCTAAAGTTTGATCTAATCAACTCCAAGCCTGTATAAACTTGTTAAAAGCTATTAGAAATAGTTAGTTATCATTAAAAGCAATCTAGTAACAAGTTCGTCCTTACATTTGCATCAATCATGCATGTCATGTCATATTGAGTAATATTTGTGCACTCTTTGATTGTGTTTCTTGTCTTGTATGTTTAATGTGCGGATTAGACGAATTTGCGCTCGAGAGTGCCATAGAGGATCTACAGCACCAAGAGTTTGAAGGCTTTGACCCTAATCAACCGCAAGAGCAAGGCAAATGTCCTTGAAGCATATTGATCCTGTTTTGAAAATAAATGTTTTGTTTGCAAAATTGCATGCTTGTGTCAATTTGATGGGAATCCTATGATAGGAAGTTCACTAGCTTTGTTCAACCACCCTTGTCACCTGGAATTATGGTAGAGCGCCGGGATGGGCTTTTTGCCTTCTGCTTCGCTTAATTAATTGGGATGGGAAGACAACACTACACATTTAATTATGCATTAATGATATTTTGGTTAATGTGAACTGGTTAAATATGATATGGTAATGGGTGATCTAAGCAAGCGTGGTATGTGGATGGGTTGGATGTTATGGTGGTTTGCTTGCTTTAGATCTAAGAACCGGTTCATGCGAGAATAAGCCAGGACTACAGTACCACCACGAGGCCAAGTATGGGTGCGGCGTAACTGATTAATTAGGGCTTTGCTAGTGCTTTTTGGACCATTGTGGATGCTCGGGGAAGGGGTAGTCGGATTGGGTTTGTTGATGATTGGTGGGACTACCCTGGGATCCGAATGGCTCAAGAGGGGGCCCTTGGTTGAAGATGTGATCTGTAGGAGACATCACCACCGGTGAAACCTCAGTGGGGTCGAAATAGGCTAGTAATCCCTTTCTAAAGGCTATTTTGTGATCTCTTGGCCACACACCGATGGAAGTGTGAGACGGCATAATAGAGGTTCTAGTCATCGAAAGGTGATAAAATCACAAACACGTGGGTAAAGTGGTACAAACACTGCAAAGTTAAATAAAACTATCATGATAGTCATGCTCCCGGTTATGAGCACCTGGACAACTTCCATGATTAGAGGGAACTTGGTATTGGGATGGTATTTGGGATGGTTATGGTTGGTTACCGATTTATTTCTGGTGTTGAATGTGGTTATTAGCAAATGGTGAAATCTGGAATTATTGATGAGGATGGTGAATTATGGACTGGTATTGTGATATTACTTATTATTATGATGGGTTTACTTCACATACTTGTAATATATTGCTTTTCAAATGTTTTTATGTACTTTTCAGCACTTTGCCATTATTAGTGTCGTCATTTGAATCAGCCACATGTCATACATTCCACACTTGCTAAGTACGACATGTAGTCACTCTTGCAGTCCCACCCAACAGTTGCAGGTCAGGATTGGGAGTTTAATGGTGATAATGCGAAGTTCTAGGTCGTGTCTACCGTGAGCTTTGCCTGTGGTGTTGATTGGAGCTGCGCTGTACCCTATTGCTTATGCTGCCTAGCTGTTTAGTTTGCTTAGTTGCCTAATTAGTTTATTTCCACTGCATTAGTTGAACTTGTCATTAATATTCATTAGAGGTTGTATTCGAGGATAATAGGGTTTGTGTAATAAAATTTGGTTAATTAATCTTGTCTTGTGGTAATTTTCTGTATACTCTTTTGTGAATGCACTCGTGTATGTGTGTTGAACATCCTAGGAACACATATACGTTAGCTTGGTTCATTTTTCGGAACCGAGCATCACAGATTGGTATCAAAGCCACAGGTTGACCGTAGGATGCAACCTAGATAGAATGGACACTTTAGAGCACATAGAAGCACTCAGGAATCGATATATTTTGGTTGGTGTGCTGTTTGCTATATTTATTGGTTGCTTGTGTGCCTAATAGAGGATTTTGGGATGGCTTAGCATTGCCATGTCCACCTAGGCTAGTGTAGCTAGTTGTTTAGTTTCAGATACCTTGGTGCATATAGTTGGGGGCGTTTCTAATTCTTACCTATTGCTTTTCTTCAGATGGTGAGGACTCGCAACCAGAGGCATGGCAATGATGAGGACGAGAACAATGGAGTGCCTCAGAACAACATTGGACAAGGATCTACTCAGGGAGCTATCAACATTGAGCAGCTATTGGCTATGCAAAACCAACTCATGCAAACCAACTGTATACAGACTATGGGACAGCTGCAGGCTGGCAACATTAACAATCAGCCCCACATGCCTCCACCGCCACCCCCGCCTCCTCATAACCGGTTGGGAGAGTTTATGAGGACTAGGCCACCGACCTTTGCTCAAGCTGCCGACCCTATGGATGCGGATGATTGGCTCAAGTCCGTGGAGAAGAAGCTAGCTATTGTCCAATGCAGTGACCGGGAGAAGGTCTTATTTGCTTCTCATCAATTAGTTGGAGCAGCTGCGGATTGGTGGGATTCTTATTGCAATGATCATGAGAACCAAGAGAGAATTACTTGGGCCGAATTCAAGGATAATTTTTGTTCTCATTTTGTGTCGGAGGGAGTTATGATCTTGAAGAGGCAATAATTTGAGAACATGAGGCAAGGGAGATCAAGCGTGAGTGAATATCTCAACAAGTCCAGTCAACTCTCAAGATATGCGCCTGAGGATGTTAGTCGGGACAGCCGGAAGCAATATTTGTTCATGAGAGGCCTCAACAATGAGATTCAAGTGCAATTGCTCAATTGTGATTATGCCAATTTTCAGAAGCTCGTGGACAAAGCAATTGTGGTTGAGAACAAGATTCGTGAGATGGAGCAAGACAATAAGAGAAAGGCGCCATATCAAGGACAGCAACAAGGAAGTAATGTGTGCCCTCGTTTTGCGCCGCCCAATGCGCCTTATTACAGCTCTTCTATTCCTGCTCAACGCCCTGGTTATGCACCACGCCCAACTCAGTTTGTGCAACAACGCCCTGTCATGCAAGCACCTAGGCCTCCAATGCCTTATGCACCTCGCGCTAATTTTCTTGGTGCAAATGTTCAAAACCAAGCTCGTCCCAATAATTCTGGTGGAGTTAAGAAGTGCTATACTTGTGGAGGAGCTGGACACTTTGCGCATCAATGTCCTAAGTCAGGCCTTGGTCAAGGAAGCAATGCGCCGAGGCAAAACCCAAGACCCAATGGAGAACAACCACAAGGGAACCGTGGACAACAGAATTTTGCTCGTGGCAACGTGAACCATGTCTCTACGGAGGATGCTGAACAAGCGGATGACGTGGTCATTGGTATGTTTCTCGCCAACTCCAACCCCGCGATTATGTTATTTGATTCTGGAGCATCGCATTCATTCATTGCATCGAAGTATGTTGCCAAGTATAGTTTGCCTATCTCTCATATGAAGTTTACTCTATTGGTTAAGTCTCCTGGAGGAGAGATGAGGACAAATATAGTATGTCCAAAAGTAAGCCTTAGAATAAGGGGGGTAGACTTCTCTGCCAACCTCATTGTTTTGGATTCTCAAGGATTGGACATTATACTTGGTATGGACAGGTTGAGGAAGCAAATGGAGTTATTGAGTGTGCCACAAAGATGGTGAAGTTGACCAATGAGGAAGGGATCAACATAGAATTTGAAGCATCTCAAACCACAACGAAGCAATTGGAGCTGAATCATATGGACGGTGCCGCAATTGAGGAGATTCCGGTGGTGTGTGAATTTCTGGATGTTTTTCCTGACGAGTTGTCAGGTATGCCACCTGATCGAGACATTGAGTTTGTTATTGATTTAATACCTGGAACTGCACCTATAGCTAAGAGGCCATATAGGATGCCTCCTTTGGAATTAGCGGAGCTCAAGAAGCAAATTCAAGAGCAACTAGAGAAGGGTTTTATTCGCCCTAGCTCTTCGCCTTGGGGAGCGCCCGTTCTATTTGTGGACAAGAAGGATGGATCCCAAAGGATGTGCGTGGATTACCGAGCTCTCAACGAGGTAACAATCAAGAACAAGTACACCTTGCCACGCATAGAATACTTGTTTGATCAGATGAAGGGTGCTTGTGTCTTCTCTAAGATTGATTGAGGTCGGGATACATTCAAATGAAGATTAGACCATCGGACATACCCAAGATAGCTTTTAGGACGTGGTATGGATCTTATGAGTACACCGTGATGTCTTTTGGATTGACAAATGCGCCTGCCTACTTTATGTACCTCATGAATAAGGTCTTCATGGAGTACTTGGATAAGTTCGTCGTGGTGTTCATTGATGACATTATGATCTACTCGAAGGATGAGAAGGAACATGAGGAACACTTGAGGCTTACATTGCAGAAATTGAGGGAGCATCAATTGTATGCCAAGTTCAACAAGTGTCAGTTTTGGTTGAAAGAGGTGTCTTTTTTGGGTCATATCATCTCAGGAGGAGGGGTATCGGTTGACCCCGGAAAAGTGAGAGATGTGTTGAAGTGGGAACCACCGCAAAATGTAAATGAAATAAGGAGTTTTGTTGGAATGGCTGGATATTACCGTAGATTCATCAAGTACTTTTCCAAGATAACCAAGCCAATGACGGAGATGCTAATGAAGGTAAAGTCATTCCAATGGACTCAAGCTTGTCAAAATAGTTTTGAGAAGTTGAAGAAGGGGTTAACAACAGCTCCAGTTTTGGTACTGCCGGATGTGAGCAAGAGTTTGGATATTTATTGTGACGCATCGAGACAAGGACTTGGATGTGTATTGATGCAAGAAGGTCAAGTGGTCGCCTATGCATGAAGAAAATTGAAGAAACATGAGCAAAATTACCACACGCACGATATGGAACTCGCGGTCGTGGTACACGCATTGAAAATTTGGAGACACTACATTCTTGGACATAGGTGTGAAACTTATATAGATCATAAGAGTTTGAAGTATATTTTCACACAAATGGATCTGAACTTGAGGCAACAGATATGGTTGGAGCTCATCAAAGATTATTATTTGGGGATCAACTATCATCCGGGAAAAGCCAATGTAATGGCCGATGCTTTGAGTAGGAAGGGAGTAAGTCATCAACTCACAGTTCGAGAGTTACCACCCGAGTTATGCAAGGAGTTTGAACGGTTGAACCTCGGATTTGTAAATGAGATGGAGATGATGGAGTTAAACCCAACCTTGGAGCAAGAAATTCGAGAGGCACAAACCGCAAATGAGGAGATCAAGGAAATCAAGGAAAGGACTGAAGAAGGGAGAGAATTCAGATTTGACGAGGATGAACATGGTACCTTATGGCTTGGAAAAAGGATTGTCATTCCTAAGGTGAAGCATATTCGGGAGACAATATTAAAAGAGGCACATGACTCACCTTACTCAATTCACCCTGGTTGTACGAAGATGTACAAAGACTTGAAGGTTTGCTATTGGTGGGATAGCATAAAGAAGGACATAGCTGAATACGTAGCATTGTGTGATGTGTGCCAACGAGTCAAGGCGGGACATCGAAGGCCAGTTGGACTATTGCAACCATTGAAGATCCTGGAATGGAAGTGGGAAGAAATTGGAATGGACTTCATAGTTGGGTTACCACGTACTCAGTCTGGGTATGACTCAATTTGGTTAATTGTGGATCGCTTAACCAAGTCAGCTCATTTTGTCCCTGTGAAGACCAAATATACAGCTGAACAATTGTCTGAAATATACATGGAGCATATTGTGTGTCGACATGGAGTCCCTAAGAAGATAGTCTCGGATAGAGGTTCTCAATTTACCTCCAGATTTTGGCAAAAATTGCATGAAGCCTTGGGAACGAGGTTGAATTTTAGTTCAGCATATCATCCTCAAACGGATGGACAAACCGAGAGGACCAATCAGATTTTGGAGGACATGTTAAGAGCTTGTGCTTTAAAGCATGGGAAGAGTTAGGACAAAAGCTTGTCATACGCGGAATTTTCATACAACAATAGTTACCAAGCAAGTTTGAAGATGTCACCATATGAAGCGCTTTATGGGAGGAAGTGTAGGACACCTTTATTCTGGAATGAGGCAGGAGAAACTCAAGTATTTGGTCCGAATGTGTTGCAAGAAGCTGAAAAGCAAGTCCAAATAATTCGTGAAAACTTGAGGGCTGCCCAATCAAGGCAAAAAGGCTATACAGACAATAGGAGAAGGGAATTAGCCTTTGAAAAAGGATATTTTGTTTACCTCAAGGTGTTGCCGATGAGAGGTCATAAGAGGCTTAACATAAGAGGCAAGCTCGCACCTCGCTATATTGGACCATTCAAGATTTTGGACAAAAGAGGAGAAGTAGCGTATAAGTTGGAGATGTCAGCTCATCTTTCAGACGTACATGATGTCTTTCATGTTTCCCAGCTCAAGAAGTGTTTGAGAGTACCAGAATAACAAGTGCCAATGGAAGTATTGGAGCTACAGGAAGATTTGACTTATGCCGAGCAACCGATCAAAATCATGGAAACCAAGGAGAGAGTCACAAGGAACAAGGTTATTAGACGGTGTAAAGTTCAATGGAAGCACCACACCGAAAAAGAAGCAACTTGGGAGCTAGAAGATGATCTCAAGAAGGAATTTCCCTATCTCTTCTCTTCCGCGTTGAATCTCGAGGGCGAGATTCATTTTAAGGGGGGTAGGTTTGTAACACCCTCATTTTCATGCATCATTCCCTACATACACTCATATACATGTTTAACATTAACCCACAACAAGAGGAACGAGTTTAAAATTGATTTGGAGCAAAACCGCACTTAAAACGCAAGAAAGTGCGGACTAGTCCGATTTTGCTGACAACTAGTCCGATTTCTCTCTGACTAAGAACGGACTTGTCTGTTTTTGCTGCGGACTAGTCCGATTTTGCCTCTGGAAACTTTCGGACTTGTCTGATTTTGTGCGGACTAGTCCGATATTCCAAGAATCCTTGAAATTTTGCTAAGTCCCTGGACTTTTCCGGACTAGTCCGCTGTTCCATTGGACTTGTCCGATTTCCTCTCTGTTAAAATTTGGACTTGTCCGATTTTTGGCCAGACTTGTCCGATTTTCCCTCTGGACGACTTCAGACTAGTCCGGTGCTTTCCGAACTTGTCCGATATTTTGTGACTCCGAGTTGATCTTTTGTTTTACGACTTGTTTATTTGGTTTCACGTTAAGTGGGCCTAGGGACATCGTGCCTAACTTTTTTAGAGCCCATGTGGGACTCTAAACCGGCCTCTACTTATCTCAAACTCGAAATCCATCTAACCCTAGCCTCCACCTCTATATAAACAACCCCATCCCTTGGGCTAACATCTATTTGCCACTTTTCCACCCACCCAAACCCTAGTTCATGGAGAGCCACCATCAAGGAGGGAGGAGAAGATCCCAAGCAAGAAGAAGAAGAGGAGGAAACGAAGGAGGATCAAGATCTCCACCAAGCTTTCGTTCTTCATCACCAATTCATCTCCAAGTTCATCACCAACCCTAGATCACCAAGATCCAAGTGCTACCTCCAAGTTTCTTGATTCATTGGAGTCCTAAACACCTGGTATACCTTCGATTATCCTTTACTTACGAGAATTCAAACCCTAATCTCCAAATCTACGTCGATCTAGAAAACCCTAATCTACTGATCTCGCAAAGTGCGGACTTGTCCGGTCCCTAGCGGACTAGTCCGATCTTTCTGGTTAAATTGTATTGAATTGATTCTAAAGTTTGATCTAATCAACTTCCAACCCGTATAAACTTGTTAAAAGCTATTAGAAATAATTAGTTATCATTAAAAGCAATCTAGTAACAAGTTATGCCTTGCATTTGCATCAATCATGCATGTCATGTCATATTGAGTAATATTTGTGCACTCTTTGATTGTGTTTCTTGTCTTGTATGTTTAATGTGTGGATTAGACAGATTTGCGCTAGAGAGTGCCATGGAGGATCTACAGCACCAAGAGTTTGAAGGCTTTGACCCTAATCAACCGCAAGAGCAAGGCAAGTGTCCTTAAAGCATATTGATCCTGTTTTAAAAATAAATGTTTTGTTTGCAAAATTGCATGCTTGTGTCAATTTGATGGGAATCCTATGATAGGAAGTTTAGTAGCTTTTTTCAACCACCCTTGTTACCTGGAATTATGGTAGAGCGTCGGGATGGGCTTTTTGCCATTTGCTTCGCTTAATTAATTGGGATGGGAAGACAACACTACACATTTAATTATGCATTAATGATATTTTGGTTAATGTGAACTGGTTAAATATGATATGGTAATGGGTGATCTAAGCAAGCATGGTATGTGTATGGGTTGGATTTTATGGTGGTTTGCTTGCTTTAGATCTAAGGACCGGTTCATGCGAGAATAAGCCACGACTACAGTGCCACCACGAGGCCAAGTATGGGTGCGGCATAGCTGATTAATTAGGGCTTTGCTAGTGATTTTTGGACCATTGTGGATGCTCGGGGAAGGGGTAGTCGGATTGGGTTTGTTGATGATTGGTGGGACTACCCTAGGATCCGAATAGCTCAAGAGGGGGACCTTGGTTGAAGATGTGATCTGTAGGAGACATCACCACTGGTGAAACCTCAGTGGGGTCTACATAGGCTAGTAATCCCTTTGTAAAGGCTATTTTGTGATCTCTTGGCCACACACCGATGGAAGTGTGAGACGGCATAATAGAGGTTCTAGTCATCGAAAGGTGATGAAATCACAAACACGTGGGTAAAGTGGTACAAACTTTGCAGAGTTAAATATAACTATCACGATAGTCGTGCTCCCGGTTATGAGCACCTGGACAACTTCCATGATTAGAGGGAACTCATTATTGGGATGGTTATGGTTGGTTACCGATTTATTTCTGGTATTGAATGTGGTTATTGGCAAATGGTGAAATCTGGAATTATTGATGAGGATGGTGAATTATGGAGTGGTATTGTGATATTACTTATGATTATGATGGTTTTACTTCACATACTTGTAATATATTGCTTTTCAAATGTTTTTATGTACTTTTCAGCACTTTGCCATTATTATTGTCGTCATTTGAATCAGCCACATGTCATACTTTCCACACTTGCTGAGTACGACATGTACTCACTCTTGCAACCCCCCCCCCCCCAACAGTTGCTGGTCAGGATTGGGAGTTTAATGGTGATAATGCGGAGTTCTAGGCCGTGTCTACCGTTAGCTTTGCCTGTGGTGTTGATTGGAGCTGCGCTATACCCTATTGCTTATGCTGCCTAGCTGTTTAGTTTGCTTAGTTGCCTAATTAGTTTATTTCTGCTGCATTAGTTGAACTTGTCATTAATATTCATTAGAGGTTGTATTCGAGGATAATAGGGTTTGTGTAATAAAATTTGGTTAATTAATCTTGTCTTGTGGTAATTTTCTGTATACTCTTTCGTGAATGCACTCGTGTATGTGTGTTGAACATACTGAGCACACATATACGTTAGCTTGGTTCATTTTTCGGAACTGGGCGTCACACTTCCTCATCACCATTGTAGGACTCCAACATTTCAGGGTCTTCCTCCGTCATGTTGGAGTATTCATACTCGATGTCCTTTGTGAGAGAATTCACTTCTTCTTCCTCTTGGGCTGGTTCCATCCTTGGCTCCTTGCGAGGCCTAAGCTTACTTCCAAGTGGTGGCAAACGAGCTCTCTTGCGGGCTGTCATTTTGGTGTGAGCCATCTACAAGATAACATGAAAAAAATAGAGAAAAACATAAATATCAGTTCTGAAATTGCAGCAGCCATAAATTTAGATGAAGGGATGTGCATTTGCTCAAAAGATGCAAAATAGCAAAAATGCAGCTTTTCCCACTTTATATAGCTAGTTGAAGGAAAAATAGTGCAAAACAGGCTAATTTTGAATAGGAAAGAAGTCCTAAGTGATTTTTGGTGTCCACTCTAACTAGACATGCGTCCTACGGTCAAACACGGCTCTGATACCAATTTGTGACACCCGGTTCCGAAAATGAACCAAGCGTAATGCATATGTGTGTCCAGGATATTTAACACACATACACAAGTGTTTCACAATTGATAAACAAGTACAAACCATGTCTCCAATAATAATACTGAAAATAGTACTTTAATACAAACCTAGTACTCTCAATTACAAGCTCTAATGAAACTGCATCGAAAAAACTAAACATTTACGGACTCCAAACTCCATAGGCAGGATCGACGGTAACACACGCCTAGTATTCCTCAAAAACCTCCTGGTACTCCACCTTGTCGCCTGCGTCTGGATTTGGTGGGGAAATAGCAAGGGTGAGCACATGTCTCACATGTCATCTTCAGCAAGTGTGGGAAAGTATGACATGTAACTTAAACAAGGCATGATAATAAAATAGGCTAATTTCATAGGAGTACATTAAACTAGTTGAAAAATGCAATTATATCATTATTAAGTAAGGTCCTTCCGAAATAACCCAAATAATCATCAATTCCACTTAATTAACCAATTTCAGCAATAATAATCCATCTTCAACTCATAACTGCTTATTTATCTAAATTTCATCAATTCCATGTACCAAAGCCAATTAATTAACCAATACCGATTCCCACTTCTAGTTCAGCCATGAAACCATGTTAAAGTCCAAATTCTAATCATGTGAGGGTCCAGGTTGCTCGACTGGGAGCACGACTATCATGATAGTTTTAGACACACTCTGCAGAGGTTCTACCATTTTACCCACAAGTTCGTGATTTCATCACTTTTCGATGACTATGGAATCTCAATTATGCCGTCTAACACTTCCTTAGGTGTGTTTCCAAGAGATCACAAAATAGCCTTTACAATGTGATTACTAGCCTATTTAGACCCCACTAAGGTTTCACCGGTGGGGATGTCTTCGACTGAGTAAATCCAACCAAGGGCCCCCTCTTGAGCCAATCGGATCCCAGGGTAGTCCCACCAATCATCAACACAATCCAACTACCCCTTCCCTAAGCATTATTAATGGTCCAAACAGCGCTGGCAATTCACTAATTAGTCGGCTAAGCCGCACCCATACTTGGCCTTGTGGTGACACTGTAAATCCTAGATGGACGCTCCATGAACCATACCTTAGATCTAAAGCAAGCAAAACCACCAAAACAGTCCAACATATTCCACATAACCAACTTGCTTAGATCCCTAGGCACCATGTTGCTAAAGGGTCATTATTATAAATTCTCATCATTCATGTGTTCAATAGTGCACAATTAAGCCATTTGATTGTTTCCCAAACCCAATTGAGCATTGCAAAGCAAAAAGTGCAAAATACCCTTCCCGACTCTCCACATAGTGCTCAAGCGACATGGGTGGTCATACAAAACTAGTAAACTCCTACAATTGGGTTTTCCCATCATATTGACACAAGCATGCAATTTTGCAAATGGAACAATTAAAAAAGGATCAATATGGTCAAGAACACTTGCCTTGCTCCTGAGCTTGATTTGGATCAAGGCTTCGTAGTTCTGGTTCTGCGGGTCCTCAAAAGCACTCTCTACGGAAATTCCTTCTATTCCGAGCGACAAACATGAAAAACACACAATTCAATCAATTAATGCTATTATAGTACTCAATATGCCATTATATGCATGATTAATGCAATTGTGAGGTAAAACTTGTTAATGAGTTGCTATTAATGTTTACTAACTAGTTCTAATAGTTTTCAAGAAGTTTGAACAAGTTTGGAATTGATTTGAGTTGATTTGGAACTAATTCAGCACAATTCACATTGGGAGGCCGGACTAGACCATTTTCAGGGCCGGACTCGTCCGCCCTGGACAGAATTGGTTTTTTTTCGGATTTTCTTGATCTGTGAGAATTGGGGTTGAATTTACGTAGACACTTGGATGTAGTGGGTGTACCACGTGTTTAGAGATCCAAAGATCAAAGTTTTGACTTGAGACTTTGGATCTTGGCAATTAGTGCTTGATGGAGATAAGTTGATGAAGAACATGAATAAAGAACATCAATTGTCGAATAATCGATGGAGATTGATCTTGATCAGCCATTCCTCGAATTCCTCTCTTCCTCCTTGCTTCTGGACTTGATCTTGATGACGGCACAACGCAAAAGTGGCAGCAAGGGTTTTCAATTGGGGTGGGGAGGTGTGGGGTATTGGGTTGTTTATATAGAGTAGAGAGGTTAGGGTTTTGGGGTGGATTCCAAGTGGAATTCGGTAGGGTCACGTATTAGGGCTGATATGGGTCCACCTGGGCTTCTCTTAGGTTGGGCACGAAGTTCTTTGGCGCAAATTAGGCAATTACCCAAAAAGAAATTGTGGAGAGATAATGGAATCCAAGTTGATTCCCGAGGGCCGGACTTGTCTGCAATGGAGACCGGACAAGTCCGTTTATCAACAAAGGAAAAATCGGACTAGTCTGGTGTATAAAGCCAGACAAGTCCGGGGTTAGAAGAAAAAGGATTTTCGGACTGAAATCTTGGATATAATCAGACTAGTCCGCTCGAAATCGGACAAGTCCGGACAACATCAGAGCCATCAACGGACTAGTCCGCACACTGTGCCAGACAAGTCCGGACTCTAAAGAAACTGAATTTTCTGAGTCAGAAGGGCAATACCAGACTAGTTCGGTTCAAAGGCCGGATAAGTCCGTATGCTGACAGACTGAAATTTCCAAATTGAGCCTAAATTTATTTTAATCTTGTTCCTTTTCTCATGGTTTAATTTTAAACATGTATGAGGATGTATGCAATGCATTATGCATGAAAATGAGGGTGTTACAAACCTACCCCCCTTAAAATGAATCTCACCGTGGAGATTCCACGCAAAAGGAAAGAGATAGGGAAATTCCTTCTTGAGATTGTCTTCTCGCTCCCAATTGGCTTCCAGTTCTGTATGATGCTTCCATTGCACTATGCACCATCGAATCACCTTGTTCCTTGTGACCCTCTCATTGGTGTCCAAAATTTTGACAAGTTGCTCAGCATAGGTCAAATCTTCCTCAAGCTTCAATTCTTCTATCGGTACTTGCTCTTCTGGTAACCTCAAGCACTTTTTGAGCTGAGAAACATGAAACACATTATGAAAATCCAATAGATGTGCAGGCATCTCCAAATTATAAGTTACTTCTCCCCGTTTGTCCAAAATCTTGAATGGTCTAATATAGGGAGGTGACAACTTTCCTTTGACATTAAAACGCTTGTGACCTCGCATAGTTCACACTTTAAGGTATACGAGGTCTCCCTCCTCAAAAGATAGGATTCTTCGTCTATTATCTGCATAAACCTTCTGTCTTGGCTGAGCAGCCCTCAAATTCTCGTGGATGGTCTGAACTTGCTTTTCAGCATCCTGGATTACATCAGGTCCAAATACTTGAGTTTCTCCCGCCTCATTCCAAAATAAGGAAGTTCTACACCTTCTCCCATACAATGCTTCATATGGCGACATCTTCAAGCTTTCTTGATAACTGTTGTTGTAAGAAAATTCAGCATATGGCAGACTTTTGTCCCAACTTCCTCCATACTTTAGTGGACAAGCTCTCAGCATATCCTCCAGTATCTGATTTGTCCTCTTGGTCTGTCCATCTGTCTGAGGGTGATATGCGGAACTGAAATTCAATTGTGTTCCCATCGATTCGTGCAGCTTCTGCCAAAACCTCGAGGTAAACTGAGAACCTCTATCGGACACTATTTTCTTGGGTACTGCGTGTAAACACACTATTCTTCCCATATACAGCTCTACCAACTTTGCTCCACTATAAGTAGTCTTGATAGGAATAAAATGAACTTATTTGGTCAACCGATCCACAATAACACATATGGAGTCATACCCAGACTGGGTTCGGGGTAATCCAACTATGAAGTCCATACCAACCTCTTCCCACTTTCATTCTAGAATTTTCAGTGGTTGCAATAATCCAACTAGCCTTTGATGTTCAGCCTTGACTCGTTGACATACATCACATAGTGCAACATATTCTGCTATGTCCCTTTTCATACCATCCCACCAGTAGCACATCTTCAGGTCCTTGTACATCTTTGTACAACCGGGATGGATAGAGTAAAGTGAGTCATGTGCCTCCTTTATTATCAATTTTCAGAGACACTTATCATTAGGCACAACAATTCGTTTTCCAAGCCACAAAGTACCTTGGTCATCCTCATCAAATCTAAATTCTCTCCCTTCTTGGGTCCGTTCTTTGATTTCCTTGATTTCCTTATCCTTTGTTTGACCTTCTCGAATCTCTTGTTCTAGGGTTGGATTCACTTCCATTGCTCTCATCTCATTCACAAATCCAAGATTCAACCGTTCAAACTCATTGCATAGCTCAGGTGGCAACTCCCTGATGGAAAGCTGGTGGCTAGCTCCCTTCCAACTCAAGGCATCAACCACTACGTTGGCTTTTACTTGATGATAGTTGATTCCTACATCATAATCCTTAATGAGTTCCAACCATCTTTGTTGCCTTAAATTCAGATATGTCTGAGTGAATATGTATTTGAGACTCTTTTATCCGTATAGATCTCACATCTATGACCAAGAACGTAGTGTCTCCAAATCTTCAGTGCATGCACTATGGCGGCAAGTTTGAGATCATGCGTAGGATAGTTCTGCTCATGTTTCTTCAACCGCCTAGATGCATAAGATCCTACTCGGCCTTCATGCATCAATACACATCCAAGTCATTGGCTTGAAGCGTCACAATAGATGTCGAAGCTCTTGCTCACATCTAGAAATACCAACACAGGTGTTGTTGTTAACCACTTCTATAGCTCCTCAAAGCTGTCTTGACAAGCTTGATTCCACTTGAAAAGATTCTCTTCATTAACAGTTCACTGATGGGCTTCGCTGTCTTGGAAAAGTCCTTGATGAACCGACGGTAATATCCTGCCATTCCAAGGAAACTCCTTATCTCCTTACATTCTGTGGCGATTCCCACTTTAGCACATCTCTAACTTTTCCTGGGTTGACTAATACTCCTCCTCCAGATATGATATGGCCTAGGAATGATATCTTCCTTAACCAAAATTGGCAATTGTTGAACTTGGCATACAACTGATGCTCTCGCAATTTCTTTAATGTCAGCCTTAAATGCTTTTCATGCTCTTCTTCACTTTTCGAGTAGGTCATGATGTCGTTGATGAACACTACCACGAAATTATCCATGTACTCCATGAAAACCTTGTTCATAAGATACATGAAGTATGCAGGTGCATTAGTCAATCCAAATGACATGACCGTGTACTCATAGGATCCATACCGTGTCCTGAAAGCTATTTTGGGTATGTCTGACGGTCTGAAACTCATTTGGAAATATCCTGACTGAACATCAATCTTAGAGAATATTCTGGCTCCCTTCATATGGTCGAACAGATCTTCAATGTGTGGCAGAGTGTACTTATTCTTGATTGTCACCTCATTGAGAGACCGGTAATCCACACACATTCTTTGGTACCCATCCTTCCTATCTACGAAGAGCACTGGGGCTCCCCATGGCGATGAGCTTGGGCATATAAAACCCTTTTCTAACTGCTCTTAAATCTGCTTCTTGAGCTCTGCTAATTCCTTAGGAGGCATCCTATATGGCCTCATTGCTATAGGTGCAGTTCCAGGTATCAAATCAATGACAAACTCGATGTCACAATCAGGTGGCATACATGGCAATTCCTCAGGAAACAAATCTGGGTACTCTCGAACAACTGGAATCTCCTCCAAGGTCACTCCTTCTGCATGATTTACCATTGCCTTCTCGGTCGTCGGTTGAACTGCCTTGAACTCCACACCGACTCCTTCATTTGTCAATTGAACTGTTTGAGTAGCACACTGAATTACTCTATTATGCTTCCTTAGCCAATCCATCCCGAGTGTGATGTCCAATCCTTGCAATTTCAGGACTATAAGGTTGGCAACGAATTCTACCCCCTTATGGAAATACTTACTTTTGGACATACTATATTTGTCCTCATCTCTCCTCCAGGAGATTTAACCAATAAAGAAAACTTCGGGTATGATATGGGCATGCTATGCTTTACAACATACTTTGATGAGATGAATGAATGCTCCAGAATCAAATAGTATAGTCGCGGGGTTGGAGTTTTCGAGAAACATACCAATCACAACATATCATCAGCTTGCTGAACCTCTTCTGCAGATACATGGTTCATTTTTCCACGAGCAAAATTATGTGGTCCGTGGTTGCCTTGAGATGCTCCTTCATTGTGCCTTGGATTCTGCTTTGGAACATTGCTCATCTGACTCTGTCCTGATCTTGGGAATTTATTTGCAAAATGTCCTGTTTGACCACAAGCATAGCAAGTCTTTCCACCAGTGGCGCCAACAAAGTTAGGGCAATGCTGGTTCTAAGCGTAGGCAGGCACATTTGGGCATGGCACGGGCTGCATGGGTAAGCGAGGTGCTTGCATAGGCGGGCATTTTTGCATTGGCTATTGCGGTCGTGGTTGATAAGCAGGGCGGTATGCAGCAGCAGACGAGTTGTAGTATGGTGCAGCAGGTGGTGCATAGCGAGTGCGGGCATTGTTTCCTTGCGGCTGTCCATGATGTGGCATCTTCCTCTTGTGGTCTAGCTCCATGTTCTGAATCTTGTTGTCAACCACAATAGCCTTGTCAATCAACTTCTGCATGTTTGCATAGTCAGCATTGAGCAATTGAACCTGAATTTCGTTGTTAAGACCCCTCATGAATAGATATTGCTTCCTGCTATCAGTGCTAATGTCCTCTGGAGCATATCTTCACAGTTGAGTGAATTTATTGAGGTATTCACTCACACTCATCCTTCCCTGCCTGAGGTTTTTAAATTGTTGCCTTCTCAGTATCAACACTCCTTCTGGCACATAGTGAGAACGGAACTTCTCCTTGAATTCAGCCCATGTGATTCTCTCTTGATTTTCATGGGCATTGCATAGAGATTCCCACTAGTCTGCAAGAGCTCCCATCAACTCGTGTGAGGCAAAAAGAACCTTCTCTCTGTCGCTGCACTGGACAATAGCAAGTTTCTTCTTAACGGACTTCAGCCAATCATCAGCTTCCATTAGATCTATGGCTTAAGGAAAGGTATGCGGCATGGTCCTCATAAACTCTCCCGACCGGTTGTGATGTGGTGGGGGTGGTGGTGGTGGCGGCATATGGGGCTTATTGTTGCTGCCAGCATTCAGTTGTCCCATTGTTTGTATCATGGTCTGCATGAGCTGATTCTGCATAACCAATAGCTGCTCAATGTTGATAGCTCCGTGGGCCGATCCCTGGTTGTTCTGAGGTGCTTCATTGCCCTTCTCCTCACCACTGGAATTCCTCTGGTTATGAGTCCTCGGCATCTGTTGGTGAAAGAATAGTAGATACGGAAGAATTCAGAATTTGAAAAGAAGCGCCCCATCTATATGCATCAAGGTATATGTAACTAAACAACTCCTTTATTAATACTATAAGCCCTATTAGAAGATGTTGACAAGGATCTCACAACACTCTACTTCGTGCGGATGTGGACAAAACGCTAAATGTCCCACAACTCGCACAAAGCACACAAGCACAAACACACACCAAGAAAATTTTGCACACAACATTAAATATGACCCAGACGAGCTAAAATCTTTTCTAACTTCTAGACAAGAGACCTAGACATAATTATGTGAGCCGTGGTTGTCCTGGCCGTGAGGCGGCGAAGGTGACGGCGGCGGCGAGGCATACATGGACGCGCGCCAGGGTGAGTTGGTCGTCCATGTAGGCGATGGAGAAGTTGCTACACCATTGATCTCCACGGTGGCTCACGCTTCCTCTTGCTTCTCCATGATGAACAGCCTTTTACGAGGTAACGGATCTCTTCCATAGCATCAGCATAGCGATTTCCCAAATTCACCAAGACCTCCTGAGATCTGTCAATGGCACGAGAACTAACTTGAGCTCCATCCTGCGGTCTTAAGATTTCCCTTGTTCCCTTCTTGTGTTGCGGGTGCAGCACAAAGCTAGTACCTCCAATCTGCTCCCGATAGGTGTGGCATAATCTAGTAAGTGCATCCCAAGAGACATCATCAATAGCTTGCTCCCTGGTGCTTCTCCATGTGGATGCAAAGTGTCGGGTGACCACCTCATCTCTTGCCAGAACAGTAACTTGAGCTCTCCATTCTTCACGTCCATGGCGAGGAATCCTCTTGACATAGTACTCCGGGTGCATCTTGCATAAATCAAGGAACTCCTTCAATTGATTAGCTACAAATCCTCCATCAGTGCCATCGGAACGGAATTCTTGAGCCTCACGGTAAACTATGCATTTGTCCTCCTTCCTGGCTTCACTAGGCTGTGTTGCATTCCTTTGAGCTTGAAGTACCTCCTCTTGTACTGCAGGTTCAGCCTCTTGTGGTTCCTCCTCATCTTGAGCTTCATCTTCATTCCCCTCATGTGTATCATCCTCCTCTTCTTTGCTATCATAGGATTCCACCATTTCAGGGTCTTCCTCTTCCTCATCACCATTGTAGAAGTCCACCATTTTAGGTTCTTCCTCCGTCGTGTTGGAGTATTCATACTCAACGTCCTTTGCGGGAGAATTCACTTCTTCTTCCTCTTGGGCTGGTTCCATCCTTGTCTCCTTGCGAGGCCTAAGCTTGCTTCCAAGTGGTGGCAAACGAGCTCTCTTGCGGGCTATCATTTTGGTGTGAACCATCTACAAGATAACATGAGAAAAATATATAAAAACACAAATATCAGTTCTGAAATTGCAGCAGCCATAAATTTAGATGAGAGGATGTGCATTTGCTCAAAAGATGCAAAACAGCAAGAATTGCAGCAGCAGCAGCAAAAATGCAGCTTTTCCCACTTTATATAGCTAGTTGAAGGCAAAATAGTGCAAAACAGCCTAATTTTGAATAGGAAAGAAGTCCTAAGTGATTTGTGGTGTCCATTCTAACTAGACATGTGTCCTACGGTCAAACACGGCTCTGATACCAATTTGTGACACCCGGTTCCGGAAATGAACCAAGCGTAATGCATATGTGTGCCCAGGATGTTTAACACACATACACAAGTGTTTCACAGTTGATAAACAGATACAAACCATGTCTCGAATAATAATACTGATAATAGTACCTTAATACAAACCCAATAGTCTTGACTACAAGCTCTAAGGAAACTGCAGCAGAAAAACTAAACACTATTGACTCCAAACTCCACAGGCAGGTTTGACGGTAACACACACCTAGTATTCCTTAAAAACTCCTGGTACTCCTCCTGGTCGCCTGCGTCCGGATTTGGCTGGGAAATAGCAAGGGTCAGCACATGTCGTACTCGGCAAGTGTGGTAAAGTATGATATGCAGTTTAAACAAGGCATGATAATAAAATGGGCTAGTTGCATAAAAGAACATTAAAATAGTTGAAAAATGCAATTATATCATTATTAAGTGAGGTCCTTCCCAAATAACCCAAATAATCATCAATTCCACTTAATTAACCAATTTCAGCAATAATAATCCGCTCATTTATCTCAATTTCATCAATTCTATGTACCAAACATAATTAATTAACCAATACCGATTGCCAATTCAAGTTCACCCATTAAACCAAGTTAAATTCCAAATTCTAATCATGTGAGGGTCCAGGGTGCTCATGACCGGGAGCACGGCTATCATGATAGTTTTAGACACTCTGCAGAGGTTGTACCACTTTACCCACAAGTTCATGTTTTCATCACCTTTCGATGGCTATAGAATCTCAATTATGCTGTCTCACACTTCCTTAGGCGTGTGGCCAAGAGATCACAAAATAGCGTTTACAAAGTGATTACTAGCCTATTTAGACCCAACAAAGGTTTCACTGGTGGTGATGTCTCCGACCGAGCACATCCAACCAAGGGCCCCCTCTTGAGCCATTCGGATCCCGGGGTAGTCCCACAAATCATCAACAAACCCAATCTGACTACCCCTTCCCCGAGCATTCTTAATGGTCCAAACAGCACTGGCAATTCACTAATTAGTCTGCTAAGCCGCACCCATACTTGGCCCTGTGGTATCATTGTAAATCCTCGATGGTCCTCCACGAACAGGTCCTTAGACCTAAAGCAAGCAAAACCACCGAAACAGTCCAACCCATTCCACATAACCAACTTGCATTAATCCCTAGGCACCATGTTGCTAAAGGGTCATTACGATCAATTCTCATCATTCATGTGTTCAATAGTTCATAATTAAGCCATTTGACTGTTTCCCAAACCCAATTGAGCATTGCAAAGCAAAAAGTGCAAAATACCCTTCCCGACTCTCTACATAGAGTTCAAGCAACAAGGGTGGTCATACAACACTAGTAAACTCCTACAATTGGGTTTTCCCATCATATTGACACAAGCATGCAATTTTGCAAATGAAACATTTAAAAATAGGATCAATATGGTCAAGGACACTTGCCTTGCTTCTGAGCTTGATTTGGATCAAAGGCTTCGTAGTTCTGGTTCTACAGGTCCT
This sequence comes from Tuctoria greenei, assembly GCA_036927565.1. Classification (NCBI taxonomy): domain Eukaryota; kingdom Viridiplantae; phylum Streptophyta; class Magnoliopsida; order Poales; family Poaceae; genus Tuctoria; species Tuctoria greenei. Next base: position 10,796,664 of record JAYESD010000012.1, on the reverse strand, counting down.
CGAAAGCACTCTCTATGGCAATTCCTTCTATTCTGAGCGACAAACATGCAAAACACACAATTCAATCAATTAATGCTCATATAGTACTCAATATGCCATGATATGCATGATTAATGCAATTGTGAGGTAGAACCTTTTAATGAGTTGCGATTAATGTTTGCTCACTAGTTCTAATAGTTTTCAACATGTTTGAACAAGTTTGGAATTGATTTGAGTATATTTGGAACTAATTCAGCACAGTTCCGATTCAGAGGCCGGACTAGTCCGCCATGGAGAGAATTGGATTTTTTAGGATTTTCTTGATCTGCGAGAATTGCAGTTGAATTTACATAGAAACTTGGATGTAGAGGGTGTACCACGTGTTTAGAGATCCAAAGATCAAAGTTTTGACGTGAGACATTGGATCTTGGCAATTAGGGCTCGATGGAGATAAGTTGATGAAGAACTTGAATGGGGAACGTCAATTGTAGAACAATCGATGGAGATTAATCTCAATTGGCCCTTCTTCGAGTTTCCCTCTTCCTCCTTGCTTCTGGACTTGATCTTGACGACGGCACAGTGCAAAAGTGGCAGCATGGGTTTTCAATGGGGTGGGAGGTGTGGGGTATTAGGTTGTTTATATAGAGTGGAGAGGTTATGGTTTTGGGGTGGATTCCAATTTGAATTCGGTAGGGGGACGTATAAGGGCCGAGGTAGGTCCACTTGGGCTTCTGTGAGGTTGGGCACGAAGTTCATGGGCCCAAATTAGGCAATTATCCAAAAGCAAATTGTGGACAGATAATGGAATCCAAGTTGATTCCCGAGGGTCAGACTAGTCCGCAACGGGGACCGGACAAGTCCGTTTGGCAATAGAGGAAAAATCGGACTAGTCTGGTTATAAAGCCGGACAAGTCCAGAGTTCAAAGAAGAAGGCTCTCTGGACTGAAATTGTGGATACAATCAAACTAGTCTGCTCAAAATCGGACAAGTCCAGAAGACATCAGAGCCATCATCATACTAGTCCACACATTGTGCCAGACAAGTCCAGACTTTGAAGAAACTGAATTTTCTGAGTCAGAAGGGCAATATCGGACTAGTCCGATTCAGAGGCCGGATAAGTTCGTACCCTGACAGACTGAAATTTCCAAATTGAGCCTAAATTCATCTTAATCTTGTTCCTTTTTGCATGGCTTAATATTAAACATGTATGAGAATGTATGCAATGCATTATGCATGAAAATGAGGGTGTTATAGACGATCCCTGGATACAAAGACGGGCTGCTAGCCTCAGTCCGTAGCGAATTCCACAATGTCATGTTTAGCAGCATTCTTGACCTCTGCCGCCGCTGTCTCCTCACGCTCTTCAATGGGATCGTCAAAAACTGGTTCCAGTGGCAGATCAGGGTACCGGCTCTGGTAACACACCAGGTCATGGGATGTCACCATCTCTGCCACCGCCCTACCCTCAGCTTCCATACGCTGAGCCAACTGGCGCTCCTGCAGGTTGAGCTCCCAGGAGCGGCACTACGTCGTGTGCTCTCACTCTTGGACATTGAGATCACGCAGGAGAAGTTCCAAACACTCAGCTGAGTTCTGTGCCCAATCCCGTGCCATGTCCCTCTCTGGAGCTCAAGATCTTCAAGGCGGGACAGCAACCTGTCCTGATTTTCCTCAGCCCGAGCCATCATCACCTGGGCCACCACCTCTTGCTCGGTGACAGCATCCTGCGATCATCAACACCAGCTTCGTGGTGACCCATGGCCTCTCGACCCTCCTCAAGGGCACGGAGGTAGGCGTCAGCTGTGTCATTGGCCACCTTGGCGTCGGCCAGGATCTTCTGGGACATTGCGTCCATGACCTTCGCCAAGCAGTGCCTCAGCTTCAGCTCCTTGCTCTCCTTCTCGTACTTCACCTTCGCCTCGGCGATCCTGCACCTCAGAAGGTCCTCCCAGCCTTGGAGGCGCTCGCCCTCAGCACGCAGCTTCTCCCATTCCGCAGAATGAGCCCCCTCTGCCCGACGGAGGCTGGATTGCACCAGGAGGATGCTGGACTTCGTTGAGTCCATGATGTCGGAGAGGCACTCCGAGTGCCCTGAAGCTATGGAAGGCCGCCCGACAATCATCTCGGGAACCTCTTCCTCCCGAAGCGTTGAAGGCGAGGCCACCAGTACCGGAGACCTTGTCCCTGGAGACTTGTTCAGAGTCATGGTGCTGCCCTATGAGGCAGCGTCAGCATCACCCAAGGAGCTGCCCGCCGGATCAGCAGCAGCGGAGGCCAAGCCCCCAGCTCCCTAAGTCAGCTCCAACATTGCCTCGTGCAGTAGTCGGAGGTTCCTCGGGGACGGCAACTGGAGAAGCTTCGCTAATTGCACCAGGCGCGGGCATCGGAGCAACACATCCCTGAACTGGCTCGGCGGCCTGTTCCACCGGTGCAACTGTAGCCCCTTGGGCCGTCTTCGAAGCGCTCTGAGGCACTACCCCCGGTGGTAAGGGTGTCACAACAGCTGACATGGCCCTGCAAATTATTGAAGATTGGTATGTCACAGATGAAAATCCACAAGCGCACGAAAATTGTCGTGTAGCACTTCCCCTTAAGAGAGTATTCCAAGGGTATCAAATTCAAGGAACAGGTGTGTAATTTTACGGACCAATCCACCCAAGGACGCAAAGTTGTTTGGTAGGTAAGGAAGGGAGAGGAATTCAAAGTATTGATTCTAGTTCGAAAGAATTTGCGGTAGCTGCTTGCTTTGGGCATGGATTTACTCTTAGCAACACAATGCGACTCTCGCCAAGAGCCTATGGCATAGTCGAACGTGGAGGATTACAAAGGACAAATAGGGTTGTCACCACCTACTACCTACTTCATCAATTCGTGGGTCTACGAGATATTCACCGGTGATTTCTAACCTAAGCACCATGCATACGTTTTAAATCACAACTCTAGTTGTTTCGAACACAAAGCTACAACTAGAGCCTCTAATGAATTAAAGCAATGAACCCACAAGTAACTACTTGTGCAAACTACTACAAATTGAGAATCAAACTTGAATTGAATTCACAAAGGCTTACTTGATTTGAATAACACCTTTGTAGGGGTACAAGTCTAGAAGAGGGACTTGACAAGCCCAAGCCTTCTTCTTCCAAACTCTTCACCACACTCTCGTTCTACTTGGCAGCCTCTAAGACTACTATAAACCTTTGGAGTGATGTTCTATTCCAAACTTTGTGTGTGTGTGTGTGTGTGTGAAGTGAGGTGTGGGGTTCTATTTATAGGGGGGATAAGAGTCGGTTCCTATCACCAAATGCTCGCAAATTAGTAACCCATGACCTCTTCAAGCCGGGAGGAGTTAACACGTGGCATTTGACCAATTTTGGGGGCATTAACAAGTCAGCCGACTAGGGGGGGTCGGCTGACCTGGTCTTGGTCCCGTTGGGGCAGTGCTTTCTCCAGGTCTCTGGTAGGTGGGTCCCACTGACTGATATTGGTGCTACACCATTGGATGGCCTCGGATACTTCTGTTTGTGGGCCATTTGATCCATGTGATGACATGTGGCATGGCCTGATTCATCAAAACCATAGTTTATGGATTACTATATGCATGTCTTGGTATTTTGAGTCTAAGTTCACCTGCATACAAATAAACTCCTAGACTTGTGGAATTGGTTAGTTTTTAACCCTACAACTACGTTGTGTTTCTCGTTTTTGCACATTATGAGGTGAATTGACAGTCTAAATATGGCACTTAAGGGCTATCAACAAACTCCTCCACAGTTAGTCCTTTGCTCGTCCTCGAGTGAAGGCAAGAAAGAGAACTAAGGTGCTGTCATAAATATGCTTATAAGGGAATACTAGATATTTCAACTCATACCTCAATTCATGAATTCCCTTTTGTGGAATGTGGCTACCACATCAATCTTGGGTTTTTGAAGAGTGGAATGGTTGGAATGTAGTTCCCTTGGATTTTTCCCTTTCTGAAATGATTTGACAATTTGCTATAATCGGAAAGTCAATGAAACAATTGCCCTTATCTCTCAATTGGAATCTCTCAAGTCTCTCAAAGTATTTTTATCCTCACCTTGGCATGTTATGCCAATTCTATCCCTATACTAGATATAGCTATATTTGGAGCTTGGTAGGGATAAATGTGGCACACGTTGCAATTCATGTATTACTAAGTCAAAAACTTGATCATATGAGAGACTTATGCAACAAACAAATTGACAAAGGAAATCCTTGTGCACATGAATGGGATGAATATATGTGGACTCCATGATTTTCTCTCTTTAAGGATGAAACATGGCTACTCTCTCTTTTTTTGAATTCCGTAGCCATATCTTCTACTCCTTTTTGTTTTTCTAGAGAGATTTTTGATGACCAAAATGTATGGAGTTTCTTTATTGGATGGATGAATGGTGGATGCAGATTCTAATGTGAGAAATTTTGCATGAATAGGGTGCACAAGGATTTCTAAGTCAAAACTTCATGCATGTCAATCATCTGGGTCACGAGTTTGACAAAGTTCAATGAAAAGCAAAGTGGCAAATGCATGTGGTTTTCAGGAATTTGTATCATATGGCCTTGGTGGGTAATTAAATTTCCAATGAGAGAATCAGGCAAAGTTCAAGACTCCAAACTGTGCAAACGTCAAAAATCAATTTCAGGCAAGGAGATATCTCCTCAAGTAACTCATTTACCATATCACACTAGTAAAATACTCAGATGACATGTTTTCCTATTATGCTTGTGAAAATCATAAATAGTAAAATAAATTGAAATATAAAGTATTCAAATTTTTAGCTCAAGCAAATTTTTACTACCAAGTTGGAAATGATAATTGTTGAGTTGAATTCCCTTCATATATTCAGTATTAAATATCAAATCAACTCAAGCAGTAATGTAGCATGCATATTTAGGGGTAGGAGATCCAAACAGATTTTGTGAAGCGAAACGAAGCCGTGTGGGGCCCACAACAAGTCGGCCGACCGCCTTCTGGCCTCTCTGTTGTTCTGTATCGACGTGTTGAGTCGTGCAATCGGTTACGACGTGTTTTGAGATACAACACTAATTTTGTACGTTGGGGTTTCGCGAATTTGGGGTACCTCCCCCACACTTGTTCCCTGAATTCCTTATTCACACAAAATAAACTAAAGATGGAACTTTACTAGGTTAGATGTACCGGTAAGTTCCTTTTAGTGAACTCAAATATGGGGACACTTACATTACTCAACCTAAACTGAATGTAAGAAAATAAAAAAAATTAGAATCAAACTAAACGAAACTAGTAATCATCCTATGCGGTCGGGACATCTACACTAAGGAGCATTGTAGATGTCAGGCTTCCTGACGGCATTGCATCTGTGCTGTAGCTTGGCGCTCATGCCACAGCGAACACCATCAATCTCCTCCTTGAGGGATATGAGTTCATCCTTCAGTTCCGCCCTCTCGATGCGCCCTTGAGCTACTAAGTCCAGTAGCTTCTTGTTCTCCAAACGGAGAAAAGCTAATTCCTTAGAAAGATGTGCCACTTTAGGGGCACGAGGAGATTTCCCGTCGCTATCCTCAAATTGGCTAGGTGGCCCTCTGATAGCAGGCGGTGATAGGTGATGAGGACATCACTTCTATGGATACAAACAACACTCTATTGAACATACAAGATGCAATCAATAGAGTTCATACACAACAATGAATTTCAGAGGTGAACTCGTTCTTATATATTTCCTTATATGTTTTTGAGCATTGATTGCTACATAATGATTTATTTGTGATTAGGATCCATGGATAGGTTCAAGGAGTACTTGGAGGGAGTATTAGGGACGTGGAAGACCAGAGAATTCGTTCAAAGAAGATGGAAACCGAACCAAACTCCAAATCGTATCCAACTCGGAGTCCAGCAGCAGTACGCACTAAAACGGATGCCCAGGACGCATACGAACTCCGTTTTGGACGTTCTACATGTGCACGGAAAGGGGAGAGGATAAACTTTCCAATGGCTCCGGTCCCATGTCAAAATACCATGGGAGTCGAAGGGAATCGTCGAAACAAAATCAAGTACAGAATCTGTCAGGATGCTGCGCCACCGTATTGGGCCATTGGGCCTTGTATCAAGTCTAAGTCCATTATTTTCGTGTCTTAGGGTTAGGTCACTACCCTAACACCCCCTTGGACGTCCTCCCACCTATATATACTCCATGGTAGCCGCCATAGACAATTGGGTTTTTCTTAGATCAATAAAATCGCCGTTCTACGGTTTGTGAGACCCCAACTTCGTGATTTCCGATCGTGTCTTCTACGTTCTTGCTCGTGTTCTCGGTTGCACTTGAAGGGATTAGCCTTCTTGGCGAGGTCAAGCGTGTGCAGCACGGTTAATAACCAACGGAGCCGTGGTGTAGTGATTGCAGGTGTACTCGAACCGCTCGAGTGTCGCGGATCATCAACGTCGAGTTCTCCACATCAATCGACCTATACATTACCTTTCGGAAGATTGGGACCAATACTCATCAATTGGTATCAGATTTCCAGGTTGCCCGTTAGGTAATTCATCTATCCATTACATTAGTTTTGTTTTTCATACCTAGAGTCCACAAGAAAAGCCACAAAAAAACTTGCAGTTTAGTAGATCTGTTCATTACTTTGTCCAAACCACATTGAGCCTTTGCAACTTTGTTATTCAGTTTGGTTTTGTTGAGTTTGTGTCCATGGTTGAGTCATATTGCTGGTTTAGAAAGTGTTTTTAGTCTTAGTTTGAGTTTTGCATTGTGTTGATTTATCCTTTTGAATCACGTCATCACGTCCAGATTAGATTCATCTCTGTCCAGCTCAGTATTTTCATCATATCTAGCTCATACGAACTCGGATTTTCGTGTTCTTATACTTTATGGAAATATTAAGAAGTTCTCTATAACTTTCTTATTCATCATTTTCCCAGAAAATATAGTTATCAATGTCGAAATTGCATTAGATCCGAATCTGTTATTGACCTAAAAATTCTGAACAGTCTGTATTTCGGGGGCAGTATCTCCTATTTTTATTTTCCAAAATAGGTCTTCCATATATTGAAATTAAATAGGAGAGATATATCTACAATCTTTCTGTTCTAAGTTTTCCAATTTAGAGCCTATAAGTGTGCCTATTTGTCCTTGGAAGATTGAGCAGAAAATCTGCAACGGACACACAAGATATCTTGGATTGATTTTCATTGTGTTCTTCCCTTGCAGCACATTCTGAAGAAAAAAAGGAAGAAAAAAAGAAAAAGGCAAGTGCAAAACGAGAAACAAAAGCCACACAAAAAAGAGGAAAAAAACAACAAAAAAAACAGAAGTGCTTGCATTCTTTGTGTCATCTAGTTTTGTCTCATGTCTTGCTAGCTTGAACTACTAGGAACACATTTAGGCCAGCAACTTTGACAAATACTTTGGACACTTATTCAACTTTACTATATGATTTCATTGTTGCTAATCCTTGCTACATAGAAAGTGCCATCCAAGCTACACCTTACTCTTGAGCAGAATCGATACACCTTTGCAATCATCCCACGCTTCATTGGTATCTTTATAACGTCCACCGTTTGCCACCTGCAGTGTCGGTAAGAACACTTGTAAGAGCGTGGTAAGACACTTGAGAGTGTGTGATTCCACTTCCACTTTGCCATTATCCTTTGTAGTTGATAGGGATAACATATTTTTTGTGTTGTCTTCTGTATGCTACTAACAATGTCAGGTAAAAGCAAGAATCATGCATTATATGCTGAGATGATGGACATGATGAAGACGACGATGGAGTTGCTCAGTAAAAATCAAACATCAACCAAGGATTCACATGACATTCAGACCACCTTTACAACACCTTACACAAGAAGTAATTACATTCTCCCATCTCTTCCTTCTTATGATGGTTTTGGTTACGATGAATATATTGCTTGGGAAATAGAGTTGGATAAATTTTTTGGAAAATTGCATATGTGTGAGAGGAGAAAGATTAGAAATATTTCTAGTGCGTTAGTTGATTGTGCATTAACTTGGTGGGACAACTTAAGCGATATAGAAAAACCTCGAACATGGAAAGATACAAAAATTCTTATGCGAGAAACTTTTGCTAATGTATCTAATTGCAAAGATGAAATACATGAACTTGAGAAGAATTTTCTTGTTGTACCTCCTCCTTTGCCTAACCTTTTGCAGGAACATGAACAAATAAATGTAGATGCAAATGAGAGTGAGGTGTTGAACAACTCTTCTAAATTTTTTGTTGAATCAACTCATAATGCATTTGAATTTCTTGCTGAAAATGAGAGTAGTGTTAATGGACAATGCTATACAGTTAACCAAGGTATGACATTTTCAGATGTGCTGAATTTTGCTACCAATCATACTATCGATGAGCAGCAACAAGATGAACATTTTCATAATACACATTTACCATTAGTTGATTTTCCTACTGATTCTTACAACAAAAATGAGTTGTGTGCTGATAATTATATTGTACCTATGCTAGAACAACCAAATGAATTTGATACTTCATTACTCACTTGTGCTGAAATTAAGCATTTGATCCCAACTACATGTGAAAGGGGTGAGCTGAAATTGTTATCTTCTCTAAATACTTTGGGCTATATTGAATTTGACACTCTTTGTGATCTAGATATCGTAGAGAAGATAATATTTTCTCAGTCTCAATTGACTTTGTTAAGTAGAAATATTTTTTATGCTATAGGCAAATATGAACATAGTGGTATGTTTATGGTGCATAAAGTTTACATATGTTCAAATAAGGAAGCTCCTTTTGTGCTGCAACAACATGGTCAAGTAAATGAATGTACTAACGCTAATAATATCTTGTCAAGTTTTTCTAGTATTTTTTCCATGCAGCATGGACAACAAAAACATTTTTCACTGCGGTTGTGCAATATGGACAGTGCTCACTCGGGCCTAAACTCTACCCCCAAAGCAAGACTTTTTGCTGGACATACGAGCAAGCCGAGGACGGCTTGTCATAAAGAAGGGGAGAATGATGAGATCATGCATATTATTATTGCACCTACAAACATGACACAATGTTTATTTGTTTGGGATCCTGGCTCAAGTGAATGTGCACACTTATTTGATGGACAAGATCAAGATGGCGCACTATGTCGTCCACCACCTTGGCCTCCTCCATTCATGCATACAAAAAGATTTGATGGCGTTGCACATTTGGACCAACACATTAGAGAAGATGAACTTGAGTCGAGGACGACTCCAATTCAAGAAGGGGAGGATGATGAGGACATCACTTCTGTTGATACAAACAACACTCCATTGAACATACAAGATGCAATCAATAGAGTTCATACACAACAATTAATTTCAGAGGTGAACTCGTTCTTATATATTTCCTTATATGTTTTTGAGCATTGATTGCTACATAATGATTTATTTGTGATTAGGATCCATGGATAGGTTCAAGGAGTACTTGGAGGGAGTATTAGGGACGTGGAAGACCAGAGAATTCGTTCAAAGAAGATGGAAACCGAACCAAACTCCAAATCGTATCCAACTCGGAGTCCAGGAGCAGTATGCACTAAAACGGATGCCCAGGACGCATACGAACTCTGTTTTGGACGTTCTACATATGCACGGAAAGGGGAGAGGATAATCTTTCCAGTGGCGCCGGTCCCATGTCAAAATTACACTGGAGTCGACGGGAATCGTCGAAACAAAATCAAGTACAGAATCTGTCAGGGTGCTGCGCCATCGTATTGGGCCATTGGGCCTTGTATCAAGTCTAAGTCCATTATTTTCGTGTCTTAGGGTTAGGTCACGACCCTAACACCCCCTTGGACGTCCTCACACCTATATATACTCCATGGTAGCCGCCATAGACAATTGGGTTTTGCTTAGATCAATAAAATCGCCGTTCTACGGTTTGTGAGACCCCAACTTCGCAATTTCCGATCGTGTCTTCTACGTTCTTGCTCGTGTTCTCGGTTGCACTTGCAGGGATTAGACTTCTTGGCGAGGTCAAGCGTGTGGAGCATGGTTGATAACCAATGGATCCGTGGTGTAGTGATTGCAGGGGTACTCGAACCGCTCGAGTGCCGCGGATCATCAACGTCGAGTTCTCCACCCCAATCGACATACCTTTCGGAAGATCGGGCCTAACCCTACTCATCAATAGGTGATGCCTAATCTTGGAGGGTGATGAGCCCGTTGATTCCTCCATCGTCAAATTATCCAGTTGCTTGAAAAAACCTTTTGCATAGCCTCCATCAAGCTGGCGCACCCCGTGGATAATGAGGCGGTCTACCACACGCTCAGGCGAGGTACACGTAGGTAACTTGTAGTGGTTGCTCACTACGTCACCGTCCTTGCTCTTTAGAGTGTACATGAACTCCTTGCCAGGCTGCAACGTTGGGAGAGGCTTGTCTTTTTCAGGAAAAAGACGGGTCTTGACTGACTTATGGCCAGCCGTAGTCAGACGACGTGCAAGTGTTGTCGACTTCATGGGTGTCCTCAGAGGGGAGAGCGACCGTTCAACACCACGAGGTGTGGTGCTACGCCCATGCGGAGTCTTCATCGGTGGTGGGATCATTGCGAGGGGCACGACATCCAACGCCATGACGGACTCAAAAGCGAGGGGGGGGCTTGTCATTGGCCGGCGTGATTTCTCCGCTCAGGTTGAAGGTTGAGCTAGAGTCGGGACGAGGGACAATCTTCTTGTCGGCCATGACTTAGAATAGGAGATGGATTTTTCTATATGGTGCAAGGTTTCCCTCTCTATTCCTGTCAATAAAAAAGCGGGGGAAGTACAATAGCACCGAGAGTCTTGTTGAGATACGTCGGGAGTGTCCGCAAGCAAAAATAGAAGGTTGACGGCGCAATGGGGGCGTCGGCCGACCCCTTCCTGGCTCTGTTTGGGCCAAGTTTTCTTGGGTTGGATTAATGGGCCCCATAGATGAATAATTGGATGGGCTCATTAAATGGACGCGTAGAATTTAAATAGAATTTAAAGAAATGATGTGAAAATCAATGAGATTTATCATGTCAATTTCTTTTTCTGTCTCATCGTCATTGGATTCAAAAAATAATTTGAGTCCATGCTCATTCACTTTAAATAGATGATCATCATCACCTTGGAGTGTGATTGCTCCATGGGATGAGGTTTCTACTACGGTGAACGGTCCTTACCATTTACTTTTGAGCTTCCCATGTCCAAAGAGTTTAACCCTAGAATTGAAGAGTAGGACTTTGTCTCCAGGTTTGAACTTTTTAGGCGTAATCCTATTATCGTGCCATCTTTTAGTTCTTTCTTTGTAAATCTCGGCACTATGGCACCTTATCTCTCCAATCTTCCAACTTGGAGAGTTGCTTCAATCGGTGTTTTCCTGCTTCGTGAAAGTTCATGTTCCACCGCTTCATGGCCCAATAGGCTCTATGTTCCAACTCTACCGGAAGATGACAAGTCTTCCCATAGACAAGTTGGAAAGGAGACATGCCAATATGAGTTTTGCAGGCAGCTCGATATGCCCACAATGCGTCAGGTAGCTTATGCTCCCATCCCGTTCCCATTTCCATGATGGTCTTTTGCAGAATATTCTTAATCTGCTTATTAGACGTTTCTGCTTGACCACTTGTTTGCGAGTGGTATGGAGTAGCAATATTATGCTGGACAGCAAGCTCCCTAAAAAAACTTCGGAAGGTCTTATCTATGAAATGAGACCCTCCATCACTTATGACCATACTCAGAGTGCCAATGCATGGAAAAATGATCTCATGAAACATTTTCCTAGCTTGCTTGGAATCAGAATTTTTGCATGGCGAAGCTTCTACCCATTTTGACACATAATCTACAGCCACCAGAATATACTCACAATCATAAGACCTAGGGAAAGGTCCCATGAAATCAATACCCCACACATCGAAAAATTCCACTTGGAGATTAGATGTTTGGGGCATCGCATTGTGAGTTGAGATTCATCCATGCTTTTGGCATTTCCAATATCCGCGAATGAATTCTTGTGTATCTTCATACATAGAAGGCCAATAGAATCCACATTGCCAGATCTTTGCCTGGGTACGATAGACACCATAATGGCCACCATAGGGCTAGCATGGCATTTCTCAATAATCTTGATGCCTTCGATTGATGAGATGCACCTTCTTAGAAGGCCATCAGCACATACCGATAGAGGTATGGGTCATCCCAAAGGTGTCTTCAACTCTCATAGATGAGTTTCTTTTTGTTTTACCCTGGTGGTACATATCCCGTGACCATGAAGTTCATGATATTCGCATATCAAGGGTGCGAGTCAGTCACCTTGAGAAGCATATCATTTCATAGGAAGTCATCGATAGGAATGTCCATGGTTTGGGTGACTTCCATGCGAAAGAGATGATTTTCCACATAGTTTTATACTCCATTCTTATCCTTGATTTCTAAGTCAAACTCTTGGAGTAGAAGAATCCAACGGATTAGCCTTGGTTTAGCATCCTTTTTTGTGAGCAAGTACTTCAAGGAAGCATGGTCTGTGTAGACTATGACCTTGGCTCCAACCAAATAGGACCTGAACTTATCGATAGCAAAAACTATCGCCAAGAGCTCTTTTTCAGTTGTGGCATAATTGAGTTGAGCTCCTGTTAGAGTTGTGCTAGCGTAGGCTATTGCATGATGCTTTTTATGTTTGGTTTGGCCTAGGACCGCACCAACATTTGGAGTGATGTTCTATTCTCAACTTGTAGGGATCCTTTTGGATCTTTTTATATATTCACTCTAAACCTTTGGAGTGATGTTCTATTCTCAACTTTTGGTGTGTGTGTGTGTGAAGTGAGGTGTGGGGTTCTGTTTATAGGGGGGGAGAAGAGTCGGTTCTCGCCACCAAATGCACGCAAATCAGTCACCCATGACCTCTTCGAGCCGGGAGGAGCCAACACGTGGCGTTTGATAGATTTTGGGGGCAAGAACAAGTCCGTCAACTAGGGGGGTCAGCCGACCTGGTCTTGGCCCCATTGGGGCTGTGCTTTCTCCAGGTCTCTACCAGGTGGGTCCCAAAGAGTGATATTGGTGCTACACCGTTGGATGGCCTCGGATACTTCTGTTTGTGGGCCATTTGATCCATGTGATGACATGTTGCATTGCCTAATTCGCCGAAGCCCTATTTTATGGATTAGTCCCTGCATGTCTTGGTATTTTGACTCTAAATTCACCTGCATACAAATAAACACCAACACTTGTGGAATTGGTTAGTTCTTAACCCTACCACTACGATGTGTTTCTATTTTGTTCAAATAATGAGGTGAATTGATGGTCTATATATGGCACTTAAGGACTGTTAACACAAATCAAAACCAAGGCCTGAACAATAACCGAAAGAAAGCAAGATAACGAAGCAAGAATTGGTAAGAATGCCTTACCGACGTCCCCGAAAGCTCCATTGGGCCTCCGCCTTCAGTGGCCCTGAAACCACATGCCCTGACAGCGTCGTGGCATGCGAGGTCGCCCCCGCCAGACCTCCACCGAAACCACCAGTGAGGCCGCCACCATGCGCTGGTGTATCTTCGCCGACTCCAATGGTGCCACTCCCGGAGCCTCCTCCCGGGCTGCCGCCGACGTCGCCCGAGGCCTCTTGGCCTGAGGCTCCGCAGGTGTAACGTTCCCAGAGCCCCCTGTGGCACCTTGGACTGTGCCAGCGGCGGGGATGCTGAACGATGCACTGACCACAGACATTGGCGAAGCAACTGCTTGACGGACTGAGCCTCCCCCCGAAGAGCCACCGACACCCAATGCTGAGGCGGGGCACACCGGAGGACGTTTACTTGGAGCGAAGGCTTCTTGTGGCGGTGCCCTCAGCGGCGATCGAGGGTGCTTCTCCCTCACAACCTCGACCACTGGCGACTTCCCCTACCCCGTGTTAGGGACAAGTGCCATCCCCTTGCCTGCGTTAGGGACCAGCGCCTTGCCCTTCCCTCTGACAGAGGTTGTGTCCTCAGCCCTTGAAGCTTCGGAGCCTGGAGCAGGTGCAGGTGCGGACTCCTGTGGTGGGTCGACGAAGGCCAGCCAATGGCTCTTGTCACCTAATTGTCGCGGCGCAATACCAAGCGCGTCCAGGTTTGGCATCTCCTTCAGATGCTTCGTCTGAAGATCCCGATCCGTGCAAAGCGGTGGGCAAGGCCGCAGGAAGATAAAGACGTAATGTGACAGCAGGTCGTCACACGCCTTGGACATTGTGTTCAGCAACTATTACGAGGTCGTCTCCGTGTCGCGACCCCGCACTAGCCGGGTGTCGTCCTATGGCCCGAAATAAAGCCATGCAGGACGGCAATGGTGCTAGAGGGAAGCCAGGCACGACAAACGAAGTCTGCCATCACCGTTAGCCCCGACAGGCCATGGCCCAACAAGAATTGAATCATCTCCATCACCTGGGTGTAGGCCTGCTCCAACACCGTACGCTCCTCCTAGGTCTCCTTCCTGAGTATCGCCCATCCGTTTGGCATGACCATGCGATCGTGGCCTTGACTTGTATGATCACCCAGTCCTTCCTCCAATCAGCCCACTTCACTGATTAGAGCGGGGTGATGTACTTGAAGGGGCTGTTGTTCGATGTTGGAAGCCGTAGCCGCGTGAGGAAGTTTGCCTCAGCACGAAAAACTATCGGAACACCAGCACGGATGGGAACACCCCGACGAACATCTCGCAGAAGTGCGAGAACACCACCGCCGCCACCAGAGAGTTCGGCGACAAGTGGTGAAGATGGATCCCGAGGAGCTCCAGGAGTGTCACCAGGAAGGAGGAAACGGGAGGAACGAACACGGAGTACGCATACGCCTGCAGAAGACGATCTCCTTCTCCCCCAACTTCAGAAGCATGGTGCCCGGGCGGATCAGATCTGAAAGTGCATCTAGGCTAATCCCTGTGGGTTTCGATGAATAATGATAACACTTAAGGGACTAATGTGCTTTGCAAGTGTAAGCACAGGTGATTGAAAGATGGATGGCATTGGATGCACTCAAAAGGGAAGAAAAAAAGAAAATGTGAAGAACTCAAAGAATGGAACTTGAGTTTTAAATTCTTTGTGTCAAGTTTAGTCACTTAGCTTGAGTTTGTTCAACGATTCAAAGTGTTAGAATCTCCTAAGAGCTCATAGTCCAAGTTAAACTAGATTGAGAGATGAGTTGAAGCAGCCCTAAAGACAGGGTCGGACTTGTCCGGACTGGAAGGCCGGACTAGTCTGGCCACATCGAACTGATCTCATGTTAGGTGAACCAAATCGTTCTGTGTATGTTCGGACTTGTCCGTTAGGGGACAGACTAGTCCGTGGTGAGTATGTATGTGTCCTTATAGGACTAAGTCCTGAAGGACCGGACTAGTTCGCCCTGGGTGGGGGGGGGGGGCAGACTAATCTTCTTGGATAGACTAATCCGTTTTAGTCTGGAAAAGTAGTTCCTGACTGAGTTCGGACTAGTCTGTCCCCTGACAGACTAGTCCGAGTTGGACTTCAAGATGGTTGCTGGGACTAAGTCCTGGACGACCGGACTTGTCCGCCCTCAGGGGTCGGACTAGTCCGGTACATCCGACTTGTTCGTTCTCTACAGGAACAAATGGTTCTGTGTGAGATCGGACTAGTCCGTGGTTTGGTGACCGTTTGAATTCAAAAGGTGGCGGGGGGGGGGGGGGGGGGGCTTTGTGGGTCGTCAAGGATGACATCACTGGTCCCCACAGGCCAGACTAGTTCGGGGTCAAAGGCCGAAATAGTCCGCACTTTTTCTAGTGGCAACGGCTAAGTGTGGGGACCCCTATAAAAAGGGATCCCCTAGCCTCCAAAGGGCTTCTCTCGAACCCAATCCTTCCTAGATCCATCCTAGCCCTCTATCTACCATTCTTGGAGTGCTAAGAGCCATTCTTGAGGATTTGTGAGGATTGGAAGAAGAAATAGAAGGGTTTGTTCAATCTCGAGCTCTTGGGTTGATTCTCTTGGTTTGACTGATTGATTTGAGTTTGTGTGGGTGTTGAACTTTGATCTTTTCTAGTTGTAAACTTGTGGGAGCCTCAGGTTGTGAGTTGCCCCACGGATTTGATGACTACCCTTATGATTTATTGGAAGAATAGCCGACCTTCATGGTGGCTAAGCGAGGAAAGGGTTCAGTGGAACCCTGCCTTTCATGGGCATCCTCAACGTGGATGTAGGCTCCTTCGTGGTGTTGAACCACGGGATAAATCCTGCATCTTGTGTCTTTGTTTTCACTTCCTCGTTCTTCGCTAGATCAAATTAGGGTTCTAC
Source organism: Tuctoria greenei (assembly GCA_036927565.1). Taxonomy (NCBI): domain Eukaryota; kingdom Viridiplantae; phylum Streptophyta; class Magnoliopsida; order Poales; family Poaceae; genus Tuctoria; species Tuctoria greenei. The sequence continues at coordinate 10,780,436 of JAYESD010000012.1, read as the reverse complement.
GCATTCTTCGCTTCAATCTCGCGATCCACCTCTATCTAGTTGTTATTACTTCGTGCATACCATCTACTAGATTGCTAGGCTCATATACTTTACATTTCATCAACCTAAGCCCTTTAGATCCCTTAAAAATCTCACCTTTGGTCAAATCTGTTACCCTGACCGAACTAGTCTGACCCCAGGCCGGACTAGTCCGCACTCTATAATTTGATTAGCTTTTATTGAGTTAAATTTCTAGTTATCTGCCTAATCACCCCACTCTAGGCAACTTTAAATTGGTATCAGAGACAAACTCTCCCAGAAGCTTAACCGCTTGGAGAGGAGATGGGGGAAAATGGTGAGAAGGAGATGTCGATCATCGATACCACCAGCGCCGGTGAGAATAGCCACACTGGAGGACAAGGATCTAATCCCTTGCATGACAGGACTGGCAACACCTCCAAAGAAAAGCCAAAGCCTCCACCCTTCGATGGTGAAACCAAATATGAAGATGAAGAAGTGAAGCGTCTTGTGGATCTTCTTCAAAAAGCAAGAGATGAAGCTAAGAGAAGGAGAAGACTTGATAAGGAGAAGAAGCTCAAGAAGCCCGAGGAGGATTACACGCGATGTCCTTTTAACTATGAGCACCTCAATTCTCTTTCAAACTATCTCTCTATTCCTATGGGCAAAGCTCCACACTTTGATGGGACTAACTACACCATGTGGATGCACAACATGAAGTTGCATCTTATTTCTCTCAATCCTACACTTTGGCGTGTTGTTTGCATAGGTGTAGATATCCCCATGGATGATGAAGAGTTGACTCTGGAACAAGAACAACTCATTCACTGCAATGCTTAAGCGGTGGCCTTGCTCAACTCAGCCTTGAACCAAGACGAATTCAACAAAGTGGATGGGTTGGAGCAAGCCAAGGAAATTTTGGACACTCTCAAAATTGCTCATGAAGGCAATCGGTTCGTGAGGGAAGCCATGATTAAGATGATCGTGGGAGAGCTAGGAAGATTCGCCATGGAAGAAGGCGAGACCCCTCAAGAGATGTACAACCGACTCGAGACTCTCATCAATAGAAGTTGGGCATAGAGATGTAAGAAGTGGACCGAACATGAAGTAGTCAACAGAATGATTAGAGCCTTCATGCCTCACAATGTGACGCTTTGCACTCTCACTCGCTAGAGTGCCAACATTCACAAGATGACTCCGGATGAGGTGCTTGGCAAGATCATCAACCACGAGATGATAGAGATGGAAACATGCCATGTCAAAGACTTTGCCATGATCACATCCCCCAATAAGAAAGGCATTGCTCTAAAAGCCTCACCCAAGTCCAAAGGCAAGGAGGTGCAAGCTGCAAGCAATGATGAGGAAAGTCAAGAGGACGAAAATACTGACATGGATGAAGAGGAAATGTCCTTCTTCATCAAAATATTCAAGAGGATGATGATGAGGAGAAGAGGGTCAAACTATGAGATCAAGGGCAAGGACAAGAGCAAGTCAAGACCAAGGAGATCGTGCAACAATTGTCGTGAGTATGGGCACTTCATTTTGAATTGCCCATACGAAAAGGAAGATGACAAGAAGAAGAAGAAGAAGAACAAGGATGAGAAGCCTCAAGAGAGGAAGATGTTCAAGAAGAAGAAAGCTCATGGGCACGCTCATGTTGGCAAGGAGTGGGACTCCAACGATGAGTCCTCCTCCGATGATGAAGCGGGAGTGGCAACCATCGCTATCAAGAAGCCACAATGAAGAAGACACTTCTACCAAACAAGGGAGAGTGGAAAACCTCAAGCCACACTTGTCTTATGGCCAAGGAAGGAAAAAGAAAGGTTAAATCTAAACTTGCCTTGAATTCCGTTAAAGATGAGAATTTTGATAGTGATAGTGAGCATGAATATATGTTTGAAGGCTTGTGTAAAAGTGCTATCATTAAAATGAAAAAGATCACTGATGAGATTTTAGACAAGGAAGAGCTTCTCGAGGAACAAGATGAATTGCTTGTCAAGGAGAAGCAAAAGAATCTTAACCTTGAAAGGCTCCTTGAGCTTGAGAAGGAAAAGAACAAGGAACTTGAACTTGAACTTGCGAAATGTAAGGAGGCTTCCTCAAGCCTTAAGAGTTTGAATGTTGTGCTCCAAGATGAACTTGTGAGCTTGAACAAAGCTCACAAGAGTCTTGAGGCACAATTTGCATCTCTCAAGTCAAGTGTCCCTTCTTCTTCCCCAACAAGCTCAACCTAGCCTAAATTGGATTCGAACACTAAAACGTGCAAATGTGCTAACCTTGTACTTGATCTAAAGAATGAGCTTAATTTGGCAAAGAGAAAGAGCACACTAAGGGTGGCATCTTTGATAAGGAGAATATCATGTATGCACATAGTGCATACTCGATCACAAGATCTCCCTTGATTAAAGATTGTCTTGGCTATTCAAGAGAACGAAAGCAAAATGCTAGAATTCTCAAGATAACAAGATGCAAATTGAATTTGTCAAGGAAGGTTCATTTCAAGTCAAGAACGAATATCATGCATATACATCTAATGAGATAGTGAAACTTGACAAAGATGCTCAAAATGCTAAAAAGGTCAATCTAACCATGTTTCATGATTTTGATGCATCTTATGTGCTTATGAGAATCAAATTTGGTTATACTTATGCTAAATATGTGGGGCCTCACCGCAAGAGTCCAAAGCCTTGTGTGTGGGTGCCCAAATGCCTTGTGACTAACCTCAAAGGACCCAACCAAGCTTGGGTATCTAAAACCAAAGCCTAAACTTGTCTTGTAGGCTTACTCCTCTGGTGGTTCAAAGTGGGTGCTAGATAGTGGCTGGACCAATCATATGATCGAAACGAGAATAATGTTTGTGGAGTATGAAGAAAATGAAGCCCCAGGTCAAGGTATCTACTTTGGCAACAATAGTCAAGGTAAGGTACTAGGTATGGGTAAGATCTCTATTTTTCCACAGCACACCATCTCTCAAGTCATGCATGATGAGTCATTAGATTATAATCTATTATCCATTTCCCAATTATGTGAAAAGGTATATAATTGCTTCTTTTCTAATGAAGGTGTGGTTGTCACTAGAAGAATTGATAACTCAATTGCCTTCGAGGGTGTGCTAAAGGGAAAACTTTATCTCGTGGACTTCACAATTGATAAAACTCAACTTGACAGATGCTTGATTGGAAAGACCAACATGGGGTGGTTGTGGCACCGTGTTGACGGTCCTTAAGTACCACATTTTGACCATCAATTCACCTCATAATGTGCATAAAAGAAACACAAAACATAGTGGTAGGGTTATACACTAACCCAATTCCACAAGTGTTGGTGTTTATTTGTATGCAGGTGAATTATTACCCAAAATACAAAAACATGCAGGGATGAATCCATGAAAATTGATTTCAACGAATCAGGTGATGACACGTGGCAACACATGGATCAAATGGCCCACAAACAGAAGAATACGAGGAGATCCAACGGTGTTGCACCCATATATATCAAGGGGGCCCACCTGGAAGCCACCTGGAGGAAGCACTCCCCGAGGGGAGCCTTGACCAGGTCGGCCAAACCAGGGGTTCGGCCGACCTCTTACTGGCGCCAAACTCGGTCAAACGACACGTGTTGGCTACTTCCGACTCCCTGGAGTCAATGGTGACTGATTCACACGTTAATTGTGGCGGGAACCGACCCTTCTCCACCTATAAATAGACCCCCTCACCTCATTTCTCACACACACCAAAAGTTGAGAATAGTGCTACACTCCAAAGGTTTAGAGTAGTCCTAGAGGCTACAAAAGTAGAAGGAGAGTGTGGTGAAGAGTCTGGGAGAAGGAGGCTTGGGCTTGTCAAGTCCCTCTTCTACACTTGTACCCCTACAAAGGTTTTACTCAATCAAGTAAGCTTTTTTGAATTCAATACAAGTTTGATCTTTTATTCTTAGTAGTTTGCACAAGTAGTTACTTGTTGGTTCACTGCTTTAATTCATTAGAGGCTCTAGTCGTATCTTTGTGTTCGAAACAACTAGAGTTGTGATTTAGAACGTAAGCGTGGTGCTTAGGTTATAAATCATCAGTGGATATCTCGTAGACCCACGGATTGAAGAGGTAGGCAGTAGGTGGTGACAACCCTATCCGTCCTTCGTAATCCTCCACGTTCGGCTATGCCATAGGCTCTTGGCGGGAGTCGTCCTAGTATTGCTAGGAGTAAGCCCGTGCTCGAAGCAAACATCTACTGCAAACTACTTTGAATTAGGATCAATACTTTGAATTCCTCTTTGATCCTTGCCTACAAAACAACTTTGTGTCCTTGGGTGAGCTAGTTCCAAAGATTAGCACACACGTTCTTTGGATTCGATACCCTTGGGAATATTCCTTAAGGGGAAGTGCTACAACGGTATTTCCGCGCACTTGCGGATAACTCTGTGGTGTTAAGAAATACCAACAAGCATTTCTGGCACCATTGCCGAGGAATGGTTTCTGTTAATCTTCGAACCAAGATCACCCTCGTATCATATCCCCTTTATCTATCATTTTACCTTTCTTATTCTTACCTTACCACCACCATATAAATGGAGCAACCCACCATTCTTTCTTACTCTGCTCCGAAGGGCAAGTTCTGTGATCCACCGCCTTCGGCGGAACCTTTTTGTTCAACCAGCTATGAACTTCGCCATGTCTTTATAGCCATGGTTTGGGAACAATCCTTCTCAAGAACGGATGGTGAAAACCCTTACCACCATCTACGAGAGTTCGAACAACTGTGTTCATGCCTTCTGATCAAAGGTATGCCACAGGAAACTCTCAAATGGAAGTTGTTTCCTTTTTCCCTCAAGGAAAAAGCCAAACAATGGTACAACCACTACGTTGGGAAGAAAAACGTTGATTGGAGTGAATTACGAGACAAATTTTGTCTTGCTTTCTTTCCCATTGCCCGAATTGTTTCCTTACGAAAGGAAGTACTATGCTTCCAGCAGATGGAGAAGGAATCCATTGGTGCAGCTTGGGAAAGATTTTCTCTTTTTAAAAAACTATGGCCCAGATTTTTTAATCCCTGATAAAATTCTTTTGCAACATTTCTTCATGGGATTAAATAAAGAGTATGCCCTATATCTTGACATTACGGCTGGAGGATCTTTCCTCCATAAGACTCCAGAAGAAGTCCAGGATCTTCTGGAAAAAATTCTAGAAAATTCTTCTTTCATTATTGGTCTTAATGAGCCTCCCTAAGAGGAAGTCGTGTCAAGAACGTATGATACACTCTTGGACAAGGATGAACCCATTTCTTGTTTACCCCAAGCCTTGCCAGAAGAATCCTCTCCCGAACCTGAGACTACGAAGGTAGAAGAAATTCAACCATCGCAATTTCCATTTTACTTCGATGAAGAGCTTTTTGAAGATTATGGAAATACCTCAAAGTATTGATGCCATAGGAAACCTTCATTGCCACCAACTCCACCTGATTCACCTGACCGGGTGTTCGTCCGTTAGACGATCAAGGAGTTAACCTCTATCATAAGCAGAGAGTGGACAGTTGAAATCCAGAATTCGCCCGAAATTCTTTGGATGACCTCACCTTTGGCTACCATTTTATGTTCTATTAGAGGGACACCAATGAGAATCCTATACAACCCTACTATTGGGGCAAATCTCATATCTGATTCTTATGCTCTCGCCATTCTTGGCGATGTGACATTGGCACCAACACGCAAATCCTTCCGAGATTCATTCGGAACCATTCTTGAAGGATGTGGGCTTTTGCAACACGTGTCTGTTAGACACAAAGATCTTGAGGCTCTCCTAGATTATCACATGTTCAAAATCAAAGATTTTGACATCATGATAGGGATTCCCATAGAGAAATTCCTCATGGAAGTTCCTTTGGAAGGAAGCCTCAATATCAATCTTGGAGGGAGAAATTTCCCAATGCCTATTCTACGTTCGAAGAACACATCTGCAGAATCTCCCATCAGAGATGAGCCAATTGAGGAGGTTAGGACTCTTCAATTTTTAGAACCCCCTGAAATTGAAGGAGAAGAAGACTTCATCCAAGAGGAGGATGAATTCCAGGAGGAAATAGAATTGCCAAAAGAAGAGCCCTCCCCAAAACCTCCTTTTGAGCTCAAGATTCTACCTCCAAGCCTACGTTATGTCTTTCTAAATGGCGATTTGGAAGCCCCTGTCATCATAAGTGACAAGCTTTCAGATGATGAAACGCTCAAACTCATAGCCATGTTAGAAAGGCATAGAGCTGTTTTTGGATATTCACTTCTGGATCTCAAGGGAATTAGTCCAAGGTTATGCACCCATCGTATTCCTATTGACCCTGAGAGTGTCCCCTCAAGGGAACCTCAAAGTCGATTGAATAATGCGATGCGAGAAGTTGTCAAGAAAGAAGTCTTGAAACTTCTGCATGCCGGGATTATTTACCCTGTTCCTCATAGTGAATGGGTAAGTCCAGTTCAAGTAGTGCCTAAGAAGGGAGGTATGACGGTCATTCAAAACGAGATGAATGAATTAATTCCTCAACGGACCATCACGGGATGGATGATGTGCATTGACTACCAAAAAGTTAACAAGGCAACAAGGAAAGACCATTTTCCATTGCCCTTCATCGATGAGATGTTAGAGCAATTGGAAAAACATTCCTACTTCTGTTTCCTTGATGGGTATTCGGGATATCAACAAATTCCTATCCATCCCGATGATCAAACTAAGACCAAGTTCACATGTCCTTACGGGACCTATGCCTATCGGCGTATGTCCTTTGGATTGTTTAATGCTCCTGCCTCTTTCCAAAGATGCATGATGTCTATATTTTTTGACATGATCGAGGATATCATGGAAGTTTTCATGGACGATTTCTCCGTCTATGGGAAAACTATTGATCATTGTCTAGAAAATTTAGACAGGGTCTTACAAAGATGTCAGGAGAAGGACCTTGTGCTTAATTGGGAAAAGTGCCATTTCATGGTCTGGGAAGGCATCGTTCTTGGACACTTGGTGTCCGAGAGAGGGATAGAGGTGGACAAGGCTAAATTTGAAGTTATTAAAAAACTTCCACCTCCTATCAATGTTAAGGGAATCCACAACTTTTTAGGTCATGCGGGGTTCTACCGGCGATTTATCAAGGATTTCTCCAAAATTGCTAGACCCCTCACCAACCTATTAGCTAAAGAAGCTCCCTTTAATTTCGATGATGAATGTCTTAAATCATTTGATATACTAAAAATGGCACTCATCTCAGATCCAATTATCCAACCTCCTGATTGGACGCTGCCATTCGAAATCATGCGTGATGTCAGTGACTTTGCTGTTGGTGCGGTCTTAGGCCAAACCAGAGATAAAAAGCATCAAGCAATAGCCTACGTTAGCAAAACTCTGAAAGGATCCCAACTCAATTATGCCACAACTGAGAAAGAGATCCTAGCAGTAGTTTTTGCTATCGACAAGTTTAGATCCTATTTGGTTGGAGCAAAGGTCATAGTCTACATAGACCATGCTGCTTTGAAATATCTGCTTACCAAAAAGGATGCTAAACCCAGGCTAATTCAATGGATTCTTCTACTCCAAGAATTTGATCTGGAAATAAGAGATAAAAAAGGAGTAGAGAATTCAGTAGCAGAACATCTTTCACATAGGGAAGTCACACAAACCATGGACATACCTATCAATGACTTCCTACGAGATGATATGCTCCTCAAGGTGACAGACTCTCACCCTTGGTATGCGGATATCGTGAACTTTATGGTCATGGGATACGTACCACCAGGGAAGAACAAAAAGAAACTCATTTATGAGAGTCGTAGACACCTTTGGGATGACCCTTACCTCTATCGAGTATGTGCCGATGGCCTTCTTAGAAGGTGTGTCCCATCAATCGAAGGCACCAAGATTATAGAGAAATGCCATGCTGGCCACTATGGTGGTCATTACGGTGTTTACCATACTCAGGCAAAGATCTGGCAGAGTGGATTCTATTGGCCTTCAAGGTATGAAGATACCAAGGAATTCATTCGCAGATGTTGGAAATGCTAGAAGCGTGGAGGAATCTCTACTCGCGATGCGATGCCCCTAACAAACAATCTCCAAGTGGAATTATTTGATGTATGGGGTATTGATTTCATGGTACTTTTCCTAGGTCTTATGATTGCGAGTATATTCTGGTTGCCGTTGATTATGTGTCAAAATGTGTAGAAGCATTACCATGCAAAAATGCTGATTCCAAGCAAGCAAGGAAAATGTTCCATGAGATCATTTTCCCACGCTTTGGAACTCCCCGTATGGTCATAAGTGATGGAACATCTCATTTCATAGATAAGACCTTCTGGAACTTTTTAAGGGAACTTGGAGTCCAGCATAACATTGCTACCCATACCACCCACAGACAAGTGGCCAAGCGGAAACATCTAATAAAGAAATTAAGAATATTCTGCAAAAGACTATCTTAGAAATGGGAACGGGATGGAAGCAAAAGCTACCCGATGCATTGTGGGCATATTGCACTGCCTACAAGACACCTATCGACATGTCTCATTTCCATCTTGTCTATGGGAATACTTGCCATCTTCTCATAGAATTGGAACATAGAGCGTATTGGGCCATCAAGCGGTGGAACATGAATCTTAAAGAAGCTGGAAATCACCAATTGAAGCAAATCTTTGAGTTGGAGGAATGGAGAGATAAGGCACACCACAGTGCCAGGATTTATAAAGAGAACCAAAAGATGGCACGATAAGAGGATTACGCCGAAAGAGTTCAAACCTGGAGATAAAGTTTTACTCTTTAACTGTAGGGTTAAACTCTTTGGGCATGGGAAGCTTAGAAGTAAATGGGAAGGACCCTTCACTGTAGTACAAACTTCATCCCATGGAGCAATCACACTCCAAGGTGATGACGGTCAACTATTCAAAGTGAATGGGCACCGACTCAAATTATTTCTTGATTCCCAAACGGATACAGAAAAAGAATTTGACATGGTAAATCTAATTTATTTTCATGCCATTTCTTTCAATTCTGTTTAAATTCTCCACATCCAACTAATGGGCCCATCCAATTCTTCATCTATGAGGCCCATTTCATCGACCCGCGAAAATGTGGCCCGAACGGAGCCAGAAGGGGGTCGGCTGAACCCTAGGGTCGGCTGACTATCCCTTCGCACCGTTCGCATTCTGTTTTCTCGTGTTGATCCTCCTCGATATCCTCCACAAAATCCTCGGTGAAACGCGTCATTCCCCGCCTACTTTGATTTCAATAAAGTGAACTTACCGGTTCATCTAACACCGTTAAAGTTCCCCCTTAGTTTATTTTGTTGAATAAAGAATTCGGGAAACAAGTCTGGGGGAAAACATGTCCCCAAGTCATGAAATCCCGACGTGAAAAATTAACGTTGCATATCAAAACACGTCGCGACCGAATGAGCAAAACGACCCGACGAAACAGAACCAACAAGAGGTCGGTTGACCTGTTCTCTGCTCCGTACGACTCCGTTTCGCTCCAGAAAATCGGTTTGGATTTCCTATCCCCACTTTTATGTGCTACCCTGCTGTTTGAGTTGATTTCATATTTCTCATTGCATATCTAAAATGAACCAACTCAACAAATTGAAATAAAATTTGGTAGTCAAGAATTTGCTTAAGCTGAAAATTTGAATACTTTATATTTCAATTCATTACCTTGTTTATGATTCCCATAATTGAATAGGAGAAACACATTATCTAGGTATTTGACTAGTGTGATATGGTAAATGAGTTCTTTAGAAATCATCCTTTTGCTTGAAATTGATTTTGACATTTGTAACTATATGAAGTCTTGAACTTTGCCTAAACCTCTCATTGGAAATTTATATACCTACCAATGCCATATGATATATTCATTGAAAACCACAATCATATGCCACTTTGCTTTTCATTGAACTTTGTCAAACCCGTGACCCAATTGAGTGACATGCATGAACTTTTTGAATTGAAAACTCTTGTGCACTCCATTCATGTAAAATTTCTCACATTGAGAGTTTGCATCCATCGATCACCCATCCGCCAAAAAGAAACTCCATACAATACAAATGAAAGCCTCTCTAAAAAAAGGAGTAGAAGACATGGCTACAAGAAAAAGAAAAAGCGTGCACTCTTGAAAAAGAGTAAGAGTGCTAAAAAAAAGTAGCCATGTTTCATCCTTAAGAGAGAGCAAATTCATGGGAGTTATCACCTCGCCCCTCCATTCCATTCATGTGCACAAGAATTTTCTCTTCACTTTGTTCATGGCATAAGTCTCTCATAGGATCAAGTTTTTGACTTAGTAACATATGAATTGCAAATGTGTGCCACATTCATCCCTACCAAGCTCCAGATATAGCCACTTTTAGTATATGGACAAGAATTGGCAAAACATGCCATGGAGAGGACTCAAACGCTTTGAGAGATTTGAGAGATTCCAATCGAGAAGGCAAGGGCAAATGTTCCTATGACTTTCAAATATAGCAATTGCCAAATCATTTCAGCAGGGAATGATCCAAGGGAACTTCATTCTAACCGTTCCACTTTTCAAACACCCAAGATTGATGTGGTAGCCACATACACAAAGGGGATCCATGAATTAAGGTATAAGTTGAAATATCTAGTATCCTTATTTTCTACCTTATATCAAATTCATGACAACACTCTAGTTCTTCTTGCCCCTTCACTCGAGGACGAGCAAAAGACTAAGTGTTGGGGAGTTTGTTGACAGTCCTTAAGTACCACATTTTGACCATCCATTCACCTCATAATGTGCATAAAAGAAACACAAAACATAATGGTAGGGTTATACACTAACCCAATTCCACAATGGTTGGTGTTTATTTGTATGCAGGTGAATTATTACCCAAAATACCAAAACATGCAGGGATGAATCCATGAAAATGGATTTCAACGAATCAGGCGATGACACGTGGCAACACATGGATCAGATGGCCCACAAACAGAAGAGTACGAGGAGATCCAACGGTGTTGCACCCATATATATCAAGGGGGCCCACCTAGAAGCCAACTGGAGGAAGCACTCCCCGAGGGGAGCCTTGACCAGGTCGGCTGAACCAGGGGTTCGGCCGACCCCTTCCTGGCGCCAAACTCGGTCAAACGACACGTGTTGGCTCCTCCCGACTCCCTGGAGTCAATGGTGACTGATTCACACATTAATTGTGGCGGGAACCGACCCTTCTCCACCTGTAAATAGACCCCCTCACCTCACTTCTCACACAAACCAAAAGTTGAGAATAGTGCTACACTCCAAAGGTTTTGAGTAGTCCTAGAGGCTACCAAAGTAGAAGGAGAGTTTTGTGAAGAGTCTAGGAGAGGAAGGCTTGGGCTTGTCAAGTCCCTCTTCTACAGTTGTACCCCTACAAAGGTTTTACTCAATCAAGTAAGCTTTTGTGAATTCAATACAAGATTGATCTTTTATTCTTAGTAGTTTGCACATGTAGTTATTTGTGGGTTCACTGCTTTAATTCATTAGAGGCTCTAGATGTAGCTTTGTGTTCGAAAAAACTAGAGTAGTGATTTAGAATGTAAGTGTGGTGCTTAGGTTATAAATCATCAGTGGATATCTCGTAGACCCACAGATTGAAGAGGTAGGCAGTAGGTGGTGACAGCCCTATATGTCCTTCGTAATCCTCCACGTTCGGCTATGACATAGGCTCTTGGCGGGAGTCGTCCTAGTATTGCTAGGAGTAAGCCCGTGCCCGAACCAAGCATCTACTACAAACTACCTTGAATTAGGATCAATACTTTGAATTCCTCTATGATCCTTGCCTACCAAACAACTTTGTGTCCTTGGGTGAGCTAGTTCGAAAGATTAGCACACACGTTCTTTGTATTCGATACCCTTGGGAATACTCCTTAAGGGGAAGTGCTACAACGGTATTTCCGTGCCCTTGCGGATAACTCTGTGGTGTTAAGAAATACCAACACACAGCAACCTAGCCCATGTTTGTATGAGGAATCTTCACAAACTTCTAAAAGTCAATCCCGTCCGAGGTCTTAAGAATGTTGTTTTTGAGAAAGATAGGCCTTGTAGCGCGTGTCAAGCCAGGAAATAAGTCGGAGCAAATTATCCCGCCAAGAATGTGATGACGACAACAAGACCATTGGAGATGCTGCACGTGGACCTTTTTGGTCCCATTGCTTACATAAGAATTGGCGGTGACAAATATGGCTTAGCTATTGTTAATGACTTTTCCCACTTCACTTGGGTGTTTTTCTTGCATGACAAAGATGAAACACAAGGTCTTCTCAAGAGTTTCTTGAGGAGAGCTCAAAATGAGTTCCCCTTGAGAATCAACAAGATAAGAAGCGACAGTGGCACCAAATTTAAGAACACTCAAGTTGAAGAGTACTTGGACGTGGAGGGCATCAAGCACGAGTTTTTGGCACCCTACTCACCCGAACAAAATGGGGTGGCGGAAAGGAAGAACCGAACTCTAATAGAGATGTCAAGGACAATGCTTGATGAGTACATGACTTCTGATAAGCTTTGGGCGGAAGCGGTAAACACCGCTTGCCATGCCACAAACCGTCTCTACCTCCATCGCCTATTGAAGAAGACTCCATATGAACTTTTAACGGGTAACAAAGCAAACATCTCCTACTTTAGAGTCTTTCATAGCAAATGTTATATTCTCACTAAGAAGCCTAGAATTTCGAAGTTCGCTTCGAAATCCGATAAAGGTTTCTTGCTTGGTTATGACTCAAACACCTACGCCTACCGTGTTTTCAACAAAACCTCCGGTTGTGTTGAAATCGCACGTGTCGTGGTGTTTGATGAATCTAATGGCTCCCAAGTGGAGCAAGTTGATCAGTGTGTGCTAGATGAAGAAAAGACACCATGTGTTTCATTGAGAAGGATGGCGCTTGGTGATGTAAGACCTCAAGAGCAACAAGGCCCAAGTGACCCAACTCCATTACAAGAGGTGCCTCAAGCACAAGATCAAGTCTAATATCCCTAAGATCAACAACCTTGTCACGATCACCATGATCAAGGAATTGAAGATCAAGATGGTGTAAATGGTCAAGGAAGGGACTATGAAGATGAAGGAGATGAAGAAGTTGACTCAAGACCAAGTGTACCACACCCAAGAGTTCATCAATATGTTCAACAGGATCATCGCATTTACAACATACTTGGGGACATCTCCACAGGGGTAGTGACTCAATCTCATATAGCGAACTTTTTTGCTCACTACTCTTTTGTGTCTTCCTTAGAGTCATTTAAGGTTGAAGATGGCCTACGAGATCCGCATTGGGTAATAGCCATGCAAGAGGAGCTCAACAACTTCAAGAGGAACAAGGTATGGGAGCTCGCGAGAAGACCTAATGCCAATGCGGTAGGAACCAAGTGGGTCTTCCTCAACAAGCAAGATGAGCATGGCGTGGTAATAAGAAACAAATCTAGACTCGTAGCCAAAGGATACTCTCAAGTCGAAGGTTTGGATTTCGATGAAACCTTTGCTCCCGTAGCTAGGCTTGAATCTGTTCACTATTATTGGCCTACGCTACTCACAACGATATTGAGGTTTTTCAAATGGACGTGAAAAGTGAAAGTGCATCTAGGCATCCCTTGTGGGTTTTGGTTGATTTATGAATAACAAATGAGATCCTAACAAAATCGTTGAGGTGAGTGCAGGTTTTAATGAAATTATGAAGAAAGCGCAAAAGAAAGGAGAATGAGAAATCTATATGGAAAAGATCTCAAAAGCTAAATATAATACTTTGTTGTGTATGGAGTTTGTTGGAGAAACACACCCCAAGAGCTCAAGCAAAAGAAATAACCCTCACTGCACAAAATTTCACAAGTCCGGACTAGTCCAATATCTCTCTAACTAAGATCGGACTAGTCCCCCCTAGTGTGGAGTATTCCTCAACACTTCACATCTGTACACAAACGGACAAGTCCGATAATACCATGGACTAGTACGATAATCTTCTGACTAAAATCGAACAAGTCCTCCAAGTCTGGACTTGTCCTTAGCTCCACAAATTTTCACGACACCGGACAAGTCCGATATCAACACGGACTAGTCCGAAAACTCTCTGACTAAAATCGGACAAGTCCTCCAAGTGCGGACTTGTCCTCAATTCTACATGAGGTTCACCACACCGGACTAGTCGGATATGTGCAAGACTAGTCCCTACATTTCCAGAGCCTAAATCAGACTAGTCCGCTCATTTCCGGACAAGTCCGATATATCAGAACACTTAGGATTTCCCACACGCCGCACGTCGGACTAGTCTGGAGTCCACCACGGACTAGTCCGGACATCGCAAACCCTAACAGTAACTTTTGGAAACCCTAGTATAAATAGAGGTGTACGGCCCTACAACCATAACTCTCGACCCCCTACGCCGTCACACCTTCCAAGAGCCCAAAATACATGACTCTCCACACAATATAACCCTATAAGGATCAAATCTTTGAGGATTAGCAATTGATCCAATGAGAGACTCGTTCTACACGTCTTGAGCTCTTGGTTTTGAATTTCTCACACACTCTTGTTTTTTATGGCTTATCATTTGAGTGTGTTTGGTAGTGTTCTCAATTGTAAATCTTAGGGAGCCCTCAACTTGTGAGAAGGCCACTTGAACACGGCTATTTGCCCCTTTCTGATTAGTGGAAGAGAATTGCCATCCGTGGCGATTCGGTGAGGGTATGGTTGGTGAAGACCCGATCCTCCGTGGACTCCTCAACGTGGATGTAGATTTCGTCCGTGGAATCGAACCAAGGGATAAAATCTTGTGTTGCACAGTTTTGTTTTTATTGTTTATCATATTATAGGGTTTACTCAATCTTGGATAACTTACGTTAAAACATTGAAATCAAAGCTAATTTGTGCCATACATAGTTTCATTGTCGTGATACATCTAAATTACAACTTACTTTCCGCTGCATAGAGTACTTGACGTGAATTCTTCGATCAAACTTGATCGTTCTAGTCCGCACAAACCGGACTAGTCTGCACCATATCAGACTATTCTGATTTCTCTGTATTTGATCAATTTTTTAAGTGTTTCAGGATCCGACAAAAGTTCAAAAAGCCTATTCACCCCCCTCTAGGCTACATTCAATTGGTATCAGTGTAGGACTCCTCAAAATAGACTCACCGCTCGAAGAGAAAATGTCCGACATTAAGGATGTACACAAGAACTTCAACCAAGAGAAGGGTGAAAATGAAAAGACTCAAAAGCTAGAGAAGCTCCTCGACACCATCCAAGACTGCGAGCATGATTATGAGGAGATGCTAGAACTAAAGGCACTCCTATGGAAGAAGGCACTATCCCAAAAGGGAAGATGAAGATCGAGGATGAAAATAAGAAGAAGGGGAGTAGTCACACTGACTACTCCCGATATCCTTTTAACTATGATCGTTAAAATTTGAACAATAACCATTACTTGTCAACTCTCTAGGGAAAGCACCTTTCTTTGATGGCAATGATTATTCTATGTGGAGACAAAATATGAAAATGCATCTCATATAACATAACCCCAACTTGTGGCAAATAGTGTGTACAGGGATAGATATCCAGGATGACGATGAAGAGCTCACACCAAGCCAAGAACAAGATATCCATCGGAACGCTCAAGCTGCAGCTGTCATAACACCGTCACTGAGCTGAGATGATTTCACTAAGGTGGATGGACTCAAAATTGCAAAGGAGATATGGGACACTTTACAAACCGCACATGAAGGTGATCGTCATGTGCGATAAGCAAAGATTGAAATGATTGAACATGAATTGGGAAGATTCTCTATAGAAGAAGATGAGTCACTACAAGATATGTACAATCGATTGAAGAATCTTATCAACAAAGTTTGAGCATATGGAAGCAAGAAGTGGTATGATCATGAGGTCGTGAAGCTAATTCTTAGAGCCTTCATGCCTCGCAACGTAACCCTTTGCCCAATGATTAGAGAAATCCCAGGATATCGGAAAATGACCCCGGACAAACTTCTTGGGAAGATTATCAATTTTGAGATGACGGAGAAACAAGCAAAGCATGTAAAAGAGATTGTCGACCTTACCTCGACAAAGAAGAAAGGAGTTGCTTTGAAGTCCACTTGTAAACCTATATCAAAGAAGCTAGAGAAGCTCAAGAGGAATATGACAGCGACGATGAGAGCAGTGATATAGATGAAGAAGATATGATCCTATACATGATGAAATTCAAGAAAATGATGACAAGAGGAAAAGGTGGTAGACCAAATGAAGCAAGGCAAAGGAACAAGCCAAGACCAAAAATGAGGCGCGCTTGCTATAACTGTGGAGAGTACGACCATTTCATAGTAGACTGTCCACATGAAGAAAAAAAGAGGGAGACCAAGGACAACAAGCCTCAAACTAAGAAGATGATCAAGAAGAAGAAGCAATTTGGACAAGCGCATCTAGGGAAGGAGTGGGAGTCCAATGATGAGTCCTCATCTGAAGAGGAAGAGGAGATGGCTACCATAGCCATCAAGAATACTACCAAGAAATCCACCCTCTTCCCAACCATGGGCGCATGGAAGGACAACGACAACACATGTCTGATGGCGAAGGAAGGTAAAAGAAAGGTAACAACCAGATCTTCCTCCTCGTATTCTATTGATAGTTATAGTGATAATTCTAGTGAAGATGATAGTTGTGATGAAAATGAATACTTGCTTAGGGGTTTAGATAAGAAAATTGTGGCTAAGATGAAATTTTTAATGGATAAGCTTGTTGATAAGGAGGAGCTAGTTGATCGTCAAGAAGTTATGATCATCCTCCAAAAGGAAGAATGTCTTAAGATCAAAAAGCTCCTCGAACTTGAAACGGAGCAAAGCAAGTCACTAGAACTTGAGTTAGCTTCAAGCAAGGAAGCTTGCTTGAAGTTAAGCGATTCAAATGTAATCATCAAGGATGAACTTGCTAACTTAACCAAAGTTAACAAGATCCTTGAGGTACAATTTGAGTCACTCAAGCAAAGTGGCTCTTCATCCCCTTCAAGCTCATCTCCTCAACATCTAAAATCTGAAACTACTATTGCATGTGTATGTGCTAAAATTGACACTAACTTGAAGGAAAAATCAAACTTGACATAGGACAAGCATCCTTCCCGAAGTGACATATTTGACAAGGAGAAGGTCAAATATGCACATAGTGCATACTTGGTCACAAGACCTCCTAATGTCAAATATGGCATTGGGTATTCTTATGGTGAAAAGCAAAATACTAGAAGCCACAAGAATAACAAGGAACACATTGCTTTTGTCAAGGGAAACACATCTCAAGTTGGACAACTTAATAATGTTGGTAAAAGTAACATTGTTAACAAATATGAACAACAACTCTTATTTAGAACTTTTGATGCATCATATATTCTTATGAAAAGTAATCCTGGTAGAGTTTATGCTAAACATGTTGGGCCACGCCATGGGAACACCAAGTCTCATGTGTGGGTGCCCAAATCACTTATGACTAACCTCAAAGGACCCAAGCAAGCTTGGGTACCTAAGACCAAGGCATAATTTGTTTTTGCAGGCTTATTCCTCCGGTGGAGCAAAATGGGTGCTAGATAGTGGATGCGCCAATCACATGACCAGAGAAAGAAGAATATTCGTGGAATATGAAGAAAATGAAGATCCAAGCGAAGGCATTTACTTCGGTGATAATAGTCAAGGAAGGGTGCTTGGTACCGGTAAATTTGCAATTTCATCAAAACATACTCTTTCTCATGTTTTACACATTGATTCCTTGGATTATAATCTTCTGTCCATATCTCAATTATGTGACAAAGGTTATAATTGCTTTTTCACTAATGAGGGTGTGACCGTCTCTAGAAGGAGTGATAACTCGGTTGCATTCAAGGGTGTGTTAAAGGTAAAACTTTATATAGTTGACTTCAACAAAGATAAAGCCGAACTTGACACATGCTTGATTGCAAAGACCAACATGGGTTGGTTGTGGCATAAACGGCTAGTACATGTTGATATGAGGAATCTTCAAAAACTTCTAAAAGGCGATCACATCCGTTGTCTAAAGAATGTTGTTTTTGAGAAAGACAGGCCCTGTAGCGCGTGCCAAACCAAGAAGCAAGTAGGAGCACCCCATCCCGCGAAGAATGTCATGACAACAATGAGACCGCTCGATCTACATCACATGGACCTATTTGGTTCAATTGCTTACATAAGCATCAGCAGTAACAAATACGTTTTATTAATTGTTGATGATTTTTCGCAGTTCACATGGGTTTTCTTTTTGCATGATAAGACAGAAACTCAAGGAACCCTCAAGAAGATTCTCGAGAGAGCTCAAAATGAATTTTCGTTGACGATCAAGAACATACAAAGTGACAACGGAATGGAGTTCAAGAATACCCAAGTTGAGGAGTATCTAGATGAAGAAGGGATAAAGCACGAGTTTTCAGCACCTTATTCTTCTCAACAAAACGGAGTAGCCGAAAGGAAGAATCGAACAATCATTGAGATGGCGAGGACAATGCTCGATGAATACAAGACTTCAGACCGGTTTTGGGCTGAAGCGGCTAACACCGCTTGTCACGCTATAAACCGGCTATATCTTCATCGCCTACTCAATAAAACATCGTATGAACTACTCACGGGTAACAAGCCGAATATTTCATACTTTCGAGTTTTTGGTTCTAAATGTTATATTTTGAACAAGAAGCCTAGGACTTCAAAGATTGCTTCGATGTCCGATGACGGTTTCTTACTTGGCTATGATTCGAACTCCTACGCCTATCGTGTCTTCAACAAGGCCTTCGGACTTGTTGAAGTAGCGCGTGATGTGGTGTTCGATGAAAATAACAGCTCTCTAGAAGAGCAAGTTGATCAATGTGTGCTAGATCAAGAAGAAGCTCCATGTCAAGCACTGAGAAGAATGGCGTTGGGCGATGTTCAACCACAAGCGCTACCTCCAAATGCAAATGAAGAAGATGTACCACAAGTGGAGGAGAATGATCAAGGGGGAGCTTCCACAAAAGATCAACCTCAAGAAGAACAAGATGATCAACACATCAATGAAGTCAACCATCTAGGGGGAGAAGAAGATGATCGTGAAGACTCAAGACCACAAGTGCCACACCCAAGAGTACATTAATGCATCCAAAGAGATCACCTGTGGGGACCGGAATCCCGACATCCGAGGATCTCATTGGGTGGTGTCGTGCGATGCGACACCCAACAGTATACAAGAACAGAATAAGAATAAAATACAAGACGAAGTCTTTTATTTATCATACAGCGGAAGTTTTTCAATACTAGCGGAGGAAAGAAACATATATATCATAGCTACGCTCTCAGCACTAGCAATGCAAAAGCAAAGTCATCCGTGCCCTGGATACTTTGCACTAGCAGCACCCAAATCACAGCAGCGTGCAGGGTTCTCACTCGGCTGTATACCCTGGAGGGGGTGCAGCCTCATCATTAAACCCTTCATCAATTGTATAACCTGCAAAAACTCGTTAACTGCAAACATGAGCATAAGGCTCAGCAAGACAAACCCGTCTCACTAGACATATGCAAGGGTGGATACTAAGCATAGGTAAGGTGAAACATAAACGACTCGGCTACAAGTGGATCCTTATAATCAGGTTTTAAGTAGCAAATGGCATTCTCCAAGCACAACACATCATAGACTCCACAATCAAACAAGAAACGCTTTGCCGATGATATGACATGCCCAGAGCACATAGTGCTATTACAGCTAAAGTATGGGGAAATTGTAAACTTTAATTTTGCTATCTCTAAGTCACACAAGGTTGCAAAGAAATTATAATTCAATACAACATATTTTTCTGGCTTCTTTAGTATTTACTACATCACAACTCAGTGAACAAGTGGTACTCTATTACCGCGAAGGACGATGATTGCAATCAGGACACACCCGGACAACACGACACATACGCACGTTTGGAAGTGTCAGCGAGCACACCAGTACCTACGTAACACTTCAGTACTAGTCGTATATGGCCACCTTTCACAAGAAACCCGAACGCCGAACCCGTCTCACCTCCGCGAACAGAAGGTCTCCGCACGGAACACCTCTTGTGCCCACCGACCGATTTACACCTTACTGTCCTCAACCCACCCCTATCGATGGTGAGTTAATGGGCCTCGACATCCCAGTTATCGAGTTACGTCAGTTTACTGGAGTTCATATGTCCAGTATGTCACCGGTACAAGTCAAGCTTGTTCGAAGGGGCCGCATACAGACGGGCCTTAACTGACCAGTCAGAGCTATGCGACCAAGACCACGTCTTGCCACTTCCTATCCATCTCTGACCGTTCTCAAGTTTAGATTTAACAATTATTCTATAAATGTTATCCCAGTGTAGATGAGTGTAAATTTCTATCTCGCGAGTAGATTCCAACTACTCGACTTCTACCAGTTTACCTACAACATTAGCATAGCAATTCTACACGTTGAGTTATCAACCTACCCAATTAACCAATGGGATTGTGGGTCATGCATCTGGAGTATTCAAGCATCCTAAACGTAATGCACAATTCATATGCTAATCATCATAGTGATAAAGTAAAACTTTTTAAAAGGCTTAAATGCAAACCGGGGCTTGCCTTGTTGCAGGTCCGAGTCTGGGTTAGTATTTGGCAGGTGTACTTCCAAGGCCTCTGGTTCCTCCTCGACTTCGGTCACTACACGATATGCATATAATATGTATATGAATGACTTTGAAAAATAATTACTACGAAGACCATAATTTAATCTATGGTGATCATTATATGATACTGACCTAATTGGCTTTGGAACTTTGATGGTAGATACTAGGGAATATGATAGAAGCTCTTGCAAAGAACAGGAGATGATCAAAGTAGTTTGTTGTCTCTAAAATTATGGCGAGCAATAAACTTCCAAGAATTTTAGAGAAGAAACTATAGCTTGAACATAGCTGCTAGTTGATAATCATGATAGAGGAAGTTGTCCTGGTTCTAGCAAAAATTGGTTTAATAGATTTCTAAGCCTTGGTGAAGGAGTTATTGAATTTCAAAGTTGGCAGGGATTTCTGAAATTATTTTATAATTGAATTTTTATCTTTTCAATTAGTATTCAGTTTGCAACTGAATTAGGACTAGGAGATTAGGTCAATTAAATCCAATATTTTTACAGGAACTAGTGTATGGCTGAGGAAGGTTCAGTCCACATTTGGGACATAATAAAGCAACTGAACATCTGTAAAAATTCAATAACTGAAAAAGGTAATTGAACTATACAGAGGTTTATACAGGTGCAATGGCTCCCAAACTTTTCTGGTAATCAAGAATAGGACCAGGTATGTTATGTGTATTTTGGGGATTTTTCCAGTGGCAAGTTCACCTGGAAAAATTGTATTTGCATTCGGAAATATTGTTTTCTACAGAAATTAAATGTAAGTTTCACAGAACCTAATTGGTACTAACAGAAACTAGAGCTCAAGAGCTTTCAAACAAAATTTGTTTGAATATTTTTGGAGCAGTCTACAGACAGATATTGATTTTTCAACTTTGGAAATGGTTCTGCATATAATTGAAAATTGCAGCTTTTAAATTTGGCGCCAGGGCCCACTGGATTTTGAATCAGCCAATCAGGAGCTAGCCACACCGGAGGCCATAAATATTCCCATGTGGCCACTCTAAATCCCTGGCCACAGACTGATCCGGGCGCCTTTGCACTCGCTTGCAGGTGGGACCCGCGTCCCTGCCTTCTTCAACCTCTGGCCACGGCTCGGGCGGCGGCGCTCTCGCCGGCGCGCGGCGACGCTTTCACCGGTGATGGCTTCCGGCCCACGGGAGGTCTCGGTACTCGCCGCCCCACCCTATTTTCATGCGGGGAACACGTTGGACTAACTCCCGACGGCGATGGGTGACCGGAAAACCACTCCCGACGGCGGCGGCGGGTGCTAGGGTTTCGGTTATGTTAAGAACCTCGATTCCCTAGCTAAAACTCTCGTTTGAAAGCTCGGGAAGCATCTTGGAAGCATGGGAAAGAGTTTAGGAGGGTCTAGAGCTCGTGCCATAGCCGGCAACACCAAGGTCGACGGTGAACCGAGCTCCATCAATGGCGGAAGGGGAAAAATCGGATAACCCGTTAATTAGTCGATGGTTCTTTCTGCTTTTTGGAGGGAAGGTGCGCTAGGATACGTAGATCATGTCGTCTAATTGGATCAAAGAATTATTGTGCATACAATTGGAATTAAACCGACGAACTAGCTTCGAAGCTATAAAAGTGCTTCAGTAATTCACGGAATACAGACGCTAGGATGCACGACATGAGTTCAAATTTAACCAGAAGCTTCACGAGATCGTTGCGCACCTTTTTCCTATAGACTGTAGAGGACGGGGAGGCTTGTATCGGCGGCGAGGCTGAGTGGCGTCGGGCGGCGCTGAGGTGGTTGCGGCCGCAAGAAATGGCGCGGTGCGACGAAAAGTGAATCGGTGAGGGACTTTGGTCGACGGGGGTGAATTTATAGACTTCACCGCAGTAGATAAGGAGGCCGGGGCAGCTGGAGGCGACCGACGGCCGATCGGCGCGCTGGCGGCATGCAGCCGTTGCGGTGTCGCGCGGAGAAAGAAACAGGAGCGGTTAAACGGTCTCCCCGGTTGACATGTGGGCCCCACCGCTCTCCCTTATCTGTTCCTCTAAATTCCACCTCAAACATTGTCCAAAAATTCCCAAAATTTACAGGCAGGCTAAGAAAAATATGAGGAATCCAAAATATGCAATCAGATTTCAATTTGGACATAGTTTGTTTAAAATTCAAAATCAAATTTGAATTCAAACATGTTTATAAACCTTATTGAAATAAATAGTAGCTGAGGTCCATAAGTCTCCAAACTTTGAAACAAAGGTCACTAAACCATAAAAGGTCTTAGGAATAATTTTGGGTTGATTTGGGCAAGTTTCAGTGCAAAGATAAATTTGAGATCGACGAGAAATGAATCCTTTTTACGTGTCCAAATAAGTGGAAGACGTACTTCAAAAATCTTGAAAATTTTCCGAGAAGCTATTTAAGATATTTAAGAGGCCAAGGAAAAATTTAAAGCCTTAGATTTGAATCTTTTTGGCAGGGCCAAATATGCATAGCAACATAATCAAATTACATTTGTTTTGATTTTTATATTGCTACAATATAATTTGCCCTAGCCATTTCAATCAATTAAATTCCCAACTTTGCAGAAAGGTTTAATTAAAATGTTCTAGGATTAGGGTGAAATCTAGTCCTCATGTTAATAAGATTAAACATGAGTAGAAAGAAAACTTTTTAGTGAGATCAAGTTCATGTGCACAACTATATTGACCTCCATTATGTTTGATAAACAACTTGTAGCTGAACTTCACATGAAAGGAAAAAGTGGGATTTTACATCACCCCGTCAACAACATAATCGGTGACATCCAAAAAGGAGTAACAACTCCATCTTGTATAGCTAATTTTTTGTGAATATTACTCATTTGTATCCTCTTTGGAACCACACAGGGTTGAAGATGCATTAAAGGGTCCGGATTGGGTGGTGGCAATGCAAGAAGAATTGAGCAACTTCAAAAGTAACGAGGTGTGGGAACTTGTTGAAAGACCCAAGTTCAACGTCGTCGGCACTAAATGGGTCTTTCGCAACAAGAAAGACGAACATGGGGTGGTGACAAGGAACAAGACGCGACTTGTGGCCAAAGGGTATTCACAAGTTGAAGGTTTGGATTTCGACGAGACTTTTGCTCTGTAGCTAGGCTTGAATCGATTCGAATATTACTTGCATATGCTACTCACAATGATTTCAAGCTTTAACAAATAGATGTGAAAAGCGCCTTCCTCAACGGACCGATCAAGGAGGAGGTGTACGTGGAGCTACCCCCCGGGTTCGAAGATCAAGAGTACCCCGACCATGTGTTCAAATTGCGTAAGGCTCTCTATGGCCTCAAACAAGCTCCTATAGCTTGGTTTGAGTGCCTTAGAGATTTTTTGATTGAAAATAGATTTAAGATTGGTAAAGATGATTACACTTTGTCTACTAAGCAGTTTGATAATGATATAGTTATCTGTCAAATTTATATTGATGATATTATATTTGGTTCAACTAACAAATATTTTTTTAAGAATTTAGTAAGATTATGATATTTAGATTCGAGATGTCCATGATGGGAGACTTGAGATATTTCTTGGGATTCCATGTGAAGCAACAAAAGGAAGGGACATTCATAAGCCAAACAAAGTACATTCAAGACATACTTAAGAAGTTTGGAATGGACAAAGCAAAGCCTATAAAGACTCCCATGGCAACAAATGGACACTTGGATCTTAATGAAGACGAACCAAATGTGGATCAAAAGGTATATCACTCCATGATTAGCTCTCTACTTTGTTTATGTGCATATAGGCCTGATATCACGTTGAGTGTATGTTTGTGTGCAAGATTTCAAGCCAATCCTAAGGAATGTCACTTGACAGCTGTAAAAATGATCTTGCGAAATTTAGTTCATACACCCAACCTAGGACTTTGGTATCCTAAAGGTTAAAAATTCAATCTCATTGGATACTCTGATGCAAATTATGCCGGATGCAAAGTAGATAGAAAAAGTACCCCCGACACTTGCCAATTCTTAGGTAGATCCCTAGTTTCTTGGTCCTCCAAGAAACAGAATTCCATTGCCTTATCCACAGCCGAAGCGGAGTATGTTGCAGCCGGGAGTTGTTGTGCAGAACTCCTTTGTATGCGACAAACTCTAAGGGATCACGGTTAGAATATGAGCCTTATTCCACTCCTTTGTGACAAAGACAGTGCAATTAAAATTGCCCATAATCCCGTTGAGCACTCTAGAACTAGACACATAGACATCCGACATCACTTTTTGAGAGATCATTCAATGAAAGGAGACATAGCCATTTTCCATGTCAACACTGGAAAACAACTAGCTGATATCTTTACCAAGCCAATTGATGAAAAACATTTTTGTGAGCTCCGAAATGAACTAAACATCCTTGATGCTCAGAACGTGGCTTGAAAACATGCATACATGTATGCCATCTTCAAAATCATATTGATTGTCTTATGAACATCATCTCTCTCTATTTTCTATGAAAAACTATGTTAATTACTTGATCTTGGTGAATTATGGTCATAGCTTGATTGTTGTATGTTTACTAATCATATTCATCAAGATTATTTGTGTGTTTGCCCCCTATTTTCTTTGTAAGCACCTTCGAATATATATGAATGGTCTAACTATTTCTGTTCTGGTGACCATAGACTAGTCCGTGGTTACCCAGACTAGTCCGCACAATGCAGATTAGTCTGCAGAGTTCCAGTAGTCCGGACTAGTCCGGTCAACCACGGACTAGTCCGATTTTTCGACTCCATAGCCCTAGGGCCGCACAAACCTAATCTTCTTCATCCTCACAACACACCTCATGTTCTCTCTCCTCACTCAAGTGCTCCCAAGGTGATTTGGCGAGTTCCACACCAAATCTCCTCAAATCTCCGTGAGAAACGATCTTCATCGCAAGGGGGTCGAGGACCCCGGACTTGTCCGCATCAAAAACCCCTCAAACTCCGTGAATTGAAGGATTTGGTAAACATTCTCTCCAAACACTAGAACCTTTGATTTCTCTTGTTCTTGCTCAAATATCTTAGTTCCTTCTGCTAATACATGATTCCTTGTTGTATTACAACTACATTGAGCCACTTTTGCATTGAGAAACACAATTGCTCTGCTAGTTAGCGTTCAAACGGCCGAATATCAGACTAGTCCGTTCTCGGTGCGGACAAGTCCGATACTCCGGACTAGTCCGCTCTTGAGCACCGGACAAGTCCGATTTTTGACTGGACACAACCCTAATTTCCTTCTACTCAATGCATTTCCTTGACATCAATCCTTATCATGTCATGTATAACCTCCTTGTCAGGACAATGTCCAATGAAAACATCTTCGACTTTGAAGACGACATGGATCAAGATGTGTTGTCGCGAGTCTCGAAGTCTCGCGCCAACAAAAGGCAAGAGCGTGATGTTAAGCCTTCACCTACTCCACCTAGGGTGCAACGGAAGGTTGTAGCCAAGAAACCAGCTTCTAAAGCAAAAGAAATGGCTGGTCCTAGCTCGGCGTCTCCATTCCAAACCAAGGGCAAGGGAAAGGGGCTTGCCTCTAGCCCGATCGGTCCCTTGGAGATGACTGCTCCAAGACAGGGGAACAAAAACCCCTTAGAAGAGAAGTTCAATGGCAAAGGGAGCAATGTAGCTTCAAATCTGAGGATGATTGATGCATATGGCAGTGCTAAGAAGGCAGTTGATCCATGATACTGGAGCATCTTTCACGCGGACTACTATAGTACCATGTATCTTCTGATGAAGACTCCAGTGGTCCACAACCTATGGATCGACTGGGCACTCTTTGAGAGAAAGAGTTGTCAAGCCTTTGATGAATTGATAGAGGCTTTGGAGAGATATGGCCTCAAGGACTTGTTTGCTTTTAGGTACAAATGGAATGATGAGGTCATCACTCAATTCTATGCAACTTGCTACTTTGCCAGTGATGAAGAAGAGCGAGTGACATGGATGACACATGGATTGACATATGATGGTTTGCTAGGCTGCTGCACCTTGACAACACCGGCAACAATGAAGTGATTTTTCACAACATTGGGATTTTACAGAAGGACGAGATGGACTTTCTCTATGATACCCGTCTCATGTACAATCCTCCCTCAACAAAGAACATGAAGCCCTTCTTCATGGTTCTCAATAGAGTGCTCCGAAAGATCATTGCTCCAAAGGATAGAGATGCAGGGAGTGTCCAAGGTTACTTGAGAACCTTGATGAAAGTGATTATCAAGAAGAGAAAGTTTGACATCATTGACTACATCTGGAATGACATGGTAAACATCTCTTGCACCCCTAATCGCTTATGTTGCTATGAACCGTACATCATGTTCATGATAGAGAAGGTCACATGGATCGAATTTGTGAAAGAAGTTGAGCATACAACTTCTAGGTCTCAGAAGCCGCCTTAAGCTGTTCTCCTAACTGCTCTATCTCCTGTTTCAAGTGAAGAGGCTCCGAGGAGAGCTCAAGGAGATGCAATAGCTGCCTCTAACACTAGGGCCCCTCCTCACAAAGGTTCTCCTAATGGCATTATGAAGTACTTGTCCGCCATCTTTGGTTCTTGCCGTAAGACTGAGGTAAAGGTCCATAAGATGAAGAAGGCAAGAAAAGAGGAAATGTTGTACATGAAGCAGAATATCAAAGCCATATGCCAGAAGCTGGAGATTGAGGTTGTTGGGTCTCTAGTTATGTCCGAGGACTCTCCTTCCGACTTCTCGAAGCTTCCACCTTCATCTCCTTTCGAGCTTGCATTCTTCGGCATTGGGGGAATGACGAGTGGTTCTAATCCTCGTCCTCCTCAGCCTGACGATGAAGACGATGAAAGGACGGACAACAAGGAGTGAGTCGGTGACGCCTAGTAGATCCCTCTTCTCCTTGTTTTTGGTGCATTCATGCCAAAGGGGGAGATATTGAGGGGGATTCATTTGGTTGTAGCAGTAGATGAGAGATGAGAGCTCTATTTATATATTTTGCTCTTTGTTATGCTTTTGGTGCTGTAAGACTGCTTTTGGTGTTGTAAGACTCTTATTATGTTTCTAGTCATGTTTATGAAGCTTGTTATGATGCTTTTATACGATCTATGTTTATTCTCTGAAATTGGCATACATGCTTGATGTTGATATTATTATGTCATTTACCTCATTCTCATCACATTTATCGCTCACACACATATATATTTGCACCCCCACCATAAAGAGTGCACATATGTCTTATGTTCATTGCTTAATTTGTTCCAAGCTCATATGTGCACACTTTATGAAAATCTGAATTTTTATCATATTTGTGAAATCTCAATTGGTTGTCATCAATGACCAAAAAGGGGGAGATTGAAAGTGCATCTAGGCATCCCTTGTGGGTTTTGGTTGATTTATGACAAACAAATGAGATCCTAACAAAATTGTTGAGATGGGCGCGGATTTTAATAAAATTATGAAGAAAGCACAAAAAGAAAGGACAATGAGGAATCTATATGGAAAAGAGATCAAGAGCTAAATAGAATACATTGTTGTGTATGGAGTGTGTTGGAGAAACACACCCCAAGAGCTCAGGCAAAAGAAATCACCCTCACTGCACAAAATTTCACAAGTTCGGACTAGTCCGATATTCACCGGACTAGTCCGATATCTCTCTGACTAAGATCGGACTAGTCCCCCCTAGTGCGGACTAGTCCTCAGGACTTCACATCTGTACAAAAATAGACAAGACCGATAATACCATAGACTAGTCCGATAATCTTCTGACTAAAGTCAGACAAGTCCTCAAAGTCTGGACTTGTCCTTAGCTCCACAATTTGTCACGACAATGGACAAGTCTGATATCACCACGGACTAGTCCGAAAACTCTCTGACTAAAATCGGACAAGTCCTTCAAGTGTGGACTTGTCCTTAATTCTACATGAGGTTCACCAAACCAGACTAGACCGATATGTGCCGGACTAGTCAAAACATTTCCAGAGCCCAAATCAGACTAGTCCACTCATTTTCGGACAAGTCCGATATATCAGAACACTTAGGGTTTCCCAGACGCCGCACACCGGACTTGTCCGGAGTCCACCACGGACTAGTCTGGACATCGCAAACTCTAACGGTGACTTTTGGAAACCCTAGTATAAATAGAGGTGTACGGACCTACAACCATAACTCTCGACCCCCTGCACTGTCACACCTTCCAAGAGCCTAAAATACACAACTCTCCACACAATCTAACCCTAGAAAGATCCAATCTTTGAGGATTAGCAATTGATCAAAGGAGAGACTCATTCTACACATCTTGATCTCTTGGGTTCAAATCTCTCGCACACTCTTGTTGTTTATTGCATATCATTCGAGTGTGTTTGGTGGTGTTCTCAATTGTAAATCTTAGGGAGTCCTCAACTTGTGAGAAGGCCCCTTGAAAACGGTTATTTGCCCCTTTGTGGTTATTGGAAGAGAATCGTCCTCCGTGGCGATTCGACGAGGGTAGGGTTGGTGAAGACCCGATCCTCCGTGGACTCCTCAACGTGGATGTAGATTTCTTCGTTGAATCGAACCATGGGATAAAATCTTGTGTCGCACACTTTTGCTTTTATTGTGTATCATATTCTAGGGTTTACTCAGTCTTGGATAACTTACGTTAAAATGTTGAAATCAAAGTTAATTTGTGTCATGCATAGTTTCATTGTCATGATACATCCAAATTACAACTTACTTTCCGCTGCATAGAGTACATGACGCGAATTCTTTGATCAAACTTGATCGTTCTAGTCCGCACACACCGGACTAGTCCGCACCATACCGGACTAGTCCGATTTCTCTATATTTGATCAAGTTGTTAAGTGTTTCAGGATCCAACGAAAGTTCAAAAAGCCTATTCACCCCCCCCCTCTAGGCTACATTCAAAAAGTGCCTTCCTCAATGGACCGATCAAGGAGGAAGTGTATGTCGAGCAACCGCCCGGCTTCGAGGATGATAAGTATCCTAACGACGTCTTTAAGCTTCACAAAGCTCTCTACGGCCTCAAACAAGCTCTTAGAGCTTGGTATGAGTGCATTAGAGACTTTCTCATTGATAATGGTTTTAAGATAGGAAAGGCCGATTATACAATCTTTACCAAGAACATGGATGATGATTTATTTGTATGCCAAATTTATGTTGATGACATAATTTGGTTCTAATAATCAATCTTTTTGTGAAGAGTTTAGAAAAATCATGACAAAGAGATTTGAGATGTCAATGATGGGGGAGTTGAAGTTCTTTTTAGGTTTCCAAGTGAAACAACTCAAGGAAGGCACCTTCATATGTCAAACCAAGTATAGTCAAGACATTCTCAAGAAGTTTAACATGGAGAAGGCCAAATCCATCAAGACGCCAATGGCAACAAATGGACATCTCGATCTCAACCAAGACAGCCCTAGCGTCAACCAAAAGGTATACCGCTCCATGATTGGATCGCTTCTTTACCTTTGTGCATCTAGGCCCGTTACTATGCTAAGTGTATGCATGTGTGCAAGGATTCAAGCCGCTCCTAAGGAGTGTCACTTGACAGTCGTAAAGAGAATATTGTGCTATTTAGTTCATACACCTAACCTCGTGGTATCCCAAAGGGTCCAAGTTTAACCTCTTCAGATACTCTGATGCGGATAATGCCGATGCAAAGTGGTTAGGGAGAGTACCTCCGGCACTTGCCAATTCTTCGGTAGGTCCCTATTGTCTTGGTCATCCAGGAAACAAATTTCTATTGCCCTATCCACAGCCGAAGCGGAGTATGTCGCAGCCGGAAGTTGGTGTGCACAACTCCTTTGGTTCCGACAAACTCTAAGGGACTATGGTCTCAATATGAACCATATTCCGCTCCTAAGTGACAATGACACTGCCATCAAGATTGCCCATAACCCCGTTGAACACTCTACAACCAAACACATTGAAATCCAACACCATTTCTTGAGAGACCATTCTATGAAGGGGGACATTGTCATTTCACATGTGAGAACCGAAAAACAACTAGCCGATATCTTCACCAAGCCACTATTGACGGCTTTTATATACTAATTTCATCCGTCAATATAACTCATTTATGTGAAAGAAAATATCATTTCTTGCACACATCAACTTTCTATTTAACCTATTTCCACTTTTCCTTGGAGAAATTAGTGCATGCACGTTTTTTATATAGAATTGAAGTGAAACAAGGGGATGGATCCTATAAAATATCATCCCAACCAATCAAGTGTTGACACGTGGCACCACATGAATCAAATGGCCCACAAACAGAAGTATACGAGGCCATCCAACGGTGTAGCACCTATATCAAGGGATGGGACCCACCTGGAAGTCACCTAGAGAAAGCACGGACCGTTTGGAGGACTTTTCAGGTCAGCCGACCCCCCCCCCCCCCTAGTCGGCCGATCTGGTCTTTCCTCCAAACTCGGTCAGCTTGCACATGTTGGCTCCTCCCGGCTTGAAGAAGTCAGTGGTGACTGATTCGCTTGCTTTTGGTGGCGGGAACCGACCCTTCTCCAAGCTATAAATAGGATCCCTCACCCCTCACTTCAACACACACCACTTGAGCATTCACTCTCTTGTATACATTAGTTCTTGTAACACCCTCATTTTCATGCATCATGCCCTACATACACTCATATACATGCTTAACATTAACCCACAACAAGAGGAACGAGTTTAAAATTGATTCGGAGCATTTAAAATTGATTTGGAACAAAACGCACTTAAAATGCAGGAAAGTGCGGACTAGTCTGATTTTACTGAGGACTAGTCCGATTTCTCTCTGACTAAAAACGGACTTATCCGTTTTTGCTGCGGATTAGTCCGATTTTTGGCACTGGAAACTTTCGGACTTGTCCGATTTTGTGCGGACTAGTCCGATATTCCATGAATCCTTGAAAATTTGCTAAGTCCCCGGAATTTTCTGGACTAGTCCGGTGTTCCAGCGGACTTGTCCGTTTTCCTCTCTGTTCAAAGTCGGACTTGTCCGATTTTAGGCCACACTTGTCCAATTTTCTCTCTGGACGACTTCAGACTAGTCCGGTCCATTCCGGACTTGTCCGATATTTCGCGACTCCGAGTTGATCTTTTGTTTTACGACTTGTTTCTTGGGTTTCATGTTAAGTGGGCCTAGGGACGTCGTGCCTAACTCTTTTAGAGCCCATGTGGGACTCTAAACCGGCCTCTACTCATCCCAAAACGCGAAATCCATCTAACCCTAGCCCCCACCTCTATATAAACAACCCCACCCCTTGGATTGACATCTATTTGTCACTTTTCCACCCACCCAAACCCTAGTTCGTGGGGAGCCGCCACCAAGGGGGGAGTAGAAGATCCCAAGCAAGAAGAAAGAAGAGGAGGAAACGAAAGAGGATCAAGATCTCCACCGAGTTTCGTCCTTCACCACCAATTCATCTCCAAGTTCATCACCAACCCTAGATCACCAAGATCCAAGTGTTACCTCCAAGTTTCTTGATTCATTGGAGTTCTACACACCTGGTATACCTTCTATTCTCTTTTCCTTACGTGAATTCAACCCCTAATCTCCAAATTCACGTCAATCTAGAAAACCCTAATCTTCTGATCTCGCGGAGTGCGGACTTGTCCGGTCCCTAGCGGACTAGTCCGATCTTCCTGGTTAAATTGTGTTGAATTGACTCTAAAATTTGATCTAATCAACTCCAAACCTGTATAAACTTGTTAAAAGCTATTAGAACTAGTTAGAGATCATTAAAAGCAATCTAGTAACAAGTTCTACCTTGCATTTGCATCAATCATGCATGTCATGTCATATTGAGTAATATTTGTGCACTCTTTGATTGTATTTCTTGTCTTGTATGTTTATTGTGTGGATTAGACGGATTTGCGCTAGAGAGTGCCATGGAGGATCTACAACACCAAGAGTTTGAAGGCTTTGACCCTAATCAACAGCAAGAGCAAGGCATGTGTCCTTGAAGCATATTGATCCTGTTTTAAAATAAATGTTTTGTTTGCAAAACTGCATGCTTGTGTCAATTTGATGGGAATCCTATGGTAGGAAGTTGACTAGATTTGCTAAACCACCCTTGTCACCTGTAATATATGGTAGAGAGTCGGGAAGGGCTTTTACCTTTTTGCTTCGCTTAATCAACTGAGATGAAAAACAACTATACCACTCAATTTAATTATGCATGGATGAGATTATGGTTAACATGAACTGGTTAAATATGATATGGTAATGGATGATCTAAGCAAGCTTGGTATGTGGATGGGTTGGATGTTATGGTGGTTTGCTTGCTTTAGATCTAAGGACCGGTTCATGCGAGAATAAGCCAGGATTACAGTGCCACCACGAGGCCAAGTATGGGTGCAGCGTAGCTGATTAATTAGGGCTTTGCTAGTGCTGTTTGGACCATTGTGGATGCTCGGGGAAAGGGTAGTCGGATTGGGTTTGTTGAGGATTGGTGGGACTACTCTGGGATCCGAATGGCTCAAGAGGGGGCCCTTGGTTGAAGATGTGCTCAGTTGGAGGCATCACCACTGGTGAAACCTCAGTGGGGTCTAAATAGGCTAGTAGTCCCTTTGTAAAGGCTATTTTGTGATCTCTTGGCCATACACCAAAGGAAGTGTAATTGGTATAAGGGAGGTTCTTTAGTCGCCGACGGGTGATGAAATCACAAACACGTGGGTAAAGAGGTACAAACTCTGCAGAGTCTAAATAAAACTATCATGATAGCCGTGCTCCCGGTTATGAGCGCCTGGATGACCTACATGATTAGAGTGAATTTGGTAATGGGATGGTTATTGGAATGGTTATGGTTTGGTAATGGTTATGGTTGGTTATGGATTTATTTCTGGTATTGAATATGGTTATTGGCGATGGTGAAATCTGGAATTATTGATGATGGTAATGAATTCAGTTTGGTATTATGGTATTACTCATGATTATGAAGGGATTACTTCACATACATGTAATATATTGCTTTTCAAATGTTTTTATGTACTTTTCGGCACTTTGCCATTATTATTGTCGTCATTTGAATCAGCAACATGTCATACTTTCCACACATACTGAGTACGACATGTACTCACTCTTGCAATCCCCCCCTACAGTTGCAGGTCAGGATTGGGAGTTTAATGGTGATAATGCGGAGTTCTAGGCCGTGTCTACCGTCAGCTTTGCATGTGGTGTTATTGGAGCTGCGCTATCCCTTATGCTTAGTTTGCTTAGTTGTTTAATTAGTCTATTTCCGCTGCATTAGTTGAACTTGTCATTAATATTCATTAGAGCTTGTATTCGAGAATAATCTAGTTCTTGTAATTAAATTTGGTTAATGTTCTGTGATAATTTTCTGTATACTCTTTTGTGAATGCACTCGTGTATGTGTGATGAACATCCTGGGCACACATATGCGTTAGCTTGGTTCATCTTTCGGAACCGGGCGTCACATATTGGTATCAGAGCCATAGGTTGACCGTAGGATGCAGCCTAGATAGAATGGACACTTTAGAGCACATAGGAGCACTCAGGAATCGATGTGTTTTTGCTTGGAGTGGTTTGCTTGGAGTGCTGTTTGCTATATATATTGCTTGCTTGTGTGCTTAATAGAGGATTTTGGGGTGCTTTAGCATTGCCATGTCCACCTAGGCTAGTGTAGCTAGCTGTTTAGTTTCATATCCCTTGATGCATATAGTTGGGGACGTTCTCTAATTCTTACCTATTGCTTTTCTTCAGATGGTGAGGACTCGCAACCAGAGGGATGGCAATGATGAGGAGGAGAACAATGGAGTGCCTCAGAACAACAATGGGCAAGGATCTACTCAGGGAGCTATCAACATTGAGCAGCTATTGGCTATGCAAAACCAGCTCATGCAGACCATGATACAGATTATGGGACAGCTGCAGGCTGGCAACATCAACAATCAGCCCCACATGCCTCCACTGCCTCCCCCGCCTCCTCATAACCGATTGGGAGAGTTTATGAGGACTAGGCCGCCGACCTTTGCTCAAGCTGCCGACCCTATGGATACGGATGATTGGCTCAATTCCGTGGAGAAGAAACTAACTATTGTCCAATGCAGTGACCGGGAGAAGGTCTTGTTTGCTTCTCATCAACTAGTTGGAGCAGCTGCGGATTGGTGGGATGCTTATTGCAATGCTCACGAGAATCAAGAGAGAATTACTTGGGCCGACTTCAAGGAGAGCTTCCGTTCTCATTATGTGCCGGAGGGTGTTAGATCTTGAAGAGGCAAGAATTTGAGAATTTAAGGCAAGGAAAATCTAGCGTGAGTGAATATCTCAATAAGTTCACTCAACTCTCAAGGTACGCGCCTGAGAATGCTGGTTGGGACAGCCGGAAGCAATACTTGTTCATGAGGGGCTTGAACAATGAGATCCAACTGCAACTACTCAATTGTGACTATGCAAATTTTCAGAACCTTGTGGAAAAAGCAATTGTGGTTGAGAACAAGATTCGCGAGATGGAGCAAGAAATCAAGAGGAAGGCGCCATACCAAGGACAACAACAAGGAAGTAATGTGCGCCATCGCCTTGCACCACCCAATGCGCTGTATTACAGCTCCTCTATTCCTGCTCAACACCCTGGTTATGCACCACACCCAACTCAGTTTGTGCAGCAGCACCCTGTTATGCAAGCACCTAGGCCTCCAATGCCTTATGCACCTCGTGCTAATTTTCCTGGAGCCAATGCTGAAAACCAAGCTCGTCCCAACAATTCTGGTGGATTTAAGAAGTGTTATACTTGTGGAGAAGCTGGACACTTTGCGCATCAATGTCCTAACTTAGGCCTTGGTCAAGGAAGCAATGCGCCGAGGCAAAACCCAAGACCCAATGGAGGACAGCCACAAGGGAACCGTGGACAGCAGAATTTTGCTCGTGGCAACGTGATCCATGTCTCTACGGAGGATGCTCAACAAGCGGATGATGTGGTCATTGGTATGTTTATCGCCAACTCCAACCCCGCGACTAAGTTATTTGATTCTGGAGCATCGCATTCATTCATTTCATCGAAGTATGTTGCCATGTATAGTTTGCCTATCTCTCATATGAAGTTTACTCTGTTGGTTAAGTCTCCTGGAGGAGAGATGAGGACAAATATAGTATGTCCAAAAGTAAGCCTTAGAATAAGGGGGGTAGACTTCTCCGCCAACCTCATTGTTCTGGATTCTCAAGGGTTGGATATTATACTTGGTATGGACTTGTTGAGGAAGCACAATGGAGTTATTGAGTGTGCCACAAAGACGGTGAAGCTGACCAATGAAGAAGGGATCACCGTAGAATTTGAAGAATCTCAAACCGCACCAAAGCAATTGGAGCTGAATCATATGGACGGTGCCACAATTGAGGAGATTTTGGTGGTGTGTGAATTTTTGGATGTTTTTTCCGGACGAGTTGCCAGGTATGCCACCCGATCGAGACATTTAGTTTGTTATTGATTTAATACCTGGAGCTGCACCTATAACTAAGAGGCCGTATAGGATGCCTCCTATGGAATTAGTGGAGCTCAAGAAGCAAATTCAAGAGCAACTAGAGAAGGGTTTTATTCGCCCTAGCTCATCACCCTGGGGAGCGCCCGTGCTGTTTGTGGACAAGAAGGATGGATCCCAAAGGATGTGTGTGGATTACCGTGCTCTCAACGAGGTAACAATCAAGAACAAGTACACCTTGCCACGCATAGAAGACTTGTTTGATCAGATGAAGGGTGCTTGTGTCTTCTCTAAGATTTATTTGAGGTCAGGATACTTTCAAATAAAGATTAGACCATCGGACATACCCAAAACAGCTTTTAGAACATGGTATGGATCTTATGAGTACACCGTGATGTCTTTTGGATTGACAAATGCGCCTGCCTACTTTATGTACCTCATGAATAAGGTCTTCATGGAGTACTTGGATAAGTTTGTTGTGGTGTTTATTGATGATATTATGATCTACTCGAAGGATGAGAAAGAGCATGAGGAACACTTGAGGCTTACGTTGCAGAAATTGAGGGAGCATCAATTGTATGCCAAGTTCAACAAGTGTCAGTTTTGGTTGAAAGAGGTGCCAGTTTTGGGTCATATAATCTCAGGAGGAGGAGTATCGGTCGACCCAAGAAAAGTGAGAGACGTGTTGAAGTGGGAACCGCCGCAAAACGTAAAGGAAATAAGAAGTTTTCTTGGGATGGCTGGATATTACCATCAGTTTATCAAGGACTTTTCCAAGATAGCCAAGCCTATGACGGAGTTGCTAATGAAGGGAAAGACATTTCAATGGACTCAAGCTTGTCAGAATAGTTTTGAGGAGTTGAAGAAGAGGTTGACAACAACCCCAGTATTGGTAGTGCCGGATGTGAGCAAGAGTTTTGACATATATTGCGATGCATCGAGATAAGGACTCGGGTGTGTATTGATGCAAGAAGGTCAAGTGGTCGCCTATGCATCAAGACAATTGAAGAAACATGAGCATAATTACCCCACGCGCAATTTAGAACTTGCAGCTGTGGTACACGCATTGAAGATTTGGAGGCACTATATTCTTGGACATAGGTGTGAAATTTATACGGATCATAAGAGTTTGAAGTATATTTTTCACACAAACGGATCTGAACTTGAGGCAACGAAGATGGTTGGATCTCATCAAAGATTATGATTTGGGGATCAACTACCATCCGGGAAAAGCCAATGTAGTGGCCGATGCTTTGAGTAGAAAGGGAGTAAGTCATCAACTCACAGTTCGAGAGTTACCATCCGAGTTATGCAAGGAGTTTGAACGGTTGAACCTCGGGTTTGTAAATGGGATGGAGATGATGGAATTAAACCCAACCTTGGAACAAGAAATTTGAGAGGCACAAACCACAGATGAGGAGATCAAGGAAATCAAGGAAAGAACTGAAGAAGGGAGAGAATTCAGATTTGATGAAGACGAACGGGGTACCTTATGGCTTGGAAAAAAAATTGTTGTGCCTAATGTAAAACATATTCGGGAGACAATATTAAAGGAGGCACATGACTCACCATACTCGATTCACCCCGGTTGTACGAAGATGTACAAAGACTTGAAGGCTTGCTATTGGTGGGATAGCATGAAGAAGGACATAGCCGAATATGTTGCATTGTGTGATGTGTGCCAACGAGTCAAGGCGGAACATCAAAGGCCAGCAGGATTATTGCATCCATTGAAGATTCCAGAGTGGAAGTGGGAAGAGATTGGTATGGACTTTATCGTTGGATTACCGTGAACCCAGTATGGCTATGATTCAATATGGGTCATTGTAGATCGGTTGACAAAATCAGCTCACTTCATTCCTGTCAAGACCACATATACCACCGCGAAACTAGCAGAATTGTATATGGAGCATATTGTGTGCCGACATGGAGTACCGAAGAAGATAGTCTTGGATAGAGCTTCTCAATTTACTTCCAGGTTTTGGCAAAAATTGCATGAAGCTTTGGCAACGAGGTTGAATTTTAGTTAAGCGTATCATCCTCAAATGGATGGACAAACCGAGAGGACCAATCAGATTTTGGAGGACATGTTAAGAGCTTGTGCTTTAAAGCATGGGAAAAGTTGGGACAAAAGCTTGCCATACGCAGAATTTTTATACAACAATAGTTACCAAGCAAGCTTGAAGATGTCACCGTACGAAGCGCTTTATGGGAGGAAGTGTAGGACACCTTTATTTTGGAATGAAGCAGGGGAAACTCAAGTATTTGGTCCGGACGTGTTGCAAGAAGCCGAAAAGCAAGTCCAAATAATTCGTGAAAACTTGAGGGCTGCCCAATCAAGGAAAAAAGGCTATGCGAACAATAGGAGAAGGAAATTAGCCTTTGAAATAGGAGATTTTGTTTACCTCAAGGTGTCACCAATGAGAGGTCATAAGGGGTTTAACATAAGAGGGAAGCTCGCACCTCGTTATATTGGACCATTCAAGATTTTGGACAAAAGAGGAGAAGTAGCGTATAAGTTGGAGATGCCAGCTCATCTTTCAGACGTACATGATGTCTTTCATGTTTCCCAGCTCAAGAAGTGTTTGAGAATACCGGAAGAACAAGTGCCAATGGATGAATTGGAACAAGAGGAAGATTTGACTTATGCCGAACAACCGGTCAAAATCTTGGAAACCAAGGAGAGAGTCACAAGGAA
This sequence comes from Tuctoria greenei, assembly GCA_036927565.1. NCBI lineage: Eukaryota > Viridiplantae > Streptophyta > Magnoliopsida > Poales > Poaceae > Tuctoria > Tuctoria greenei. The sequence goes on along the minus strand of JAYESD010000012.1, from coordinate 10,741,747 downwards.
CAAGGTTATTAGATGGTGTAAAGTTCAGTGGAAGCACCACGCAGAAAAAGAAGCGACGTGGGAATTGGAGGATGATCTCAAGAAGGAATTTCCCTCTCTCTTCTCTTCCATGTCGAATCTCGAGGGCGAGATTCATTTTAAGGGCGGTAGGTTTGTAACACCCTCATTTTCATGCATCATGCCCTACATACACTCATATACATGCTTAACATTAGCCCACAACAAGAGGAACGAGTTTAAAAATATTCGGAGCATTTAAAATTGATTTGGAACAAAACCGCACTTAAAACGCAGGAAAGTGCGGAATAGTCCGATTTTACAGAGGAATAGTCCGATTTCTCTGTGACTAAAAACGGACTTGTCCGTTTTTGCTGCGGATTAGTCCAATTTTTGGCACTGGAAACTTTCGGACTTGTCCAATTTTGTGCGGACTAGTCCAATATTCCATGAATCCTTGAAAATTTGCTAAGTCCCTGGACTTTTCTGGACTAGTCCGGTGTTCCAGCGGACTTGTCCGTTTTCCTCTCTATTCAAAGTTGGACTTGTCCGATTTTAGGTCAGACTTGTCCGATTTTCTCTCTGGACGACTTCGGACTAGTCCGGTCCTTTCTGGACTTGTCTGATATTTCGCGACTCCGAGTTGATATTTTGTTTTACGACTTGTTTCTTGGGTTTCATGTTATGTGGGCCTAGGTACGTCGTGCCTAACTCTTTTAGAGCCCATGTGGGACTCTAAACCGGCCTCTACTCATCCCAAAACTCGAAATCCATCTAACCCTAGCCCCAACCTCTATATAAACAACCCCACCCCTTGGATTGACATCTATTTGTCACTTTTCCACCCACCCAAACCCTAGTTCGTGGGGAGCCGCCACCAAGGGGGAAGGAGAAGATCCCAAGCAAGAAGAAAGAAGAGGAGGAAATGAAAGAGGATCAAGATCTCCACCGAGTTTCGTCCTTAACCACCAATTCATCTCCAAGTTCATCACCAACCCTAGATCACCAAGATCCAAGTGTTACCATCAAGTTTCTTGATTCATTGGAGTTCTAAACACCTGGTATACCTTCTATTTTCTTTTCCTTACGTGAATTCAACCCCTAATCTCCAAATTCACGTCGATCTAGAAAACCCTAATCTTCTGATCTCGCGGAGCCAGTCCCTAGCGGATTAGTCCGATCTTCCTGGTTAAATTGTGTTGAATTGAATCTAAAATTTGATCTAATCAACTCCAAACCTGTATAAACATGTTAAAAGCTATTAGAACTAGTTAGAGATCATTAAAAGCAATCTAGTAACAAGTTCTACCTTGCATTTGCATCAATCATGCATGTTATGTCATATTGAGTAATATTTGTGCACTCTTTGATTGTGTTTCTTGTCTTGTATGTTTATTGTGTGGATTAGACGGATTTGCGCTAGAGAGTTCCACGGAGGATCTACGGCACAAAGAGTTTGAAGGCTTTGACCCTAATCAATAGCAAGAGCAAGGCAAGTGTCCTTGAAGCATATTGATCTTGTTTTAAAATAAATGTTTTGTTTGCAAAACTGCATGCGTGTGTCAATTTGATGGGAATCCTATGGTAGGAAGTTGACTAGATTTGCTAAACCACCCTTGTCACCTTGAATATATGGTAGAGAGTCGGAAAGGGCTTTTACCTTTTTGCTTCGCTTAATCAACTGGGATGGAAAACAATTATACCACTCAATTTAATTATGCATGGATGAGATTATGGTTAACATGAACTGGTTAAATATGATATGGTAATGGATGATCTAAGCAAGCCTGGTATGTGGATGGGGTGGATGTTATGGTGGTTTGCTTGCTTTAGATCTAAGGACTGATTCATGCGAGAATAAGCCAGGATTACATTGCCACCACGAGGCCAGGTATGGGTGCAGCGTAGCTGATTAATTAGGGCTTTGCTAGTGCTGTTTGGACCATTGTGGATGCTCGGGGAAGGGGTAGTCGGATTGGGTTTTTTGAGGATTGGTGGGACTATCCTGGGATCTGAATGGCTCAAGAGGGGGCCCTTGGTTGAAGATGTGCTCAGTTGGAGGCATCGCCACCGGTGAAACCTCAGTGGGGTCTAAATAGGCTAGTAGTCCCTTTGTAAAGGCTATTTTGTGATCTCTTGGCCATACACCAAAGGAAGTGTAATTGGTATAAGGGAGGTTCTTTAGTCGCCGACGGGTGATGAAATCACAAAAACGTGGGTAAAGAGGTACAAACTCTGCAGAGTCTAAAGAAAACTATCATGATAGCCGTGCTCCCGGTTATGAGCGCCTGGATGACCTACATGATTAGAGGGAATTTGGTAATGGGATGGTTATTGGAATGGTTATGGTTTGGTAATGTTTATGGTTGGTTATGGATTTATTTCTGGTATTGAATATGGTTATTGGCAATGGTGAAATCTGGAATTATTGATGATGGTAATGAATTCAGTTTGGTATTATGGTATTACTCATGATTATGATGGGATTACTTCACATACATGTAATATATTGCTTTTCAAATGTTTTTATGTACTTTTCAGCACTTTTCCATTATTATTGTCGCCATTTGAATCAGCCACATGTCATACTTTCCACACTTGCTGAGTACGACATGTACTCACTCTTGCAATCCCCCCGAACAGTTGCAGGTCAGGATTGGGAGTTTAATGGTGATAATGCGGAGTTCTAGGCCGTGTTTACTGTCAGCTTTGCCTGTGGTGTTATTGGAGCTGCGCTATCCCTTATGCTTAGTTTGCTTAGTTGTTTAATTAGTCTATTTCCGCTGCATTAGTTGAACTTGTTATTAATATTCATTAGAGCTTGTATTCGAGAATAATCTGGTTCTTGTAATAAAATTTGGTTAATTAATCTTGTTTTGTGGTAATTTTCTGTATACGCTTTTTGTGAATGCACTCGTGTATGTGTGATGAACATCCTCGGCACACATATGTGTTAGCTTGGTTCATCTTTCGGAACCGGGCGTCACAGTTCTCCAAGTCCTTAGTGGAGGTCAGGTTGTAGAGAGGAGCCTTCTTTAGTCCCAAGTCCAAATTGGGAAAGGTATGGATCATGTATCTTCTCTTGTATTTGTGACTTTGTGCTTTATAATAATAGTATTATTAGTCCCTCTTTATTCATATACTTGGGCAAAGCATTTCTTGTTTGATTGTGGAGTCCACGTATGTGCTATGTGTAGATGTTGTTATGATCTAGACATAATGCCATTATCATGTTATCATAAATATCATACACCACCACTACAATCTAATTAGGTAATAATATGATTATGTGAATATGAATATGTTAGTGCTTGGATCCAACATTGGTTCAACGATGTTTAGGTTAGTCATTGCCTTAGGATTTCATGAGTCTTAAGGTATTTACTTAGTATGCTAGCATGGTGCTAGGATCGTGAGTAACGTTGGATGTCTCGTAGACCCACGGATTGAAGAGGTAAGCAGTAGGTGGTGAGAGCCATATCTGTCCTTTGTAATCCTTCAAGTTCGTCTATGCCACATGCTCTTGGCAGGAGTTGCCTAGTATTGCTAGGGGTAAACCCGTGCTCGATATGTTGGACCACTAAGCCATAGTATTCACCATTAGCATAGTCATGTGTACTTCATTAGGCTATGTATATGAGTAATTAGAGCATAGTAGGAGTAGCTCCATCTCGTAGTCTAACTCTCGCTAGGACAACCTTACCCTTATAGTAGATTGCTTAGGTGTGTGTCACACTACCCCTATTATCAACTTACCCCTGTCTAGATAATTGATTAGTATCCCATAACTTGATCATAAGAGTAGTGTTTACTTTACTCCATTGCCTTCCTTTGGGATAAATACGATACCCTTGGGAATACTCTTGGGTGAAATGCTACACGATAGTTTCCGTGCGCTTGCGAACCTTATCTCTTTCGAGAGATGATCTGTGACGTAAGAAACGTCAACAACCACTAGATGAAAAACGGTTTTGCGAACTTAGGAATGAACTAAATATCCTTAATTCTCGAAATGTGGCTTGAGATTTTGCATATGTGATTGTTAGTTTTGGTTGTCTCTTCAAAACTATGCATGCTTTTAAAAACTTGCCTTCCTCAAATTTTTATCAAATTATTTTAAATTCTTGTCTCCTTGAATCATGGTCATTGTATGAATGTTTGTATGCTTTACTAGCCATATTCATTGAGAATATTTGTGAAAAACTTAGTCCATATGGATCATTCTTGCAGAATTTTCAATATATATGAGAATTTGCTATCTAGGATCAGACTAGTACGCCCATGGGGCCGGACAAGTCCGGTGTCCTAGACATATCCGAACAGGCTTAGACTAGTCCGCAATGGGCTAGTCCAGCCAATCACCAAACTTGTCCAGAGCATCAACTTAGTCCGGACCCAGTCCGTTGCCCGAACTTGTCCGATACCATAACCTCCACTTCGTTTCAAACTCTCCAAAATGCGCCTATCTTCCAATAATTTCCCCCATTGGCGATTTTTCGTTACAACCCTCAAAATCTTCAAGGAATTCGCGTGGAAGCTTCTTCGGAGTGTCGGGAAGGCGAATCACGGACTACTCCGCCCTTCTGTCCACGGATTTGTTTGGTTTTCACATCTCAAGGTGTGTTCATGACATAACTTGAACTTTTTTTTATTCCTTCGATTCTAGGCCATTTTTCCTGAAAACTGGAGTCCTACTTGCTTATCTATCACCTTGTGATTCTCGCCGTGCAATATTATGCCTTGGTATCAGAGTTCTGTAGAAAAATCGCATAGTTAGGGTTTAACACTAGGTGGTCCGGACTAGTCCGGACATAGGCAGACAAGTCCGTTCCGAACCGGACTAGTCCGGTCAGAGACTGGACAAGTCCATCCTGACCTACAGTTAACTCCTAACTTAGTAAATTCTCTACTTTTATACCGCAATATTTCGCTTTATATCATCTCATACTCTTCTGTTATCCTTATTTCAGCATGTCTCGACGCAACAACTCTCCTCTTTCCGAGTCGGAAAGGGAGGTGGCTCATCAAGAGTGCTATCGTCAAAGGGATGAGGAGAAAGCTGCTATTGCTGTGGAGCTTGAGCGCATGCGTGAAGCTAGACTCAAGAAGAAACGTGATCAAGAGGCAGCCCAAGCTCAAGTGGCTGAAGAGCAACCAAGCAGAAGGAAAAAGGATTGTCACTATGCATGAGAAGCAAAAGGCCCAGGCAGCCGATAAGGGAAAAGCACCAATGAATGAGAGAAGCCAAGCTAAGGGGAAAGGAAAGGAGTGTGCCAAGAAGTTTCCTCTCAAAAAGGATCCTCCTAGAAAGAAAGCTCTGGCAGGGAGAGGTTTGGTCATTCGTGACCAAACCGCGGTGCGTCATGGTCCTCCACAAGGCCCCATTGGTCCGTTGGTCATGACTCCTCCTGTGCATGACCCTAACCGCCAACCTGAGCTGGGAAGCAATGTGTTCAAAGGACAAGGAACTGATAAAGCAAGAAGGCTCAGCATGAAGGATCCCTACAAGTATGAGAAAGCAACAGCAAATCCTCATTTCTGGTGCGACTTCCATTGTGATTATTATCGCCTAGTCTACCTATCTAAGAAAACTCCAATGACGGATGCTCAATTGGTATATTGGGCTTATATGGAAAAGAAGGATCATCAAGCCTTCAATGCAATAATCTGAGCTGCTGAGCACCATGGACTCAAGGAGTTCTTGGAGTTTAGATACATCTGGAACACATAAGTGGTGCCCCAATTCTACTCCACTTGTTACTTCTCCACCTTTGGAGATAGGAAGATTACTTGGTTGACTAATGGAGTCAAATATTTTGTGCTCTATGATGAGTTTGCTAGAATTCTTGGTCTTGAGGAGTTCTTGAACTATGAGCGGACCATTCACAACCTCAAGACTCTAGATTTGGGGAAGATGGAATTCATATACGAGGTCGGCTTCTACAATCCTCCAACCACCAAGATTCTTCGCCCCTTCTTTAGCGTGCTTAATCAGATCTTGAGAAAAACTCTAGCACCTATGGATGGGGACACAGGCATGATCCAAAGAAATTTGAGGCACTCAATGAAGCTGATAGTTGAAGATGAGAAGTTTAATGTCTTTGACTATATCTACAACAACATCTTCAACATATCCCACACTCCCAACTGCTCTTGTGAATATGCCCCTCTCATCATGTGCTTAATTGAGAAAGTGTTTGGCTTCTGTTTGTGAAGGATGTCAAGCATAGAGCTCTCCACCCTCAGATTCCAACTCCCGCGCCAAAGATTCGCAGAGCTTCGAGGAGAGGTACCTCCTTTGTGCCTTCTCCTCCTCTGACTCCAGCCACCTCCTCCTCCTCCGACAACCTTGCAAGTTCTACACTCAAGTTCATCAAGTCAATCTTCACCTCGTGTCGGAAAGTGGAGGTGAAGGCTATCAAAACTGCAAAGAAGCACAACAAGTAACTTCGCATGCTTTGCGAAAAAGCGGACATTCCTATGTCCCCGGAGACCTTCGAGGATGAAGACATCATGCCATTTCCAGAACTCTCAGAGGTGAAGGATGCCCTCTTTGGTGGTGGGGGTGGTAAATCTAGCATTGCTCCTGCAGCTGAGGAGGTCATCGATGATGATGGCGATGATGATGACGAAGACGACAACTCTCATGATGATGAGGAGACGGAGAGTGACCCAGGCCGTGAAGACGAGAGCGAGAGTGACAATGAGTAGTCATAGGTTCTCTCTCTCTTATCCCTTACTCTTTTTCCTTTTTGGTGTTTTGATGCCAAAGGGGAGAGATTGAGGGGGAATATTATAGATCCATGGACTATGATATTTTCAAAAATTTGGGTTGTAATCTTAACTTTTGCTACTTGTTCTTACTTGGGTTGTAATGACATTATCACTATGCTATCACCCTATGTTATGTTTATGAGAATTTCATTGTCTATTTTTTCATTATTGATTCTATTGAAGATCACTCTAGTCAAATATCTGTGATGATGCTAAATTAAAATCTGAGATGCATACTTCACTCCACATTTCACATCTCAACACTTGCATCACACATAGGCTCTCCACCATAATGCACAAATGTATGAGCCTCCCTCAGACTTCAATCTTGTGCATCTAACTTATTGCAAATCACATGTGCACACATTTAGGGGGCGCTCCTTATACACGTGTGTGTTATTAAAATCGGCTCAACCTTTTTTATCAAAAACCTCAATGTGTTGTCATCAAATAACCAAAAAGGGGGAGATTGAAAGTGCATCTAGGCTAATCCTCGTGGGTTTTGATGAATTATGACAATACTCAAGGGAGTAATGAGCTTTTCAAGTGTAAGCACAGGTGATTGAAAGATGAATGGCATTGGATGCACTCAAAAAGGAAAAGAGAAGAAAATGTGAAGAACTCGAGGAATGGAACTTGAGTTTTTAAATTCTTTGTGTTGAGTTTAGTCAATTAGCTTGAGTGTGTTCAATGAGTTGAAGTGTTAGAATCTCCTAAGAGCTCATAGTCCAAGTGAAACTAGATTGAGAGATGAGTTGAAGCAACTCTAAAGACAGGGCCAGACATGTCCGGGCTGGAAGGCCGGACTAGTCCGGCCACATCAGACTGATCCGATGTTAGGCGGACCAAAGTGTTTTGTGTAAGTTCGGACTTGTCCATTAGGGTACGGACTAGTCCGTGGTGAGTGTGTCTGTGTCCTTCTGGGACTAAGTCCTGAAGGACCGAACTAGTCTGCCCTGGGGGTCGGAGTAGTCCGCTTAGACAGAGTAATCCGTTTCAATTCGTAAAAGTAGTTCCTGACTGAGTTTGGACTTGTCTGTCCCTTGACAGACTAGTCCGCGGTGGACTTCGAGATGGTTGCTGGGACTAAGTCCTGGACGGTCAGACTTGTCCACCCTAAGGGGTTGGACTAGTCCGGTACGTCCGACTTGTCCGTTCTCTACCGGAACAAACTATTTTGTGTGAGATCGGACTAGTCCATTGTTGGACGGACTAGTCTGTGGTTTGGTGACCGTTTGAATTCAAAAGGTGGCAGGGGGGCTTTGTGGTTGGTCAAGGATGACATCACTGGTCCCCACGGGCCGGTCTAGTCTGGGGTCAAAGGCTAGACTAGTCCACACTTTTTCTGGTGGCAACAACTAAGTGTCGGGACCCCTATAAAAAGGGATCCCCCGGCCTCCAAAGTCCCTCTCTCAAACCCTAGTGCCACCATAGCCTTCCTAGAGCCATCCTAGCCCTCTCACTACCATTCTTGGAGTCCTAAGAGCGATTCTTGAGGATTTGTGATGATTGGAAGAGGAAAGAGAAGGTTTGTTCAATCTTGAGCTCTTGGGTTAATTCTCTCAGTTTGACTTATTGATTTGAGTTCGTGTGGGTGTTGACTATTAATCTTTTCGAGTTGTAAACTTGTGGGAGCCTCAGGTTGTGAGTTGCCCCAAGGATTTGGTGATTACCCTTGTGATTTATATGAAGAATAGCCGGCCTTCGTGGTGACTAAGTGAGGAAAGGGTTGAGTGGAACTCTGCCTTTCGTGGGCATCCTCAACGTTATGTAGGCTCCTTTGTGGGGTTGAACCACGGGATAAATCTTGTGTTTTGTGTCTTTATTTTGAATTCCTCGTTCTTCGCTAGATCAAGTTATGGTTTCGTGCGTTCTTTGCTTCAATCTCATGATCTGCCTCTATCTAGTTGTTATTACTTTGTGCATACCATCTACTAGATTGCTAGGGTCATATAGTTTACATTTCATCAAGCTAAGCCCTTTAGATCGCTTAAAATCTCACCTTTGGTCAAATTTGTTATCCTGACCAGGCTAGTCTGCACCCAGGTCGGACTAGTCCGCACTCTGTAATTTGATTAGCTTTTATTGGGTTAAATTTTGGGTTATCCACCTATTCACCCCCCTCTAGGCAACTTTCAAGATCCCACTGTTCCTCGTCCTCCCATCCGAATAAGCGCCTCACGGGTGCTACGTCAACTATGCGAGAAGGAGGCAAGGCTGAGTCCATTGGGGCAGGAGTCGAGAACCACGAAGGTTGGAAGAGAGTGGGTGCACAAGGAGGAAGACGAATGCTCGAACATTGGGAAGTGCATAAGGAAGAACCAGCTTTGCTCCTAAAGGTTTCCTTTTAATTCCTCATTAGGCATTCGAGCGCACCGAGCAGATTACTTGGGGTCGAAACCCGCTGCTCAACCCATAGCACCCCTGATGTTTTATCCCAAGCCCCCTGTCAGATAGATCGGCCTGAAGGGGCATTGACCCGAGAAGGCAACCCGACGGTTCCCATAATGGCGGGAGTAGAAGGAGCAGAAGTGCAGCAGCCGCATTGGGAACCATCATAGTGAAGAAAATGCATCAAGCAAAGATCCCGTCACCATGAGCCCTCCACCAGAGAGTGACGCGTGTCCACAACGGTAGAGGCGCGCATCGCTTTGGCTGGTCAAGAGAAAATTTAAGGCCAGTGCAGGAAATCAGGATAGGGCTCCACCCTCGGGCTCGTCGCCCCCCCCCCCCCCCCCCCCCCCGGCAGGATGGACCCAGGGGCCACTGTCGATACCCCGCATATCAGGTACCCTCGCACACAAGCTAGATCCACCTAGGTACCCCACCTTCTAGCGGAGGCAGGGTCCGAGGGCGCCATGTGTTTAGAAGACTCGGGCCCATCTGCCTTAGATGTGGGGTCTGGGGTACCCACAAGAAACCCTGAAGGAGAGTTCAGCTCACCCTCAGAGACGAGCTCCCAAGCAGCCACATGTCCAGCAGGTAAGGATGCCTCTCCCCTTGAGAAAGGGCTCTGGAGCTGCCACATGGCCCTAGGCATCAGACGAGTCACCTCCCGTATAGGCAGGCTCTGCGGCTATCTTGTGTCCCGCAGCCCTAGAGTCCCCGCTCTTCTCAGGAGCGGGTTCTGGGGCTTCCACATGGTCCATAAGGCAGGACCTGGCCTCCTCCACGGAGGTGAGCTCCCAAGCCGCCACGTGGTCCGTAAGACGGTACCTGACCTCCTCCACAAAGAAGAGCTCCCGAGGTGTCACGTAGACCAACCACATGCACTGAAGGGAGAGATGAGGAAGTTAAGAGGGCGGTGCGCCTTGTCCCTGTCAAGGATTGAAGATACGCGGCTTCCCCAGACGCATAATACGGCGCACGCCTAATGTCAGGTACCGCTACGACCAATCATATCACAGTGAAGACGACACATGCCTATCCCACTCTGCCAAGTGGGTATCTTACTGAAAGTGCATCTAGGAATCCCTTGTGGGTTTTGGATGATTTATGAAAAGCAAATGAGATCCTAACCTATTAGTTGAGATGAGCACAGGTTTTAATATCAAAATAAGACAAGTGCCAAAAAGAAGGGAGAATGAGGAGTAAAGTGGAAATGAGCTCAAGGAAGACGAATAGTAGATCATTGTGTATGGAGTGTGTTAAGGAAACACACCCCAAGAGCTCAATCACAATTAAACACACACATTGCACAAAGTTATACAGGACCAGACTAGTTCGAATGTCAACGGACTAGTACGATATCCTCTCTGCAAAAAATCGGACAAGTTCGATATCCATCAGACTAGTCCGATATCTCTCTGACTAGAATCGGAGTAGTCCTCCCCAGTGCGGACTAGTCCTCTAAACACTTCACAAGTCACACAAAATCGGACAAGTCCGATCACCACCGGACTAGTCCAATATTCCTTCTTTCTAAATCGGACAAGTTTGATATTAGAACGGACTAGTCCGGAAAAACTCTCTGACCTAAATCGGACAAGTCCTCAAAGTGCAGACTTGTCACCCAATTCACATAGGGTTTCACATGTTTGGACAAGTCCGATAACTATCGGACTAGTCCCAAGATTTCCAGAAGAGAAATCGGACAAGTCTGCCCCTAGCCAGACTAGTCCGATATTTCGGGACACTTAGGGTTTGCTACAAACAGCACACCGGACTAGTCCGGTGTCCACCACAGACTAGTCCGATCTTTCTAAACCCTAACGGTCACTTTTAGAAACCCCATATAAATAGAGGTGCACGGCCCAACTTTAAACGCTCTCGAACCCTAGCGCCGTCACACCTCCCAAGAGCCTAAAAAACCACATATCTCCACGAAATTAAGTGCAACCAAGATCAATCCTTTGAGGATTCACTCTAGATCATTGGAGAGACACGTTCAACACTCATTGAGCTCTTGGTTTGACTCTCTGACACTCTCTTGTGATTTCATTGTAATCTTTTGAGTGTGTTCTTGGTGGTATTTTGTGTTGTAATCTAAGGGAGCTCTCAACGTGTGAGAAGGCCCCTTTGAATTCGGTTATTCACCCCTTTGTGATAAGTGGAAGAGGATTGGCCTTCGTGGCGATCCGACGAGGGTAGGGTTGGAGAAGACCCGGTCCTTTTGTGGACTCCTCAACGTGGATGTAGGTTGCCCCTGCGGGAACCGAACCACGGGATAAATATCTTGTGTTCATGTTTTGTGTTCATCGTCCGTTACATTATATCAATCTAAGGTTTCAATTAATCTTGCTCACTTTACGTTGCAATATCAAATTTAAGATTGACTTGTGATATACCTAGTACATAATCTTTCAACACATAAATTACAAGTATATTTCCACTGCTACACCCTAGAATCAAACTTAATAAATCAAACTTGATCAACCTAGTATGTACACACCGGACTAGTCCGCACTTTACTGGACTAGTCCGATATCTCTGGTTTTGAACTGGTTATTAAGTGTTGCAGGTTCCGATAAATATCAAAAAGGCCTATTCACCCCCCTCTAGGCCACATTCAATTGGTATCAGAGCAGGTTCTTCAAGAAAGAGACTAATCACTCGAAGAAGATCATGTCGGACATGAAGGACATCCACAAGAGCAACAACCAAGAAAAGGTTGATGATGAAAAGAACCTCAAGGTGGAGAAGCTCCTCGAAGCCATTCAAGACTTCTAGGACGACGATGAGGAGACACTATAACTAAAGGCGCCCCTAAGAAAGAAGACACTTTCCAAAGGGAAAGTGAAGATTGAAGAAAAGAAGAAGGGGAGTAGTCACACCGACTACTCCCGATATCCTTTTAACTATGACCGTCTCAATTCCAATAATAATCATTATTTGTCTATCCCACTTGGAAAAGCCCCACATTTCGATGGAAGTGCTTACTCAATGTGGAGGCAAAATATGAAAATGCATCTAATTTCCCTCAATCCAAGTTTATGGCATATTGTCTGCATAGGGATAGATATCCCGGACGACGACGAAGAGCTCACACCAAGCCAAGAGCAGGCTATTCATCGAAATGCTCAAGCCGCGACAGTAATTACCTCTTCACTCAGTCGGGACGAGTTCACCAAGGTGGATGGACTCGAGATTGCTAAGGAGATTTGGGACACCTGCAAACTGCACATGAAGGTGACCATCATGTGCGTGAAGCAAAGATCGAAATGATCAAAGGCGAATTAGGAAGATTCGCAATTGAAGAAGATGAGCCACCCCAAGACATGTACAACCGTTTGAAGACACTCGTCAACAAGGTCAGATCATATAGAAGTGTGAAGTGGAATGACCACGAGGTGGTAAAGCTCATCCTTAGAGCTTTCATTCCTCGCAACGTCACCCTATGCTCCATGATCAGAGAAAGCCCGGGATACAAAAGGATGACTCCAGATGAATTGCTTGGAAAGATCATCAACTTCGAGATGACGGAAAAACAAGCAAAGCATGTCAAGGAGATTGCTGACCTCACCTCGGCAAAGAAGAAAGGGGTTGATTTGATGTCCACCCTCAAGCCCCTATCTAAAGAAGCTAGAGAAGCACAACTAGAAGAAGACAGTGATGACGAGAGCAGTGAATTAGATGAAGAAGACATGATATTGTTCATGAAGAAATCCAAGAGAATAATGAAGAAAAGACAAGGCGCCAAATCAAGCGAAGGAAAATACAAGGAAAGAACAGAGCCAAAGTTGAGGCGGGCATGCTATAATTGTGGTGAGTATAGCCACTTTATAGTTGATTACCCATATGAAGAGAACAAGAAAAAGACTAAAGAAGACAAGCCTCAACCCAAGAAATTCTTCAAGAAGAAGAAACAAGCCGAACAAGCTCACATAGGTAAAGAGTGGGAGTCAAATGATGAGTCCTCATCATCCGAAGAAGAAGAGATGGCTAGCGTAGCCATCGAGAAGACATCCAAGAAGTCTACTCTCTTCCCTGAACTCGGCGCAAGGAAGGGAGATGGCACTTGCCTTATGGCAAAGGAAGGTAAACGCAAGGTAACCATTAAACCCCCTTTCGTGCATTCCTATTCTAATGATGATGAAATCAATAGTGATAATGAGGATATGCTTATTGGACTAGATAGGAAAACAGCCACAAAAATGAAATTTTTGCTTGATGAACTTGTTGAGAAGGAGAGGTTAATACATCGTCAAGAGGACATGATCATCTCCCAAAAGGAGGAATATGTCGAACTTGACAAGCTTCTAGAACTTCAAAAGGAACAAATCAAATCACTAGAGCTTGAGTTAGCTACAAGCAAGGAAACTTGCTTGGAGTTAACCGACTCAAATGCTACAATCAAGGACAAACTTGCTGACCTGATCAAGGTTAACAAGATCTTTGAAATGCAAGTTGAGTCACTCAAGAAAGGTGAACCTTCTTCCTCTTCAAGTTCACCTTCTCAACCCACTAAAACTGAGTTTGCTCATGCTTGTACATGTAAGAAAGTTGACACCAGTTTGAAGGACAAGCCAACCTCTACAAAGGATAAACATCCTTCCCAAAGTGGCATATTTGACAAGGAGAAGATCTAATGTGCACGTAGTGCATACTTGGTCAAAAGACCTCCAAATGTCAAATATGGCATTGGTTACTCTTATGGTGAAAAGCAACATGCTAGAAGCCATAAGAATAACAAGGAGAGGATTACCTTTGTAAAGGGAAGACCCTCTCAAACTGTAAAGTCAAAGATTAAAACAGTAATCACACATGAACACCAGACTAGTCCGGTTGGTGTCCGGACAAGTCCGACCTCCCAGACTAGTCCTGTACATAAACAACAACAGTTATTGTTTAGAACTTTTGATGCCTCGTATGTCTTAATGAAAGATAATTTAGGCAAAGTTTATGCTCATTATGTTGGGCCACACCATGAGAACACCAAGTCTCATGTGTGGGTGCCCAAATGTCTTGTAACTAACCTCCAAGGACCCAAGCAAGCTTGGGTACCTAAAACCAAAGCATAATTTTTTTTTGGAGGCCTATTCCTCCGGTGGATCTAAATGGGTGCGAGACAGTGGCTGCACCAATCATATGACCGAAGAAAGAAGAATGTTCGTTGAATATGAAGAACATGAGGATCCAAACGAGGGCATCTATTTTGGAGATAATAGTCAAGGAAAGGTGCTCGGTACTGGTAAAATTGCAATATCTTCTAAACACACACTTTCTCATGTCTTACATGTTGAATCCTTAGATTATAACCTCTTGTCCATATCTCAGTTATGTGACAAAGGTTATAATTGCTTGTTCACTAACGAGGGTGTGACCGTTTCTAGGAGTGATGGTTCCATTGCATTCAAGGGTATGTCAAAGGAAAGCTCTATCTTGTTGACTTCAACAAGGATAAAGCTAAACTCGACACATGCTTGATTGCAAAAACCAATATGGGTTCGCTGTGGCATAGACGGCTAGCGCATGTTGGCATGAGGAACCTTCAAAAACTCCTCAAGGGCGCTCAGATCCGAGGTTTAAAGGATGTTGTGTTTGAGAAAGATGGGCCTTGTAGCGCGTGCCAAGCCGGGAAGCAAGTTGGAGCACCTCACCCCGCCAAGAATGTCATGACTACAACAAGACCGCTCGAGCTACTTCACATGGACTTGTTTGGTCCAATTGCCTACATAAGCATCGGTGGTAACAAATATGGTTTAGTAGTTGTTCATGATTTTTCTCGCTTCACTTGGGTTTTCTTTTTGCATGATAAGTCCGAAACACAAGGAATACTCAAGAAGTTCTTCAAGCGATCTCAAAACGAATTCTCATTGACAATCAAGAACATTCGAAGCGACAACGGCACGGAGTTCAAGAACACACAAGTGGAGGAGTACCTTGATGAAGAAGGCATAAAGCACGAATGTTCAGCTCCGTACTCCCCACAACAAAACGGAGTTGCCGAAAGAAAGAACTGAACTCTCATAGAGATGGCAAGAACAATGCTCGATGAGTACAAGACCTCGGATCGATTTTGGGCGGAAGCGATTAACACCGCTTGCCACGCCGTAAATCGGCTTTATCTTCATCAACTACTCAAGAAGACATCCTATGAGCTACTCACCGGTAACAAACCCAATATCTCCTATTTTCAAGTTTTCGGTTGTCCATGCTACATTTTAAACAAGAATCCTAGGACTTCAAAGTTCGCCTCGAAGTCCGATGAAGGTTTCTTGCTTGTTTATGATTCGAACACTTACGCCTATCTTGTTTTCAACAAGACATCCGGACTTGTTGAAGTAGCACGTGACGTAGTGTTCGATGAGACTAACGGCTCCCAAAAGGAGCAAGTTGATCCATGTGTACTAGGTAAAGAAGAAGCTCCACGTCAAGCATTGAAAAGAATGGCTTTAGGTGAAGTTCGACCACAAGAGTCACCTCTACACGTGTATGAGGAAGATGAGCCACAAGAGGAGGTCAACGATCAAGGGGGAGCTCCCACACACGATCAACCACAAGAATACTAAGATAATCAACAAGTCAACGAAGGCAACCATTTAGGGGGGAAAGAAGATGATCATGAAGATACAACGCCTCAAGTGCCACACCCAAGAGTACACCAATGCGTCCAAAGGGATCACCCAATTGACAATATCATCGGTGACATCCAAAAGGGAGTAACCACTAGATCTCATATAGCTAACTTTTGTGAGCACTATTCTTTTGTATCCTTATTGGAACCGCGCAGGGTTGAGTATGCATTGAAAGATTCGGACTGGGTGGTGGCAATGCAAGAAGAATTGAACAACTTCAAGCGGAACGAGGTGTGGGAACTCGTGGCAAGAACCAATGCAAACATTGTCATCACCAAGTGGGTCTTTCGCAACAAACACGACGAACACGGGGCGGTGACAAGGAACAAGGCACGACTTGTGGCCAAAGGGTATTCACAAGTCGAAGGTTTGGATTTCGATGAGACCTTTGCTCCCGTAGCTAGACTTGAATCTATTAGAATATTACTTGCATATGCTACTCACCATGATTTCAAGCTCTATCAACTGGATGTGAAAAGCGCCTTCCTCAACAGACCAATCAAGGAGGAGGTGTAGGTGGAGCAACCCCCTGGGTTTAAAGACAAAGAGTCTCCCGACCACGTATTCAAATTGCGTAAGGCTCTCTACGGCCTCAAACAAGCTCCTAGAGCTTGGTATGAGTGTCTTAGGGATTTCTTAATTGAAAATGACTTTACGATTGGCAAAGTAGATTATACACTATTTACAAAGAATTTTGAGAATGATCTTTTTATTGTCAAATTTATGTTGATGATATAATCTTTGGGTCAACTAATCAATCTTTTGTGAGGAATTTAGTAAAATCATGACAGATAGGTTTGAAATGTCAATGATGGGAGAACTAAAGTACTTCTTGGGATTCCAAGTGCAGCAACAAAAGGAAGGGACGTTCATAAGCCAAACCAAGTACACGCAAGATATACTCAAGAAGTTTGGTATGGACAAGGCGAAGCCTATAAATACTCTCATGCAACAAATGCCCACTTGGATCTCAATGAAGATGGACCTACCATCGACCAAAAGGTTTATCGCTCCATGATTGGATATCTACTCTATTTATGTGCATCTAGGCCAGATATTATGTTGAGTGTATGTTTGTGTGCAAGATTTCAAGCAAATCCTAAGGAGTGCCACTTGACAGTCATAAAAAGGATCTTGAGATATTTAGTTCATACACCCAACCTTGGTCTTTGGTACCCAAAAGGCTCAAAATTAAATCTCATTGGTTACTCTGATGCAGATTATGCCGGATGCAAAGTAGATAGAAAAAGCACCTCCGGTACATGCCAATTCCTAGGGAGATCCTTAATTTCTTGGTCCTCCAAGAAACAAAATTCCATTGCCTTATCCACAGCCGAAGCGGAGTATGTTGCAGCCGGGAGTTGTTGTGCACAACTCCTTTGGATGCGACAAACTATAAGGGATTACGGTTACAATATGAACCGTATTCCACTCATTTGTGACAATGAGAGTGCCATCAAAATTTTCCACAACCTAGTTGAGCACTCTAGAACTAAACACATAGATATAATACATCACTTTTTGAGAGATCATTCCATGAAAGGAGATATAGCCATTTCCCATGTCAACACCCAAAAGCAATTGGCCGACATATTCACCAAGCCACTTGATGAAAAGCGCTTTTGTGAACTCCGAAATGAGCTAAACATCCTTGATGCTCGGAGTGTGGCTTCAAATGTTGCATACCTGTATGAACTCTTCAAAATATGTTGATTGGATTATCATCTCACTCAATTTTCATCCGAAAACTATGTTAATTATTAGATCTTGGTGAATTATGATCATTGCTTGATTGTTGTATGCTTATTGATCATATTCATCAAGATTATTTGATTTGATTTGCCTCCCCTTTTTCTAAATATGTACCTTCTAATATATATGAATGGGCTAAGAAATTCTTGCCTGGTGAATACAGACTAGTCCGTGGTTACCCAGACTAGTCCGCCCATGCAGACTAGTCTGCAGAGTGACGGTTAGGCCGGACTAGTCCGGTAAACCACGGACTAGTCCGATAGAAAAGTTTGGACTAGTCCGGTCCTCTCCAGACTTGTCCGATTTTTTGTGCCCATAACCCTAGACATCGCCAAACCCTAATTTCCTCTCCTGCACTCTTGCCTCATGCGTTCTCTCTCTTCTACTGGAGCTCCCAAGGCGATTCCTTGATTTCTCCATCGGAACTTCGCAAGTTTGGGTGGAATTTGATCGTCATCGCATCGGGATTGAAGTTCTCGGACGAGTCTGGCCTTCAACACCCTCATCTCCAAGTTCAAATCAATTTCTTCGGTAATTTTCACTCAAACCCTAGAAATTCCAAATTTCTTCATTGTTGATCGAATAGCCTAGCATATTTCACTATGTACATGCCTTCTTGATGTATTACGTCTATGCTACGCTTGTTGTGCATTAGGAATCAACTTTTGTCCAGTCTCTTAGGTTTTTAAGGATTAACACTGGACTGGTCCGGTCCATGCACAGACAAGTCCGGTCCCCCGGACTAGTCCATTCCTGTACATCGGACAAGTCCGATTTTTTCTGAACTCAAAACCTAACTTTTCAATTCCTCAATGCAATTCCTTGCTATCCTTTAAAACCTATGCCTTGTACCATTCATTCTCATTCATGCCACTCATTCTCAGGTCATGTTGAGCTCGAACAATGAAGTCTCCGTCTTTGAGGTCGAGATGGGCCATGAGATGGCACCTCGGACCTCGACGGGTCTTGGCAAGAAGCGCCAAGAGAGACCTTCCGAGCCAGCTCCGTCTCCTCCACAGGCTCAGAGGAAAGTTCTAGCGAAGAAGCCGGCCTCCAAGGTGCCTGCTTCTAGGGCTACCACCGGTGGTGGCCCTAGCTCGACAAGTGCCCGCCTAGCCAAAGGCAAGGGCAAAGGGATAGCAACAGGTCCAGTTGGCCCGTTGAAGCTCCATGCTCCGAGGGAAGGGGTCGGGGACCCCACTGAAGAGAAGTTCAACGGGAAGGGCAGTGATTCGGCGGCAAAGCTCAGAAGCATTAATTGGTATGGCCGACCAAAGCAAGCTGCCGACGAAAGATTTTGGTGCAACTTCCATGCAGATTTCTACAAATTTGTGTATCTCCCAATGAAGACACCGGTTGTGCGCAGTCAATGGATTGATTGGGCACACTTTGAGAAGAAGGACTGGTCCCCGTTCACTGAAGTGGTGGAAGCCATTGAGAGGCATGGCCTGGAGGATCTCTTTGCCTTCAGGAACAACTGGAATGATGAGGTCATTGCACAATTCTTTGCAACATGCCATTTCTCAAGTGAAGATGAGGAGAGTGTTACTTGGATGACTCACATATCCAAGTACAGTATAACTCAAGAAGACTTTGCAAGCCTGCTTCACCTTCACACCACAAGATCTGACTGCTTGATCATCCACAACATAGGTGTCATTGAGAAGGATAAGATGAAGTTCCTCTATGAGCCAAACTCCAAGGTCAACCCTCCATCCACAGAGAACATGAAGCCGTTCTTTGTGGTGCTCAATAGAGTCTTGAGGAAGGCCATAGCTTCCAAGGATGGAGATGCTGGGAGTGTGCAAGGTTATCTCCGGACATTGATGAGGGTGATAAGCAAGGGCCGCCAGTTTGATGTGGTGGACTACATCTAGAATGATATGGTCAACATATCCTGCACCCCCAACAGATCATGTGGGTATGCCCCATATCTGATGTTTGTGATCGAGAAGGTCACCAGGATTGAATTCGTTAAGGATGTGGAGCACCTACCATTGAGGCCTCAGATGCCTCAGAAGCCAAGTGTCCAGGCTGCTCCCTCGCCGGCCTCCAGTCCTGAGGCACCGGCAAGAAGGACTGAAGATGCAAGAGCTAACCCTGCCAGTAGGGCAGCCCCTCAAAGGGGATCATCCAGTGGGATCTTCAAATACTTGGCTGCCATCTTTGCTTCCTGCAAAAAGGCCGAAGTGAAGGCCCATAAGCTCAACAAGAGAAGAAAGGAAGATATGAAGTATGTGAAGGCAAATGTGAAGCAAATTTGCCAGAAACTGGAGATCGAACCCATTGGGTCTCTAGTAATCTCTAAAGATTCAGACTCAGACTTCATCGAGCTCGGGCCCTTGACCCCCTCCGAGCTTGCCTACTTTGGCAATGGGGGCTCGAGTGACTCCGCTCCTCCTCTTCCTCCTCATCAGGCTGAAGATGAAGATGACGAAGACGACGATGAGAGGACTGACAACGAAGAGTGAAGACCTTATGACCCTCCTCTTCTTCATTTTGGTGTCTTGTTGCCAAAGGGGGAGAGATTGAGGGGGAGTCTTAGCCTTAGCTATAGGATGCGAGAAGAGAGATCTCTTGTATGCTTTTTGACTATTTTGTGGGTTGTAAAGCTTTAACTATGTTCTTAAGTTTACTATGGTTCTGTGATGCAATGTTATGATCTTTTGAGAAGTAAATGTTGAGTTATGTGATTTTGCTCCTAGAATGACATATATGCTTGCTTTTGATTGATTAATGTCATTTATGTCATTCTCATTGTTTCAACATACTTAGTTATGCATCCCACCATAAAGAATGCACATATGGATTATGTTTTCGCTGCTTGATGTATTTTAGACCCATATGTGCATGCTTTATGAAAATCTCAATTTTTATCACATTTTGTGTAATCTCAATTGGTTGTCATCAATCACCAAAAAGGGGGAGATTGAAAGTGCATCTAGGAACCCCTTGTGGGTTTTGGATGGTTTATGACAAGCAAATGAGATCCTAACCTATTTGTTGAGATAAGCACAGGTTTTAATAGCAAAATAAGCAAAGTGCCAAAAAGAAGGGAGAATGAGGAGCAAAGTGGAAATGATCTCAAGGAAGAAGAATAGTATATCATTGTGTATGGAGTGTGTTAAGGAAACACACCCCAAGAGCTCAATCACAATTAAACACACACATTGCACAAAGTTATACAGGACTGGACTAGTCCGAATGTCACCGGACTAGTTCGATATCCTCTCTGCACAAAATCGGACAAGTCCGAGATCCATCGGACTAGTCCGATATCTCTCTAACTAGAATCGGACTAGTCCTCCCTAGTGCGGACTAGTCCTCTAAACACTTCACAACTCAAACAAAATCAGACAAGTCCGATCACCACTGGACTAGTCCGATATTTGTTCTGTTCTAAATCGGACAAGTCCGATATTAGAACGGACTAGTCCGGAAAAACCATCTAACCTAAATCGGACAAGTCCTCCAAGTACGGACTTGTCACCCAATTCACTTAGGGTTTCACATGTCCGAACAAGTCCGATAACTATCGGACTAGTCCGAAGATTTCCAGAATAGAAATTGGACAAGTCCGCCCCTAGCCGGACTAGTCCAATATTTCAGGACACTTAGGGTTTGATACACACAGCACACCGGACTAGTTCGGTGTCCACCATGAACTAGTCCGATCTTTCTAAACCCTAATGGTCACTTTTAGAAACCCCATATAAATAGAGGTGCCCGGCCCAACTTTAAACGCTCTCGAACCCTAGCGCTGTCACACCTCCCAAGAGCCTCAAAAACCACATCTCTCCACGAAATTAAGTGTAACCAAGATCAATCCTTTGAGGATTAACTCTAGATCATCGGAGAGACACGTTCAACACTCATTGAGCTTTTGGTTTGACTCTCTAACACTCTCATGTGATTTCATTGTAATCTTTTGAGTGTGTTCTTGGTGGTATTTTGTGTTGTAATCTAAGGGAGCTCTCAACATGTGAGAAGGCCCCTTTGAATTTGGTTATTCACCCCGTTGTGATAAGTGGAAGAGGATTGGCCTTCATTGCGATCCGACGAGGGTAGGGTTGGAGAAGACCCGGTCCTTTTGTGGACTCCTCAACATGGATGTAGGTTTCCTCTGTGGGAACCGAACCACGGGATAAATCTCTTGTGTTCTTGTTTAGTGTTCATTGTCCTTTACATTATATCAATCTAAGGATTCAATTAATCTTGCTCACTTTATGTTGAAATATCAAATTTAAGATTGACTTGTGATATACCCTAGTACATAATCTTGCAACACATAAATTACAAGTATATTTCTGCTGCTACACCCTAGAATCAAACTTAATAAATCAATCTTGATCAACCTAGTCCGTACACACCAGACTAGTCCACACTTTACCGAACTAGTCCGATATCTCTGGTTTGGAACTGGTTGTTAAGTGTTGCAGGTTCCGACAAATATCAAAAAGGCCTATTCACCCCCCTCTAGGCCACATTCACTTACGGCGACAGAGACAGGTTGACGGGACATCCAGTGCCATTTTCAGCAACGGTGCATGGGCTACTGACGACTCAGGTGGCAAGACGGCGAGTCTTCAAGGCCACGGTCAGAGCAAGCTTATGCGAGAAGCCTCAGATCTTTAGGATAAGATCGGCCTTGGACCATGTAACACCCTCATTTTCATGCATCATGCCCTACATGCACTCATATACATGTTTAACATTAACCCATAACAAGAGGAACAAGTTTAAAATTGATTTGGAGCAAAACCGCACTTAAGAATGTAGGAAAGTGCAGACTAATCCGGTTTTGCTGAGGACTAGTCCGATTTCTCTCTGTCTAAAAACAGACTTGTCCGTTTTTGCTGCGGATTAGTCCGATATTTACCCCTGGAAAACTTCGGACTTGTCCGATTTTGTGCGGACTAGTCCAGTATTCCATGAATCCTTGAAAATTTGCTAAGTCCCTGGACTTTTCCGGACTAGTCCGGTGTTCCAGCGGACTTGTCCGTTTTCCCTTTCTGACTAAGATCGGACTTGTCCGATTTTAGGCCAGACTTGTCCGATTTTCTCTCTGGACGACTTCGGACTAGTCCGGTCCTGTCCGGACTTGTCCGATATTTCGTGACTCCGAGATTGACCTTTTGTTTTACGACTTGTTTCTTGGGTTTCACGTCAAGTGGGCCTAGGGACGTCGTGCCCAACTCTTTTAGAGCCCATGTGGGACTCTAAACTGACCTCTACTCATCCTAAACTCGAAATCCATCTAACCCTAGCCTCCACCCCTATATAAACAACCCCACCCCTTGGTTTGATATCTATTTGCCACTTTTCCACCCACCCAAACCCTAGTTCGTGGGGAGCCACCATCAAAGAGGGAGGAGAAGATCCCAAACAAGAAGAAGAAGAGGAGGAAACGAAGGAGGATCAAGATCTCCACCAAGTTTCGTTCTTCACCACCAATTCATCTCCAAGTTCATCACCAACCCTAGATCATCAAGATCCAAGTGTTACCTCCAAGTTTCTTGGTTCATTGGAGTTCTAAACACCTGGTATACCTCCTATTCTCTTTTCCTTATGTGAATTCAACCCCTAACCTCCAAATTCACGTCGATCTAGAAAACCCTAATCTGCTGATCTCGTCAAGTGCGGACTTGTCCGGTCCCTAGCGGACTAGTCCGATCTTTCTGGTCAAATTGTGTTGAATTAATTCTAAAATTTGATCTAATCGACCCCAAACCTGTATAAACTTGTTAAAATCTATTAGAGCTAGTTAGTGATCATTAAAAGCAATCTAGTGACAAGTTCTACCTTGCATTGCATCAATCATGCATGTCATGTCATATTGAGTAATATTTGTGCACTCTTTGATTGTGTTTCTTGTTTTGTATGTGTATTGTGTGGATTGGACGGATTTGCGCTAGAGAGTGCCACGGAGGATCTACAACATAGAGAGTTTGAAGGCTTTGACCCTAATCAACAGCAAGAGCAAGGCAAGTGTCCTTGAAGCATATTGATCCTATTTTAAAATAAATGTTTTGTTTGCAAAACTGCATGCTTGTGTCAAATATGGGAATCCTATGGTAGGAAGTTTACTAGATTTGCTAAACCACCCTTGTCACCTGGAATTTATGGTAGAGAGTCGGGAAGGGTTTTTACCTTTTTGCTTCGCTTAATCAACAGGGATGGGAAACAACTATATCACTCAATTTAATTATGCATGGATGAGATTATGGTTAACATGAACTGGTTAAACATGGTATGGTGATGGATGATCTAAGCAAGCCTGGTATGTGGATGGGTTGGATGTTATGGTGGTTTGCTTGCTTTAGATCTAAGGACCGGTTCATGCGAGAATAAGCCAGGACTACAGTGCCACCACGAGGCCAAGTATGGGTGCGGCGTAGCTGATTAATTAGGGCTTTACTAGTGCTGTTTGGACCATTGTGGATGCTCGGGGAAGGGGTAGTCGGATTGGGTTTGTTGATGATTGGTGGGACTACCCTGGGATCCGAATGGCTCAAGAGGGGGCCCTTGGTTGAAGATGTGCTCTGCGGGAGACATCGCCACCGGTGAAACCTCAGTGGGGTCTAAATAGGCTAGTAATCCCTTTGTAAAGGCTATTTTGTGATCTCCTGGCCACACACCAATGGAAGTGTGTAATGTGACCGACGGGTCATGGGCATAAGGGAGGTTCTTAGTCGCCGAAGGGTGATGAAATCACGGACACGTGGGTAAAGAGGTACAAACTCTGCAGAGTGTTAACTAAAACTATCATGATAGCCGTGCTCCCGGTTATGATCACCTGGACAACTTCCATGATTAGAGGGAAATTGGGATTTGGAATGGTTATGGTTTGGTAATGGTTATGATTGATATTATGTTATGGTTATGGTTATAGTTATGGATGAAATTATGGTTTATGATATTGATTATGGTTATTGGTCATGGTGATTTATGGACTGGTATTATGATGGTTACATGGTTTATGATGGGTTTACTTCACATAAATATGATTTATTGCTTTTCCAAATGGTTTTACTGTACTTTTCAGCACTTAGCCATTATTATTGTCGTCATTTGAATCAGCCACATGTCATACTTTCCACACTTGCTGAGGACGACATGTACTCACTCTTGCAATCCCCCCCCAACAGTTGCAGGACAGGATTATGAGTTTAATGGCGATAATGCGGAGTTCTAGGCCGTGTCTACCGTCAGCTTGCCTGTGGTGTTGCATGGAGCTGCGCTATCCCTTTTGCTTAGTTGTTTAATTAGTTTATTTCCGCTTCATTAGTTGAATTTGTCATTAATATTCATTAGAGCTTGTATTCGAGGATAATATGGGTTTTGTAATGAAATTTGATAATTAATCTTGTTCTGTGGTAATTTTCTGTATACTCTTTTGTGATTGCACTCGTATATGTGTGATGAACATCCTGGGCACACATATGCGTTAGCTTGGTTAAGTTTTTCGGAACTGGGCCTCACAGATTGGTATCAGAGCCACAGGTTGACCGTAGGACGCAGCCTAGATAGAATGGACACTTTAGGACACATAGGACCACTCAGGAATCGATGTGTTTTTGCTTGGAGTGCTGTTTGCTATATATATTGGTTGCTTGTGTGCTTAATAGAGGATTTTGGGATGCTTTAGCATTGCCATGTCCACCTAGGCTAGTGTAGCTAGTTGGTTGGCTTCATATCCCTTGATGCATATAGTTGGGGCGTTTTCTAATTCTTACCTACTGCCTTTCTTCAGATGGTGAGGACTCGCAACCAGAGGGATGGCAATGATGAAGAGGAGAACAATGGAGTGCCTCAGAACAACAATGGGCTAGGATCTACTCAGGGAGCTATCAACATCGAGCAGCTATTGGCCATGCAAAACCAGCTCATGCAGACCATGATACAAACAATGGGACAGCTGTAGACTGGCAATATCAACAATCAGCCCCACGTGCCTCCACCGCCACCCCCACCTCCTCATAACCGATTGGGAGAGTTTATGAGGACTAGGCCGCCGACCTTTGCTCAAGCCGCTAACCCTATGGATGCGGATGATTGGCTCAAGTCCGTGGAGAAGAAGCTAGCCATTGTCCAATGCAGTGACCAGGAGAAGGTGCTATTTGCTTCTCATCAACTCGTTGGAGCAGCTGCAGATTGGTGGGATTCTTATTGCAATGCTCATGAGAACCAAGAGAGAATTACCTGGGCGGAATTCAAGGAGAGTTTCCGTTCTCATTATGTGCCGGAAGGTGTTATGATCTTGAAGAGGCAAGAATTTGAGAACTTGAGACAAGGAAAATCAAGCGTGAGTGAATATCTCAATAAGTTCACTCAACTCTCAAGATATGCGCCTGAGGATGTTAGCCGGGACAGCCGGAAGCAATACTTGTTCATGAGGGCATTGAACAATACGATCCAAGTGCAATTGCTCAACTGTGATTATGTCAATTTTCAGAAGCTTGTGGACAAAGCAATTGTGGTTGAGAACAAGATCCGTGAGATGGAGCAAGAAATCAAGAGGAAAGCGCCATATCAAGGACAGCAACAAGGAAGTAATGTGCGCCCTCGCTTTGCGCCGCCCAATGCGCCTCATTACAGCTCCTCTACTCCTGCTCAGCGCCCTGGTTATGCACCGCGCCCAACTCAGTTTGTGCAGCAGCGCCCTGTCATGCAAGCACCTAGGCCTCCGATGCCTTATGCACCTCGTGCTGATTTTCTTGGAGCCAATGTTCAAAACCAAGCTCGTCCCAATAATTCTGGTGGAGTTAAGAAGTGCTATACTTGTGGAGAAGCTGGACACTTTGCGAATCAATGTCCTAAGTCAGGCCTTGGTCAAGGAAGCAATGCGCCGAGGCAAAACCCAAGACCTAATGGAGGACAGCCACAAGGAAGCCGTGGACAGCAGAACTTTGCTCGTGGTAACGTGAACCATGTCTCTACGGAGGATGCTCAACAGGTGGATGACGTGGTCATTGGTATGTTTCTCGCCAACTCCAATCCCGCGACTATGTTATTTGATTCTGGAGCATCGCATTCATTCATTGCATCGAAGTATGTTGCCAAGTATAGTTTGCCTATCTCTCATATGAAGTTTACTCTATTGGTTAAGTCTCCTGGAGGAGAGATGAGGACAAATATAGTATGTCCAAAAGTAAGCCTTAGAATAAGGGGGGTAGACTTCTTCGCCAACCTCATTGTTTTATATTCTCAAGGGTTGGATATTATACTTGGTATGGACTGGTTGAGGAAGCACAATGGAGTTATTGAATGTGCCACAAAGACGGTGAAGTTGACCAATGAGGAAGGGATCACCGTAGAATTTGAAGCATCTCAAACCGCACCGAAGCAATTGGAATTGAATCATATGGACGGCGCCGCAATTGAGGAGATTCCGGTAGTGTGTGAATTTTTGGATGTGTTTCCGGATGAGTTGCCAGGTATGCCACCCGATCGAGACATTGAGTTTGTTATTGATTTAATACCTGGAACTGCACCTATAGCTAACAGGCTGTATAGGATGCCTCCTATGGAATTAGCGGAGCTCAAGAAACAAATTCAAGAGCAATTAGAGAAAGGTTTTATTCGCCCTAGCTCTTCACCTTGGGGAGTGCCCGTTCTATTTGTGGACAAGAAGGACGGATCCCAAAGCATGTGCGTGGATTACCGAGCTCTCAACGAGGTAACAATCAAGAACAAGTACACCTTGCCACGCATAGAAGACTTGTTTGATCAGATGAAGGGTGCTTGTGTCTTCTCTAAGATTGACTTGAGGTCGGGATACTTTCAAATGAAGATTAGACCATCGGACATACCCAAGACAGCTTTTAGGACACGGTATGGATCTTATGAGTACACCGTGATGTCTTTTGGATTGACAAATGCACCTGCCTACTTTATGTACCTCATGAATAAGGTCTTCATGGAGTACTTAGATAAGTTCGTTGTGGTGTTTATTGATGATATTATGATCTACTCGAAGGATGAGAAGGAACATGAGGAACACTTGAGGCTTACGTTGCAGAAATTGAAGGAGCATCAATTGTATGACAAGTTCAGTAAATGTCAATTCTGGTTACGGGAAGTTTCCTTCTTAGGCCATATTATTTCCGGAGGAGGAGTATCAGTTGACCCAGGGAAGGTGAGAGATGTGCTTAAGTGGGAACCGCCACAGAATGTCAAGGAAATTCGGAGTTTTCTTGGGATGGCTGGATATTACCGTCGATTCATCAAGGACTTTTCCAAGATAGCCAAGCCTATGACGGAGTTGCTAACAAAGGGAAAGGCGTTCCAATGGACTGAAGCTTGTCAGAATAGTTTTGAGGAGTTGAAGAAGAGGTTGACAACAGCCCCGGTTTTGGTATTGCCGGATGTAAGCAAGAGTTTTGACATTTATTGCGATGCATCAAGACAAGGGCTTGGATGTGTATTGATGCAAGAAGGTCAAGTGGTCGCCTATGCGTCGAGACAATTGAAGAAACATGAGCAGAATTACCCCACGCATGATCTTGAACTAGCAGCCGCGGTACATGCATTGAAGATTTGGAGACACTATATTCTTGGACATAGGTGTGAAATTTACACGGATCATAAGAGTTTGAAGTATATTTTCACACAAACGGATCTGAACTTGAGGCAACGGAGATGATTGGAGCTCATCAAAGATTATGATTTGGGGATCAACTATCATCCGGGAAAAGCCAATGTAGTGGCCGATGCTTTGAGTAGAAAGGGAGTAAGTCATCAACTCACGGTTCAAGAGTTACCATTCGAGTTATGTAAGGAGTTTGAACGGTTGAACCTTGGGTTTGTAAATGAGATGGAGATGATGGAGTTAAACCCAAGCTTGGAGCAAGAAATTCGAGAGGCACAAGCCACAGATGAGGAGATCAAGGAAATCAAGGAAAGAACCGAAGAAGGGAGAGAATTCAGATTTGACAAGGATGAACATGGTACCTTATGGCTCGGAAAGAGGGTCGTTGTGCCTAATGTAAAGCATATTCGGGAGACAATATTAAAGGAGGCACATGACTCGCCTTACTCGATTCACCCCGGTTGTACGAAGATGTACAAGGACTTGAAGACTTGCTATTGGTGGGATAGCATGAAAAAGGACATAGCTGAATATGTAGCATTATGTGATGTGTGCCAACGAGTCAAGGTGGAACATCAAATGCCAGCCGGATTATTGCAACCGTTGAAGATTCCGGAATGGAAGTGGGAAGAAATTGGTATGGACTTCAGAGTTGGGTTACCACGTACTCAGTCCGGGTATGACTCAATTTGGGTAATTGTGGATCGCTTAACCAAGTCAGCTCATTTTGTCCCTGTGAAGACCAAGTATACAGCTGCACGATTGGCCGAAATATACATGGAGCATATTGTGTGTCGACATGGAGTCCCTAAGAAGATAGTCTCGGATAGAGGTTCTCAATTTACCTCCAGATTTTGGCGAAAATTGCATGAAGCTTTGGGAACGAGGTTGAATTTTAGTTCAGCATATCATCCTCAAACGGATGGACAAACCGAGAGGACCAATCAGATTTTGGAGGACATGTTAAGAGCTTGTGCTTTAAAGCATGGGAAAAGTTGGGACAAAAGCTTGCCATACGCAGAATTTTCATACAACAATAGTTACCAAGCAAGCTTGAAAATGTCACCATATGAAGCGCTTTATGGGAGGAAGTGTAGGACACCTTTATTCTGGAATGAGGCAGGAGAAACTCAAGTATTTGGTCCGGACGTGTTGCAAGAAGCCGAAAAGCAAGTCCAAATAATTCGTGGAAACTTGAAGGCTGCCCAATCAAGGCAAAAAGGCTATGCGGATAATAGGAGAAGGAAATTAGCCTTTGAAATAGGAGATTTTGTTTACCTCAAGGTGTCACCAATGAGAGGTCATAAGAGGTTTAACATAAGGGGTAAGCTCGCACCTCGTTATATTGGACCATTCAAGATTTTGGACAAAAGAGGAGAAGTAGCATATAAGTTGGAGATGCCAGCTCATCTTTCAGACGTACATGATGTGTTTCATGTTTCCCAACTCAAGAAGTAACTCAGGGTACCGGAAGATCAAGTGCCGATGGAAGAATTGGAACTAGAGGAAGATTTGACGTATGCCGAGCAACCGGTTAAAATATTGGAAACCAAGGACAGAGTCAGAAGGAACAAGGTGATTCGATGGTGTAAAGTCCAATGGAAGCACCATACCGAAAAAGAAGCAACTTGGGAGCTAGAAGATGATCTCAAGAAGGAATTTCCCTATCTCTTCTCTTCCGCGTCGAATCTCGAGGGCGAGATTCATTTTAAGGGGGGGGGGGGGGGGGGTAGGTTTGTAACACCCTCATTTTCATGCATCATGCCCTACATGCACTCATATACATGTTTAACATTAACCCATAACAAGAGGAACAAGTTTAAAATTGATTTGGAGCAAAACCGCACTTAAAAATGTAGGAAACTGCAGACTAATCCGGTTTTGCTGATGACTAGTCCGATTTCTCTCTTTCTAAAAACAGACTTGTCCGTTTTTGCTGCGGATTAGTCCGATATTTGCCCCTGGAAAACTTCGGACTTGTCCGATTTTGTGCGGACTAGTCAGGTATTCCATGAATCCTTGAAAATTTGCTAAGTCCCTGGACTTTTCCGGACTAGTCCGGTGTTCCAGCGGACTTGTCCGTTTTCCCTTTCTGACTAAGATCGGACTTGTCCGATTTTAGGCCAGACTTGTCCGATTTTCTCTCTGGACGACTTCGGACTAGTCCGGTCCTGTCCGGACTTGTCCGATATTTCGTGACTCCGAGATTGACCTTTTGTTTTACGACTTGTTTCTTGGGTTTCACGTCAAGTGGGCCTACGGACGTCGTGCCCAACTCTTTTAGAGCCCATGTGGGACTCTAAACCGACCTCTACTCATCCTAAACTCGAAATCCATCTAACCCTAGCCTCCACCCCTATATAAACAACCCCACCCCTTGGTTTGATATCTATTTGCCACTTTTCCACCCACCCAAACCCTAGTTCGTGGGGAGCCACCATCAAAGAGGGAGGAGAAGATCCCAAATAAGAAGAAGAAGAAGAGGAGGAAACGAAGGAGGATCAAGATCTCCACCAAGTTTCGTTCTTCACCACCAATTCATCTCCAAGTTCATCACCAACCCTAGATCATCAAGATCCAAGTGTTACCTCCAAGTTTCTTGGTTCATTGGAGTTCTAAACACCTCGTATACCTCCTATTCTCTTTTCCTTATGTGAATTCAACCCCTAATCTCCAAATTTACGTCGATCTAGAAAACCCTAATCTGCTGATCTCGTCAAGTGCGGACTTGTCCGGTCCCTAGCAGACTAGTCCGATCTTTCTGGTTAAATTGTGTTGAATTAATTCTAAAATTTGATCTAATCGACCCCAAACCTGTATAAACTTGTTAAAATCTATTAGAGCTAGTTAGTGATCCCTAAAAGCAATCTAGTGACAAGTTCTACCTTGCATTGCATCAATCATGCATGTCATGTCATATTGAGTAATATTTGTGCACTCTTTGATTGTGTTTCTTGTTTTGTATGTGTATTGTGTGGATTAGACGGATTTTCGCTAGAGAGTGCCACGGAGGATCTACAACATCAAGAGTTTGAAGGCTTTGACCCTAATCAACAGCAAGAGCAAGGCAAGTGTCCTTGAAGCATATTGATCCTATTTTAAAATAAATGTTTTGTTTGCAAAACTGCATGCTTGTGTCAAATTGATGGGAATCCTATGGTAGGAAGTTTACTAGATTTGCTAAACCACCCTTGTCACCTGGAATTTATGGTAGAGAGTCGGGAAGGGTTTTTACCTTTTTGCTTCGCTTAATCAACTGGGATGGGAAACAACTATATCACTCAATTTAATTATGCATGGATGAGATTATGGTTAACATGAATTGGTTAAACATGGTATGGTAATGGATGATCTAAGCAAGCCTGGTATGTGGATGGGTTGGATGTTATGGTGGTTTGCTTGCATTAGATCTAAGGACCGGTTCATGCGAGAATAAGCCAGGACTACAGTGCCACCACGAGGCCAAGTATGGGTGCGGCATAGCTGATTAATTAGGGCTTTGCTAGTGCTGTTTGGACCATTGTGGATGCTCGGGGAATGGGTAGTCGGATTGGGTTTGTTGATGATTGGTGGGACTACCCTGGGATCCGAATGGCTCAAGAGGGGGCCCTTGGTTGAAGATGTGCTCTGCGGGAGACATCGCCACCGGTGAAACCTCAATAGGGTCTAAATAGGCTAGTAATCCCTTTGTAAAGGCTATTTTGTGATCTCCTGGCAACACACCAACGGAAGTGTGTAATGTGACCGACGGGTCATGGGCATAAGGCAGGTTCTTAGTCGCCGAAGGGTGATGAAATCACGGACACGTGGGTAAAGAGGTACAAACTCTACAGAGTGTTAACTAAAACTATCATGATAGTCGTGCTCCCGGTTATGATCACCTGGACAACTTCCATGATTAGAGGGAAATTGGGATTTGGAATGGTTATGGTTTGGTAATGGTTATGATTGATATTATGTTATGGTTATGGTTATAGTTATGGATGAAATTATGGTTTATGATATTGATTATGGTTATTGGTCATGGTTATTTATGGACTGGTATTATGATGGTTACATGGTTTATGATGGGTTTACTTCACATAAATTGATTTATTGCTTTTCCAAATGGTTTTACTGTACTTTTCAGCACTTAGCCATTATTATTGTCGTCATTTGAATCAGCCACATGTCATACTTTCCACACTTGCTGAGTACGACATGTACTCACTCTTGCAATCCCCCCCCCCCAACAGTTGCAGGACAGGATTATGAGTTTAATGGCGATAATGCGGAGTTCTAGGCCGTGTCTACCGTCAGCTTGCCTGTGGTGTTGCATGGAGCTGCGCTATCCCTTTTGCTTAGTTGTTTAATTAGTTTATTTCCGCTGCATTAGTTGAATTTGTCATTAATATTCATTAGAGCTTGTATTCGAGGATAATATGGGTTGCGTAATGAAATTTGATAATTAATCTTGTTCTGTGGTAATTTTTTGTATACTCTTTTGTGATTGCACTCGTATATTTGTGATGAACATCCTGGGCACACATATGCGTTAGCTTGGTTCAGTTTTTCGGAACCGGGCCTCACAGACCACCTGTCGAGCCCTAGACCCCACTTGTAAGGCGTCCGTCCTTGCCCATAAAAGGAGCGGACTGCCACTGTTACAAAAGACCCAACATCGAATCCCCGACACACACATACTAGCAATACAATTTCCGAACAACGTAAAAACCACTGCCTCATACACTCTCATACGCACGTACACTTGATTGAGGCCTAAGCCTTGCCGAACAAGAACCTCCCCGGCTGCTCCTTAGCAGATCCAGGGAAAGTGTCACATAAAGACTTCAACATTTGGCGCGTCAGGAAAAGGGCTTTTTCCCTCCAAAAAGTGTTAGCGCTTTTCACCACTATGGTGTTCATCAGGCTCGTGGAAGGCGGTTTCTGCGGTCGTCGCCCGGTGACCAGATCCGTTGCTCGAGGGGTGCTCTCTGGCCCATCACGTCCCTGTGCAGGTACGGCTGGCCAGGACGGCATGTCAGGACACATCCCGACCCAGTTGGGTACCCCGGCGCCTCCGACAGCAAGCTCGAAGAGCGCTCTGGGAGCAGACAGGGCTCTTCTCCACCACCCACCATCGCTGAACGCTTCCCAAGGAGCGGCTAAACAGTGGGTCCAAGATATCGACCACTTCGTCGTTGCAGCCATCAACTCCCCCAACAGGAAAAGGTGTCACTTGTCGCTGTCGCGCACGCCGTCCATCAACCTTCTCACCGCCAACTCCCGCTCCTCCAAGCTAACGAGCGCCGGTCCACTCCTCCATGCTATACCACTCTCATTATATAATCATAAACACTACAAACCCCCACTATAGTCTAATTTTTTATGACATGATCATGTTAATATGAATAACTTATGCTATGTTTCAACATTGGTTCAATGATGTTTAGACTACTCATTGCCTTAGGATGGCTTGTGTTGCAGCTCTTAAAGTATTTGCTTAATATGATAGCATGGTGCTAGGATAGTTAAGTAGCGATGGATATCTCGTACACCAACAGATTGAAGAGGTAGGCAGTAGGTGGTGAAAATCCTATCTGTCCATGTAATCATCCATGTTCGGCTATGCCACAATCTTTTTGTGTGAGTCGTCCTAGTATTGCTAGGGGTAAACCTGTGCCCATTGTGTTGAACAACTTAGCTTGAGAATTCACCATTGATATGATCATTATTATCTAACTTATGCTATGTATATGTATACTAGAAGCATAGTAGGAGTATCGACCTAACTCTTAGCCTAATCCCTCTTGACCCATTTACCCCCCTTAGGATAGAATGCTCATGTCTTTGTCACACTACCTCACTTATCTATCACCCATCCTTACTAGAACCCTACCTAGACCAATATTTCCCCTCCATTTTATGATTGCTATGCTTCCACCTAGCCTTCCTCTGGGATAATATAAATGACACCCTTGGAATACTCTTTTAGGGGGAAATGTTACATCGATAGTTTTTGTGCGCTTGCGGATTTTATCTATGATGGAAGAAATGTCAATAGAGTCATCATCGATGCCTCGTCCAAACTTGAAGTCTGTGGTGGTTGTACCTCCCCCGACTTCGGCTTTGGCTCTGGTGCCCAAGGCGAGCATCAGGTCCAGAAAATCATCAGCTTCGGTCCTAGAGCCAACAGCAGGCACTAGGTTCGGGAAATGTTCATCTTCGGTTCCGATGCCAACGATTGGCACCGGGTCCGGAAAAAAATACTTCAATAGTGACTCTAGCGGTAGGAGATGTGGCGTCTTCTCCAAAGGTCCCGACCATTGCAAAGCCAATGTCTACTTCAGGGACTCCCAGGGCGAAGCTCGGACCATCTGCATCACCACTGACGGTGGGATCAGATGACTCCGGCTGGCCGCGGAAGAAGTTCTGCACCGACTAGAGTTGCCAAGCCCCTAGGTACGAAGTAACATTAAGAACGTGTCTTCTTTTCATTTCTTGTTTCTTGCTGATTCCTCTATTTGCAGAGCTTTGAGGCTAGTTGTTGCTCGGGCGCCACCAGCAGGCCAGGCTAGCGTCACAACCAATTGAAAGTGCATCTAGGACTCCCTTGTGGGTTTTGGATGATTTACGACAAGCAATTGGGATCCTAACCTTTTTGTTGAGATGAATGCAGGCCAATAATGAAAAATGAGCAAAATACCAAAAGGAAGGAATAATGAGGAGCAAAGTGAACTTGAACTCAAGGAAAAGAAATAGTAGATTATTGTGTATGGAGTGTGTTAAGGAAACACACCCAAGAGCTCAATCATATTTAAGCACACACACATATTGCACAAAGTTACACAGGACCAGACTAGTCTGATATCAACCGGACTAGTCCGATATCCTTTTTGGACCAGATCGGACAAGTCCAATATCTGTCGGACTAGTATGATATCTTTCTGACTTGAGTCGGACTAGTCCTCCCCAGGGCGGACTAGTCCTCAACACACTTCACAAGTCACACAAAATCGGACAAGTCCGTTGTTAACCGGACTAGTCCGATATTCTTTCTGATCCACTTCGGACAAGTCCGATGTTTACACGGACCAGTCCGAAATACCCACTGATCTAAGTCGGACAAGTCCTCCAAGTGCGGACTTGTCATCCAACACACTTTGGGTTTCATATGTCCAGACAAGTCCGATGGCTATCGAACTAGTCCGAAGATTTCCAGTAGTGAAATCGGACAAGTCCGTTTTCGATCGGACTAGTCCGATATTTCGGGACACTTAGGGTTTGCTACACACAGCACACCGGACTAGTCCGATGACCACCACGGACTAGTCCGATCTTTCTGAACCCTAACGGTCACTTTTAGAAACCCCATATAAATAGAGGTGCACGGCCCACTTTTACACTCTCTCGAGCCCTAGCGCCGTCAAACCTCCCAAGAGACTCAGAAACCACCTCTCTCCACGAAATTAAGTGCAAAATTGATCAATCCTTTGAGGATCACTTCTAGATCATTGGAGAGACACTTGGCACACATCATTGAGCTCTTGGTTTGAATCTCTAACACACTCCTGCGTTTCAATTGTAATTTCTGAGTGTGTTTTTGGTGGCATTGTGATCTGTAATCTAAGGGAGCTCTCAACGTGTGAGAACGCCCCTTGAATTTGGTTATTCACCCCTTTGTGATTAGTGGGAGAGGGTTGGCCTTCGTGGCGATCCGACGAGGGTAGCGTTGGAGAAGACCCGGTCCTTTTGTGGGCTCCTCAACGTGGATGTAGGTTGCCTTCGTGGTAGCCGAACCACGGGATAAATCGTGTGTCTTGTCCCTTTTGTGTTCATCACTCAAATTAATCTACTTACTCTAGGGTTTGATACACATTGTTCAATTTATAATAAATTGTAGAACACAAGCCTTAATTGTGAAAAAATCCAATATAAAACTGTTAAACTGTTGTTTGATTCTATAATTCCGTTGCACAAATTGAAGAATCAACCTAATCGATTAATCTTGATCAACTTAGTCCGTGAACACCGGACTAGTCCGCACTTTACCGGACTAGTCGGATTTCTCTGGTATTGAACTTGTTGTTGAGTGTTGCAGGATCCGACAAAAATTCAAAAGGCCTATTCACCCCCCTCTAGGCCTACATTCAATTGGTATCAGAGCAGGTTCTTCAAGAAAGAGTTTAACCACTCGAAGATATCATGTCGGACATGAAGGACGTCCACAAAATCAACAACGAAGAGGGAGTCAACAACGACAAGACCCAAAAACTGGAGAAGTACCTCGAAGCCATTCAAGACTTCGAGGACGACGATGAGGAGACGCTGGAGCTAAAGGCGCTCCTCAGAAAGAAGGCACTTTCAAAAGGGAAAGCGAAAGTTGAAGAGAAGAAGAAGGGGAGTAGTCACACCGACTACTCCCGATATCCTTTTAATTATGATCGTTTAAATTCCAATAACAATCACTACTTATCTATCCCACTTGGAAAAGCCCCACACTTCGATGGGAGTGATTACTCCATGTGGAGGCAGAATATGAAGATGCATTTGATTTCCCTCAACCCAAGTTTATGGCATGTTGTATGTACAGGGATAGATATTCCGGATGACGACGAAGAGCTCACCCCAAGTGAAGAGCAAGCCATCCATAGAAACGCTCAAGCCGCAGCTGTAATCACCTCCTCTCTCAGTCGAGATGAGTTCACCAAGGTGGATGGACTCGAAATTGCTAAGGAGATATGGGATACACTACAAACAGCACATGAAGGTGACCGGCATGTGCGTGAGGAAAAAATTGAAATGATCGAAGGGGAACTAGGAAGATTCGCAATTGAGGAAGATGAGTCACCCCAGGATATGTACAATCGATTGAAGACACTTGTCAACAAGGTTCGATCATATGGGAGCAAGAAGTGGAATGACCACGAGGTGGTAAAGCTCATCCTTAGAGCTTTTATGCCTCGCAATGTCACGCTATGCTCAATAATCAGAGAAAGCCCCGGTTACAAAACGATGACTCCGGATGAATTGCTTGGTAAAATTATCAACTTTGAAATGATGGAGAAACAATCCAAGCACGTCAAAGAAATAGCCAACCTCACCTCGGCCAAGAAGAAAGAAGTTACCCTAAAATCCACTCTCAAGCCTCTATCCAAAGAAGCAAGAGAAGCACAACTAGAGGAGGACAGTGATGACGAGAGTAGTGAGATAGATGAAGAGGATATGATTTTGTTCATGAAAAAGTTCAAGAGAATAATGAAGAAGAGACAAGGAACAAAATCAAGTGAAGGAAAGTACAAGGAAAGGACGAAGCCAAAGATGAGGCGGGCGTGCAATAATTGTGGCGAGTATAACCACTTTATAGTCGATTGCGCGTATGAGGACAACAAGAAGAAAACTAAAGAAACCAAGCCTCAACCCAAGAAATTCTTCAAGAAGAAGAAACAAGCCGAACAAGCACACATTGGGAAGGAGTGGGATTCAAATGATGAGTCCTCATCATCTGATGAAGAAGAGATGGCTAGCATAGCCATAGAAAGCACATCTAAGAAATCCACACTCTTCCCCACACTCAGTGCAAAGAAGGGAAATGGCACTTGTCTCATGGCAAAAGAAGGTAAATGCAAGTTAAACATCAAAACCCCTTCCATGCATTCCTACTCTAGTGATGATGAACTAGATAGTGATGATGAGGACATGCTAAATGGACTAGATAGGAAAACTGCTGCTAAAATGAGATTTTTACTTGACCAACTTGTTGAGAAGGAGAGGTTAATTGATCGTCAAGAGGACATGATTATCTCCCAAAAGGAGAAGTATGTCAAACTTGACAAACTCCTAGAGCTTGAAAAGGAGAAAAACAGTTCACTAGAGCTTGAGCTAGCTTCAAGCAAGAAAACTTGCTTGGAGTTAACCGACTCAAATGCTGCAATCAAGGACCAAATTGCTGACCTGATCAAGGTTAACAAGATCCTTGAAGTGCAAGTTGAGTCACTCAAGCTAAGTGAACCTTCCTCCTCTTCAAGTTCACCTTCTCAACCCACTAAAACTGATCTTGTTCATATGTGCACATGTAGTAAAATCAACACCAGTTTGAAGGAGAAGTCAACCACCACAAAGGATAAAAATCCTACCCAGTGTGGAATATTTGACAAGGAGAAGATCAACTATGCACGTAGTGCATACTTGGTCCAAAGACCTCCAAATGTCAAATATGGCATTGGTTACTCTTATGATGTAAAGCAATATGTTTGAAGTCATAAGAATAACAGGGGAAGGATCTCCTTTGTGAAGGGAAGATCCTCTCAAACTGATAAGTTGAAGAATAAGAAATTGAACTCGCATGAATACCGGACTAATCCGGTCGGTGTCCGAACAAGTCCGATCATCCGGACAAGTCCGGCCACCCAGACTAGTCCGATTCATAAACAACAGCAGCTTCTATTTGAAACTTTTGATGCCTCTTATGTATTAATGCGAAACAATCTTGGTAAGGTTTATACTTATTATGTTGGGCCACGCCATGAGAACACAAAATCCCATGTGTGGGTGCCCAAATGTATTGTAACTAACCTCCAAGGACCGAAGAAAGCTTGGGTACCTAAAACAAAAGCATAATTGGTTTTTGCAGGCCTATTCCTTCGGTGGATCCAAATGGGTGCTAGACAGTGGATGCACTAACCACATGACCGGAGAAAGGAGGATGTTCGTAGAATATGAAGAAAATGAGGACCCAAACGAAGGCATCTACTTCGGAGATAATAGTCAAGGAAAGGAGCTCGGTATCGGTAAAATTGCAATATCCTCCGAACACACGCTTTCTCAGGTTTTACATGTTGAATATTTAGATTATAACCTGCTGTCCATATCTCAACTATGTGACAAAGGTTATAATTGCTTGTTCACTAATGAGGGTGTGACCGTCTCAAGGAGAAGTGATGGTTCTGTTGCATTCAAGGGCATGTTGAAGGGAAAGATTTACCTTGTTGACTTCAACAAGGATAAAGCTGAACTCGACACATGCTTGATTGCAAAAACCAACATGGGTTGGCTGTGGCATAGACGGCTAGCGCATGTTGGTATGAGGAATCTTCAAAAACTCCTCAAGGGCGATCACATCCGAGGTTTGAAAGATGTTGTTTTTGAGAAAGACAGGCCTTGTAGCGCGTGCCAAGCCGGGAAGCAAGTTGGAGCACATCATCCCGCAAAGAACATTATGACTACAACAAGACCGCTCGAACTACTTCACATGGACTTGTTTGGTCCAGATGCTTAGATAAGCATCGGCGGTAACAAATACGGTTTGGTTATCATTGATGATTTTTCTCGTTTCGCTTGGGTTTTCTTTGTGCATGATAAGTCTGAAACACAAGGAACACTCAAGAAATTCTTCAAGCGAGCTCAAAACGAGTTTTCATTGTCAATCAAGAATATTCGAAGCGACAATGGCACGGAGTTTAAGAACACACAAGTGGAGGAGTACCTTGATGAAGAGGGCATCAAGCACGAATTTTCAGCGCCATATTCACCACAACAAAATGGAGTTGCCGAAAGGAAGAACCGAACACTCATAGAGATGGCAAGAACAATGCTCGATGAATACAAGACTTCGGATCGATTTTGGGCGGAAGCGATTAACACCGCTTGCCACGCCGCAAATCGGCTTTATCTTCATCGACTACTCAAGAAAACTCCCTATGAGCTACTCACCGGTAACAAACCAAACATTCCTTACTTTCGAGTTTTCGATTCTCCATGTTATATCCTGAACAAGAAGCCCAGGACTTCAAAGTTCGCTTCAAAGTCCGATGAAGGTTTCTTGCTCAGTTACGATTCGAACACCTACGCCTATCGTGTTTTCAACAAGGCCTCCGGACTTGTTGATGTAGCACATGACGTAGTGTTCGATGAGACTAAAGGCTCCCAAAAGGAGCAAGTTGATCCATGTAAATTAGGTAAAGAAGAAGCTCCTTGTCTAGCATTGAAAAGAATGGCTCTAGGTGAAGTTCGACCACAAGAGTCACCTTCACACATAAATGAGCAAAATGAACCACAAGAGGAGACCAACAATCAAGGGGGAGCTTCAACACAAGCACGAGAGTATGAAGATGATCAACAAGTCAACGAGGGCAACCACTCAGGGGGAGAAGAAAACGATCATGAAGACACAACTCCCCAAGTGCCCCACCCAAGAGTACACCAATGCATTCAACGGGATCACCCAATCGACAACATCATCGGTGACATCCAAAAGGGAGTAACCACTAGATCTCGTATAGCTAACTTTTGTGAGCATTACTCTTTTGTCTCCTTTTTGGAACCACGCATGATTGAGGATGCATTGAAGGATCCGGACTGGGTGGTGGCAATGCAAGAAGAATTGAACAACTTCAAGAGGAACGAGGTGTGGGAACTTGTGGCAAGACCCAATGCAAGCATAGTGGGCACCAAGTGGGTCTTCCGCAACAAACAAGAAGAACACGGTGTGGTAACAAGAAACAAGGCGCGACTTGTGGCCAAAGGGTACTCACAAGTCGAAGGTTTGGATTTCGATAAGTCTTTTGCTCCAGTAGCTAGGCTTTAATCTATTAGAATATTACTTGCATATGCTACTCACCATGATTTCAAGCTGTATCAAATGGACGTGAAAAGCGCCTTCCTCAACAGGCCGATCAAGGAAGAAGTGTACATGGAGCAACCACCCGGGTTTGAAGACGAAGAATTCCCCAACCACGTATATAAATTGCGTAAGGCTCTCTACGGCCTCAAACAAGCTCCTAGAGCTTGGTATGAGTGTGTTAGAGATTTCTTAATTGAAAATGGTTTTCAAATTGGCAAAGTAGACTATACATTATTCACAAAGAATTTAGATATTGATCTTTTTATCTGTCAAATCTATGTTGATGACATAATATTTGGGTCAACTAACCAATCCTTCTGTGAAGAATTCAGTAGAATCATGACAGACAGGTTTGAAATGTCAATGATGGGAGAATTGAAGTACTTCTTGGGATTCCAAGTGCGGCAACAAAGGGAAGGAACGTTCATAAGCCAAACCAAGTACACGCAGGACATACTCAAGAAGTTTGGCATGGACAAGGCAAAGCCCATAAAGACCCCCATGGCAACGAATGGCCACTTGGATCTCAATGAAGATGGACCTAGCGTCGATCAAAAGGTATATCGCTCCATGATTGGATCTCTACTTTACTTATGTGCATCCAGGCCAGATATTATGTTGAGTGTATGTTTGTGTGCACAATTTCAAGCCAACCCTAAGGAATGTCACTTGACAGCCGTAAAAAGAATCTTGAGATATTTAGTTCATACACCCAACCTTGGTCTTTGGTACCCAAAAGGCTCAAAATTCAATCTCATTGGTTACTCTGATGCAGATTATGCCGGGTGCAAAGTAGATAGAAAAAGCACCTCCGGCACATGCCAATTCCTAGGGAGATCCTTAGTTTCTTGGTCATCCAAGAAACAAAATTCCATTGCTTTATCCACAGCTGAAGCGGAGTATGTTGCAGCCGGGAGTTGTTGTGCACAACTCCTTTGGATGTGACAAACTCTAAGGGATTACGGTTACAATTTGAACCGTATTCCTCTCCTTTGTGACAATGAGAGTGCCATTAAAATAGCTCACAATCCAGTTGAGCACTCTAGAACTAAACACATAGACATAAGACATCATTTCTTGAGAGACCATTCCATGAAAGGGGACATTACCATCTCACATGTCAACACCCAAAAACAATTGGCCGACATATTCACCAAGCCACTTGATGAAAAGCGTTTTTGTGAACTCCGAAATGAACTAAATATCCTTGATTCCCAGAGTGTGGCTTGAAAAGTTGCATACCTGTATGACCTCTTCAAAATTTTGACTGAATTGTGAAAATCACCCCCCTTCATTTTCTTTCTCGAAAAACTATATTAATTATTAGATCTTGATGAATTATGATCATTGTGTGATTGTTGTATGCTTACTGGTCAAATTCATCAAGATTAATTGATTTGTTTTCCCCTCCTATTCTCTATTAGTGAACCTTCAAATATATATGAATGGGCTATGCAAATTCTCCTAGTGACCACGGACTAGTCCGTGGTTACCCGGACTAGTCCGCTCTTGCAGACTAGTCCGCAGAGTGATGGTTAGACCGGACTAGTCCGATAGACCACGGACTAGTCCGATATAGCTCTCTGGATGACTTCGGACTAGTCCGTTAATGTCCGGACTTGTCTGATTTTTCGTGTCCATAACCCTAGCCGCCACCAAACCCTAATCTTCTCATCCCCACTCTTGCTCACGCTTTCCTCTCTCTTGCGCTCGAGCCACCAAGGCGATTCTCTCCTCCCTCCATCGAAAAAGTCCACATTTGGGCGCAGATCAAGCTTGACCTCTTGGGGATTGAAGCTAGCAGACTTGTCTGGCCTCCAACCCCCAAACCTTCAAGCGTCAAACGATTTCTTCGGTAAATTTCTTCAAAACCCTAGAAATCTTGTTTTTCTCCATTGTTGATCGTATAGCCTAGCATCCTTCACTAGATACATGCTTATTTGATGTACTACGTGTATGCTAGACTAGATTTGCATTAGGAATCATCCCTTGACCAATCTGTTAGGTTTTTGAGGATGAACACCGGACTAGTCCGATCCATGCACGGACAAGTCCGGTCCTCCGGACTAGTGCGTGTCTGTGCACTGGACAAGTCCGATGTTTCTGAACTGAAAACCTAATTTTTCAATTCCTCAATGCAATTCATTGCTATCTTTTCATACCTATGCCTTGTATCACTTACCATCACTCTTGCAAAATCATTCTCAGATCATGTCATGCTCGAACAACGAAATCTCCGACTTTGAGGCCGAGTTGGACCACGAGGTGGCACCTCGGTCCTCGACGGGTCTTGGCAAGAAGCGCCAAGAAAGACCCTCCAAGCTTTCTCCTTCCCCTCCTCAGGTTCGGAGGAAAGTGCAAGCGAAGAAGCCGGCCTCCAAGGTGCCAGCCACTAAGGTTGGTGGTGGCCCTAGATCGGCAAGTGCCCGCCAAGCCAAGGGCAAGGGCAAGGGGATAGCAACGGGGCCAGTCGGGCCCTTGAAGCTCCATGCTCCCAGAGAAGGGGTCCGGGACCCTTCTGAGGAGAAGTTCAACGGCAAGGGCAGTGATTCTGCAGCCAAGTTCAGAAGCATTGACTGGTATGGCAGGCCAAAGCAAGCTGTCAATGGAAGGTTTTGGTGCAACTTCCATGCAGACTTCTACAAATCGGTGTATCTCCCGATGAAGACACCGGTGGTGCGTAGTCAGTGGATTGACTGGGCACACCTTGAGAAGAAGAAGTGCTCAGCTTTTGATGAAGTCATTGCAGCAGTTGAGAGGCATGGCCTGAAGGATCTCTTTGCCTTCAGGCATAACTGGAATGATGAGGTGATCGCACAGTTCTTTGCAACTTGCCACTTCTCAAGTGAGGATGAAGAGAGCGTTACTTGGATGACACACGGATCTAAGTATAGTATCACTCAAGAGGACTTTGCTAATATGCTCCATCTGGACACCTCTGGACATGACAGGCTGATCATCCACAACATAGGTGTCATGGAGAAGGATAGGATGAAATTCCTAAATGAGCCGAACTCAAAGTATCTCCCTCACTCTACAAAGTACATGAAACCATTCTTTGTGGTCCTCAACAGAGTGCTGAGGAAGACTATTGCTCCTAAAGATGGAGATGCTGGGAGCGTGCAGGGTTACCTCCGAACCCTAATGAGAGTCATAAGCAAGGACCGCCCATTTGATGTGGCATTGGGGGCTCGAGCGACTCCGTCCCTCCTCCCTCTCCTCCTTGTCAAGCGGAAAGCGAAGAAGATGAAGACAATGACGAGAGGACCGACAGTGAAGAGTGAAGATCTTAGAACCCTCCTCTCTCTCTTTTTGGTGTCTTGATGCCAAAGGGGGAGAGATTGAGGGGGAGTCTTAGCTTTAGCTGTGGTAGGGTGCGAGGAGAGAGTTCTCTTTATCTTTCTTTGTGATTGTAATGCCTTAACGATGTTTACATGTTAACTATGGTTCTGTGTTGAAATGCTTAATTAATTTGCAAATATGTGTTGAAATCTGCAATTTTTCTCCTGAAATGACATATGTACTTTGTATTGATTCATCAATGAAAATTATGTCATTCTCAATGTTTCAATGCACTTAGTTATGCATCCCACCATAAAGAATGCACATGTGGATATTTCTCTTACTGCTTGATGTATTTTTGAGTCATATGTGCATACATTATGAAAATCTCATCTCTTTTTGTCACATTTTGTGAAATTTCAATTGGTTGCCATCAATCACCAAAAAGGGGGAGATTGAAAGTGCATCTAGGACTCCCTTGTGGGTTTTGGATGATTTATGACAAGCAATTGGGATCCTAACCTTTTTGTTGAGATGAATGCAGGCCAATAATGAAAAATGAGCAAAATACCAAAAGGAAGGGATAATGAGGAGC
Source organism: Tuctoria greenei (assembly GCA_036927565.1). Taxonomy (NCBI): domain Eukaryota; kingdom Viridiplantae; phylum Streptophyta; class Magnoliopsida; order Poales; family Poaceae; genus Tuctoria; species Tuctoria greenei. Next base: position 10,697,138 of record JAYESD010000012.1, on the reverse strand, counting down.
AAAGTGAACTTGAACTCAAGGAAAAGAAATAGTAGAATATTGTGTATGGAGTGTGTTAAGGAAACACACAAAAAGAGCTCAATCATATTTAAGCACACACACATATTGCACAAAGTTACACAGGACCGGACTAGTTCGATATCAACCGGACTAGTCTGATATCCTTTCTGGACCAGATCGGACAAGTCCGATATCTGTCGGACTAGTCCGATATCTTTCTGACTTGAGTCAGACTAGTCCTCCCCAGGGCGGACTAGGCCTCAACACACTTCACAAGTCACACAAAATCAGACAAGTCCGTTGTTAACCGGACTAGTCTGATATTCTTTCTGATCCACTTCGGACAAGTCCGATGTTTACATAGACTAGTCCGAAATACCCACTGATCTAAATCGGACAAGTCCTCCAAGTGCAGACTTGTCATCCAACACACTTAGGGTTTCATATGTCCGGACAAGTCCGATGGCTATCGGACTAGTCCGAAGATTTCCAGTAGTGAAATCGGACAAGTCCGTTTTCGACCGGACTAGTCCGATATTTCGGAACACTTAGGGTTTGCTACACACAGCACACCGGACTAGTCCGGTGACCACCACGGACTAGTCCGATCTTTCTGAACCCTAACGGTCACTTTTAGAAACCCCATATAAATAGAGGTGCACGGCCCACTTTTACACTCTCTCGAACCCTAGCACCGTCACACCTCCCAAGAGACTCAAAAACTACCTCTCTCCACGAAATTAAGTGCAAAATTGATCAATCCTTTGAGGATCACTTCTAGATCATTGGAGAGGCACTTGGCACACATCATTGAGCTCTTGGTTTGAATCTCTAACACACTCCTGCATTTCAATTGTAATTTCTGAGTGTGTTTTTGGTGGCATTGTGATCTGTAATCTAAGGGAGCTCTCAACGTGTGAGAACGCCCCTTGAATTTGGTTATTCACCCCTTTGTGATTAGTGGAAGAGGGTTGGCCTTCGTGGCGATCCGACGAGGGTAGGGTTGGAGAAGACCCGGTCCTTTTGTGGGCTCCTCAACGTGGATGTAGGTTGCCTTCGTGGTAGCCGAACCACGGGATAAATCGTGTGTCTTGTCCCTTTTGTGTTCATCACTCAAATTAATCTACTTACTCTAGGGTTTGATACACATTGTTCAATTTACAATAAATTGTAGAACACAAGCCTTAATTGTGATACAATCCAATATACAATTGTTAAACTGTTGTTTGATTCTATAATTCCGCTGCACACGTTGAAGAATCAACCTAATCGATTAATCTTGATCAACTTAGTCCGTGAACACCAGACTAGTCCGCACTTTACCGGACTAGTCCGATTTCTCTGGTATTGAACTTGTTGTTGAGTGTCGCAAGATCTGACAAAAATTCAAAAGGCCTATTCACCCCCCCTCTAGGCCTACATTCACCAATGATACTAGGCTGGCCGACCCACCAGTTGATGTTGTGGCTCCATCCGAGGCCGTGACGGATACTGCAGTGGAACCAGATTCAACTGGCATCGCGATGACTTCGGCGCCTGCTGCTGATGCAGCAGTCGTGTCGGAATAGGCAGAAGAAGTTGCAGCAGTGCTGGAGCCGTCAACAATGCTGGATCCAACTCTGGAGCCGACGATGGATGTTGAGGTGACGCCAGAACCGCTGGCTGAGACCTCAGCAGTAGCGGGGCCAGCGACCGACGCTGTGCTGGAGCTGGCACTTGACGCCATGGAGGCGCCTGAGCCAGTATCTGACACCATGCCAAAGCTACTGGCTGATGCCACGGAGGCTCCAAGGGCATCGATTGATGCTGCATCAGCGTCGGCGATAATGGAGGACGACCTCCTGGAGATCGGCGTTGTTGTTGATGAAGACATGCTGGAGTCCATGTTCGTGACATGGGCTCTGACAACTGTTCCTGATGCGGTGGGGGCATCGGCAGACCCGGTGGATGGTCCGTAGCCAATACCTCTATCTCTCTCCATAGAGAACGCCTGCTCAAGTCTTCGCTAAGTGCAACTTGACTTCGACCATGAGCGCAATGTTCTGGAGGCAGAGCGGGAGACTCCGAGGTAGTGGCGCAAGCTTCTGAATTTTAAGACGAAGCTTACGCAGTCCCGCCTGGACGAAGAGAGGGACCGCCTCACAAGTGAGTGGGTGCGGCTGTAGCGCATGGACGAGCTGTTGAATGACAAACAAGCTGCCGGCAAGGCGTTGGACGATAAGACTCATCATATTTATGATGAAATGGTGGCTGCCAATGAACTAGCAAATGCCCGCTTTGAGTCTTTCAATAAGTTGAAGGAGGAGCTCCTCCAACACCAAGAAGCGGCTGACAATAAGGAGCGGGAGCTGCAAAGGAGAGACGCAAAGATCTCTCAGAAGCTAGAGCCTGGAGAGAAGGATTTGGCTCTCCGTGTTGATCCATTTATATCCCACTCTGAAGAGGACAAGAAGCAAGTATGGCAGGCGAGACAGTAAGTCAACAAGCGGGAGCTTGCTGTCTCTACCAAGGAGGATGAGATGAAAGCAGAGGCGAAGAACTTAGCAGCGAGGAAGGATCGCCTGAACATTCGCGAGAAACAAGTTGCGAACTAAGAAAGGCAGCTGGCTCAGCGGATGCAGTAGCATGCTAAGGAGGTCGAATGGTTATCAAAGGGAGGCTTCACTAAGCTGAAGATCGCCAAGAAGTCTCTGGAGGAGTTGAAGGCCACATGGAGGATAGAAGCCCAAGAGATTTAGGACTTCTTGGGACATGCAAAAAATGCACTGGTACCTCTGGGGTTTAGTCGGTCCGGCCAAGCGACCTGGAGCCAGAAGTTGGCCAGGCCCTAACAACCTTGAACTCAACCGGAACCAAGCTAGGTACGCTGGAAGACATCATCAGGGATCAGCTTCAGACAGAGGGGATGAACCTAGCAAAGTCTGTATCAGAATATGTATTGATTGCTTCCGCAACTGGGACCCCTCTATCTCTCTAGCTCTGGTTCTGGAAGGGCCCATCAAACGGAGGAAGCTGCCAAGGACAGCGTGCAGGATGCCACCCAGAAGGTCGCCGCATGGTTTCAACGCAACTCCAGCAACAATTAGATCCTCTTCATCCTCTTGTATCTTCCTTTGTATCTTCTAACTCTTTCTAAATGTTTGGAACTTGAAACAAATTATTGTGAACTTCCTATTTTGTCTTCATTGTTGTCATTGTCGTAGCTAACTTGCCCCCCTGGTAGATGTATTCAAGTGATTGAGAACATCTACCATCAGGAACTTAGCATTGACTTGAAGCTTTTATGATAGCTCCAAACTTGAATGTGTCCTCCGGGAGCATCGACGAGATCCCTTGCCAACATACAAAACATTAGCATTGGGCTCCCTGCAAGTTTCGGAGCTTTTTGACCCAACAGACCTATTGTCAACGTGAGGAACGTTAACATCAGACCCCCTTGTAACGCCAGAACTCGCAGATCGAGCATTTAAACCATTTTTCCTGCACGAGAGAGATAAGAAAAGGAGTAAAAGTGCTTCTTCTTGCCTATAGCTTAGTTGTGGCTTACTGTCCTTAGTTGAACTATGGGTCCTAATGAATTGAACGTGATAATACTAGTATATCGGTTGTGCTTCCATAGGTCCGTGTGCTTTCTGAACCCGCCTTACTTTGACGCAACACCAAAATAGGTAGAGTGGTGTACTTAGGCTGCTGGACCAGGCTAAGTCTTTAGCACACTCCAGACCTGCCATTGGCATTGGTTTTGAGGCGAGTAGGCCATTCATCAAACACTAGGTCCTGAAAAAGACTACAAAAATACTTAAGTATGTATCACATGAATTCTCAGAAACCAATTTTCAAGAAGATTGCACAGCTTCACTATTGGCAAGAAGGTAAAAAAGAGCAAATAAACATGCACAATGTAAATGTACGTAGAGTTTGTTTTCATGCTATTGTATTTCATAATAGGTCAGAATAACAGGGGAGGCAAGGGTACACACTTAGTGTACCGAACCATGCTAAGTATGCTAAACATCTTGGACCAACTAGACTACTTGTTCATAGACACTATCAAATACTATAACAAAAACAGACTCATCTTCGTGCTAAGTGTAGAACTTATGGAGGCGCTCTATGTTCCAAGGGTTGGGAAGCGGTGTCCCATCTTCTGTTGCCAAGAGAATGCATATGGTGCGGTACACTTTTATCACTCGGAAGGGACCCTCCCAGCTAGGGGAGAGCTTGTTAAGTCCTTCTCGAGAAAGTATGCGCAGTAGCATTGGATCGCCTTCTTCAAGGTGTCGATTACGTACATGCCTTTGTTGATAGCACCAAAGCGCCTAGCGGTACCACGCATTTCGGACAGCTGCTTGGCACCTTACCTCGTCAGTAAGGTCTAGATCATCGTGCCAGAGCTGGTCGTGTGTGCCTTTGTCCTAGGTCCAGACTCGGAGAGACCCCATGGTGACTTCTGGAGGGAGAGCAGCTTCTGCTCCATACACCAAGAAGAAGGGTGTCTCTCTTGTAGCCCGGCTTGGTGTTGTTCGGCTAGCCCACAGTGCGGACGGAAACTTCTGAAGCCTGTTGGCACCATGCTTTTTTAAGCGTTCATAGGTGCGGGTCTTGAGTCCTTTGAGTATTTTAGCATTTGCCCACTCGGCCTGGCCATTGCTTGCCGGGTGGGCTACTGATGTGTAGCTGATTTTGATGCTGAGGTCTTTGCAATATTCTCGGAATGCTGCACTTGTGAATTGGATCCCGTTGCATGATGACTCTTTTCGGGGCTTAAAATCTGCAAACTATGGACTTCGAGTACTTGATTGCTGATTGCTTGTTGATTGTCACTATAGGAGCTGCTTATGGTCACTTCGTGAACTTGTCGATGGCGACATATAGAAACTGGTACCCTTCGAGGGCTTTGGGAAATAGGCCCAGAATATCCATCCCCCACACAGCGAATGGCCATGAGGAAGGAATCATTTGCAGTGACTGCGCCGGTGAGTGGATCTGCTTGGCATGATACTAGCACGTCTCGCACCTCTTGACCAGCTGACTACATCCTGGAGAGCTATAGGCCAGTAAAAACCATTCCAGAAGGCCTTACCGACTAACGTGTAGGATGAAGCATGATTCCCACATTCGCCTCCAAGGATTTCAGTGAGGAGATCGCAACCATCTTCCCGGGATATGAAGAGCAATAGGATGCCATTGGCGCCACGTCGATAGAGGTCTCCTTCTACCAACGTGTACCTCTCTGCCATCTGGACAATCCGTTCAGCAGATACATCTTCCTCAAGAAGGATGTTGTCTTTCAAGTAGTCCCGGATCTCCATGATCCATGCAACGATACTTACTTGATATTCTGGATCTTGCGCGCCAGGTTGCACGTAGCCCCGTATGACACCAACGATCCTTTGTGGAAGCCATGGTAACAGAGCCAATGGGACTGCCAGCTTTGAGGTGCTGGTCTCGCCCCCTTCACCCAGTTTGGTAGGCTAGACAGAAGGTGTTGGTGGTCTCCTTTCAAAAACTCCGTATGGTGTCGGAGCCCTGGTAGAAGCTTTTGTTGAGAGTTCGTGAGCTTCAGCGTTGTTGGCATGCTGGACATGGCATAAGTCCAAGACTCGGAATTCCTTCTACAACTTCTGGACTAGAAGAAGATATGCTGCTAATTGTGGATTGTTGCAACAACATTCACCTTTACCTTGTTTGATGATGAGGTGTGAATCCCCTTTGACCAGCAGCTGTTGGATGCCAAAGGACAGCGATGCCTTCAGTCTGAAGATGAGAGCTTCATATTCTGCCATGTTGTTTGTCGCCTTTAAATCAAGGAGGATTATGTACTTGACTCGCTCCCTAGTTGGTGAGAGGAGCAAAATTCCAGCTCTGGCGCCTTGCTTCTGCACGGAGCCATCAAAGAAGAGGGCCCAGTGAGTCTCGATGAAGAACGGGACCTTAGGTTCTGGCATCTCAACGTTGAGACCTCCCGGACTAGATGGAGATGGAGTCCACTCTGCCAGAAAGTCAGCTAGTGCCTGACTCTTGATGGCATGTCAAGGCAGGAATTCAAGGTCGAATTTTGCTAGCTCTGTGGCCCACTTGGCGATATTTCCTATTGAATTCGAATAATGAAGTATAGCTCGAAGTGGATAAGAGTGACAGAGCTTTCTTGATGCGATAAGAACTATGTATAGTTGCTTATGCATTTGAAGATATCTTGGTTTGGCATCGTGGAGGACCTCACTGATGAAGTAGACAGGTCACTGGACAGTCCGGACCCTCCCGGAGGGGTCTAGTCCATCTTCTACATCTACCCGAACCCTCCCGGAGGGGTCCAGGTCTTCTTCTAGACAGTCGGGACCCTCCCGGAGGGGTGTGATGTATCCTCTTGTAGAGATAGGTACGGAGGCCCCCGGCCTTCGGGACCTTCTTCAATGTCTAGGGGCTGGGACCCAAACTCGTCTTGATTTTCTCCACGTGGCTTCGGACCCTCCCGGAGGGATCCGAGCCTTTGTGAAGAGGAACTCAGAGATGCTTCTGGCCTTTCCGCGACCAAGACCATGCTGACAACCTCTGTCGTTGCAACAATATAAAGCAGTAAAGGTTCACCAAGTTCCAGAGCTACCATGATGGGCAGTGTTGTGAGAGACTGCTTTAGCTCCTGGAACGCCTTGTCTGCTTCTTGGGACCGGTTGAAAGGTCCAGACTTTTGCAGAAGCTTTAAGAAGGAAAGAGCCCTCTCAACCAGTCTAGAGATAAACCAACTGAGTGAGCCCATACATCCCGTAAGCTTTTGGACATCATTGATGCGGGCAGGAGTCTGCATTGCTTCAATGGCTTTTATAAAGCTTGTCGAAGATCGACTGAAGATTATCCAAAAAAAGTCTTTGGTCTTGACTTTGATGATGATGTCATCGACATATAATTCCACAAGGTCCCGGATAAGCTGATATGAGGATGAGTCCCGATCTTTTGAGAGGTATGGTAAACTTGATTGGGTGGAGATCTCTACATTGATGATCCAAGGCTCCGAGCGAACAAAACCCCACAATCACTACACCACTGCTCAGTTGGTTATCACCCATGTCACACGAATGACCTCGCCACGAAGGCTTATCCCTGCAAGCGCAATCAAGAACGCAAGCAAGAACAGAGAATTTGCAATCAAAATTGAATTGATCATGAAGTGGGGTCTCACAACCGATGAACGGTGACACTGTTCAATGACATATTGTATCTAAGCAAAACCCAACCCTAATGTGGTGACGGCTGCTGAATAAATAGGAGTTAGGGGCGTGCAAGACCCCTGGATGCAACCCTTATGGGCTTCCACATGATACACGGGCCAGCAGCCCAAAGGACGATGGCGCAACACTGGACAGATTCTGGACGCCCACTTGTTTCGCCGATTCGCGTCAACTCAAAAGGAATTTTGAGGTGGTGCCAGTTCCATTGGAAGATTTATGAAATAATGGTTCCAACCATATATAAAATGTCCAAATCTGACTCTGTATGTGTCAGAGACTTCAATTTTGGTGAAGGCAGCTACTGGACCCCGAGGTGGAGTCGAAGTCGAATTGGGCTTGGACTCCTCGTTGGGGTGGACGTCCTATCTCCTCCTCCTTGACTCTTTGGACTCCTCCAAGCCATTGACAGTCCTCTCCGTTGTTCCTAATCAATAAAACATGTATGGAAACAAGCGTAAGTTTTGAAAAAATAATTGACAAGGTTAGAAAGTACCTAGAGATCCAATTGTCGCACACGTGTTCTAGTGATCGGTCCTTGTATTGTATGCAAATGAGAGATGTCCTCATCACCCTCCTCCTCTTGAATTGGAGTTGTCCTCGACTCAAGCTCATCTTCTTCACCCAAGTAGGGCTTCAAATCTGAAATGTTAAATGTGGGACTAACCCCAAACTCGAGAGCCAACTCAAGTTTATATGCATTGTCATTTATCTTCTCAAGAACTTTATCCAGCAGCACGTGGAATTAGTTTGGACTTTCTCAAATATGGGAACCTATATTTTCTCAAATGAACCCACACCAAATCACTAGGTTCCAATTTTACATCCTTACTACCTTTACTAGCAGCAATGCAATACATTTCATTCATTTTTTCAATTTGTAACTTAGTAGTTTCATGCAACTTAAGAATAAATTTAGACCGTTGTGTAGCATCTATGTTCACAATTTCAGTATGTGGTAAAGGTAGCAAATCAATTGGAGCACTAGTGTTGGTACACTGCATACCGGGTACCAACGATACCGCAAGAAAAGCTGAGGAGTTCCACCCGTCCGAGTTGAAGACCTTCGAAGGCTCCATGTGATACACAGCACTGGACCCGTCTCCCTTGTTTGGGTAGCTCTGACACCGCCACGTGTAATACAAGGCCAGACCTTTCTCCCTTTAGAGGGAAGCTCCGGGCTTGATACGTGTCTGGTGACTCCGGACCTAACTCCCAGTAGAGAGAAGCTCCGGTATTGCCACATGTTTAATGGCTCTGAACCTGCGTCCCCACAAGGGAAAGCTCCGGAGCTGCCACGCGTCGAGCCTCCGGATCTACAACAGCAACGGGAAGACTGGCGGATCCCCAACGTCACGGACTTTCAAGGGACAGTTAAAGCTACGGTTACAAGACCTGATTACATGTCATTTAGGATCATTATTACACTCTTAATTACGTTTAATACTCGTAGATCGTGTATTAGGCTATTCACTACGCTAGGGCCATATGTCGGGCTAGGAAAGTTATGTAACGGCCATCCCTTAAACTACAAAAGGGCTGCACCGCACGGTACATAGACCCTCGGAACTAAGCTTACACGCTCACAAGTATCATACATTCATAAATCCAACACACATCCCGTGGAGTAGGGTGTTATGCTCAGGCGGCCCGAACCATGTAAAATCATCATGTCATTGTCTTGTTCATAATCTCACACGCGCCCCAATCAAGAACCTCCGCGGGCTACGATCTAGTAGTACCGGAGGAAGTGTTGATCGCACACTTCGACATTTGGCGCACCAGGAAGGGGCACCTTGAGAATTCAAGATGGTGAACTCTGCCGAAGGATCGTGCAACGGCAACGCTGAGCAACCTGCTTGAGGGAATCCCTCCAACGTGCAACATCGGGTGAGTGTTGTTGTCCCGGTGGGCGTCATACCACCACCATCATCTGCTATGGCTAATAATGCCGGACAACGGGATGGGGTCTCGGCGTCGGTCACTGCATCGACGCACAACAACCCCGAGAATGCGCTAATTGCTGCGCGTACTCTTCTTCAATGCCCACCGCTGCCAGGAGCACCACAGGGTGACATGCAGTAGTGGCGTGCTGACGTAGAACATCTGGTTGTAGCCACAACCGATGGCCTCAGCAACCAAGGTCCTCCCCCTTCAGGGCAGGCACCTTCTCAACGTCAGACCTTGTCTGGAAGTCTTGGTCCGCAAGCTTCACAACACCGAACACGTGTTTTGTCTCAGCAGGCGACATCGCTGTCCTCTGGCCCACGATGCAATCACACTGCATCGAGACTCTCGACGCACGATCTGTGGTCAGAACTTGACTGCCGTTACAGACAGCAGGACGGTCGAGTCCACATCGAAGGCACTCGCGAAAGGCGTGAAGCTCGGGAAAACCCTCCACCCATGGGAGTAGGGGGCACTTGTTAAGCCTTGGCCATGCACGTGCGCATGGTCCGCTGGCCATAGAAGTTACGGCCTCATCTGCCAGAAAAATTTGATGGGACTGTCAGCCCCGCCGAGTTTCTCTAGATATACTCCACCGCCATTCTCGCGGCGGGTGGAAATGATGTGGTGATGGCCAACTACTTTCCGGTCTCTCTGACTGGGACAGTCAGGTCCTAGTTCATGAGTCTCCCGCTTGACTCTATCAACAGTTGAGCGGAGCTATGCCAACAGTTCACCGCCATGTTCGGAGTTCCTACACCCGACCCGACACAGAACTGGATCTTTTTGCTATACAATTAAGTTAGGAGAGTCGTTGCGATCCTTCATCCAAATATTTTATTATGTACAAAACACCATCCCATCCATCTCCAATGCTTCTGTCATTGTGGCATTCGGACAGGGTGTCAAAGACAAGAGGGTGGAGAAGCTGACGACGAAAGAAGTCACCAGTGTCATAGAGCTATTCAGCCTGGCTGACAGGTGTGCCTGGGCAGCAGAGGGCCGAGAAATGCATTCTAAGCCAGCTCTGGAGGCTAACAAAAAGTCCTCTAAAGCTGAAGCCACTACCTCTTGTAGTGGTAAGAATAAGAAACATTCTAACGGCAAGAAGAAGCCTTCAGCCGTCACACCTACTGTTGCGGCTGGTGCAGCTCCGGGTGGCTTGGGGCCACGCCCCAAAAAGTGACATTGACCTTCGTCCAAAGATGTGGTGTATGATCCATAAAATGGACAAACACAGTCTGGAAGACTGTCGAGAGGTCCAAAACCTTGTCGAGCGCTACAACAAGCACCGGGAAGAATCTCCTTTCCTCCAATGGGAAGGAAAACAAAAAGTCAACGAAGCTCCGGCTGATACGGAGCTAGTCTTCCAAGACCCCAAGAAGGTCCTAAAGGCTGTGTACAACACAGTCCACGATGATTCTAACATATCGGAGGCCCCAGATGAAGCCCCTGCCATTGCCCAGAGGTAGCTGAACCAGAGGCGGAGCTGCATGAAGATATGGCAACAGGTCCTCTGCCCTCGGAGCCGGTGGTAAAAGACCTGGAAGCAGCACCTTCAACTTCTGCTCCGGAGGTGGGAGTTCTCCCAGTAGGTTCTTCCGCTGCTGAGGGGCACCCAGAGAGTGGCTCTAGTGCTGCAGGAGCTCAGGGGACCACTCTTGTAGAGTGGGACTCATTTTTTGTGATGGAAAATACCCTGGATCCTACGGAGATGGTCCCAGCAGGTTGGAGCCTATCCCTCTCGCGTTATCCATAGACAATGCTTGCTCCAGCCTACGACAAGTCCAACTCGCCTTCGATCATGAGAACAAAGCCCTGGATGAGGAGACCAACACCTTGAGGCATTATCACAACAGACTCCACTTCGAGACCAGGCTTGCCCAGACGAGGCTGACTGACCAGAAGGAGTGGATCAAGAGGGAGAAGGCCCGGTTAGAATACTGGGACAAGCTGCTTGAGGAGAAGGAAGCTGCCATCCGGGCGCTCGACGCGAACTCCAGGTAAATCTTTGAGCAAGCCAAGGAGAGGCGTGATGCTGCTGATGAGTGTCACAAAAATCTCAATGAACTGAACAAGGTTCTCCTGAAGTGTCGGGCAGACCTTGAGGCGAGGGAAGAGAAACTCCTAGAGCAGCAGGAGGATGTTGTAAAAAGGGAGTCGGAGGTCACCAAGATATTGACTCTGGGTGAACAAAATTTGGCATATTGCAGTAAGAAGCTGGATCTATGGAGCAAAGAGGAGGAAGAGAAGTACTGGAAACTGGGGTAGGAGCTCTCGAAAAGAGAAGCTGACATTGCCACCATAAAAGGGAATGTGAAAGGAAGGGAAAAGGACTTGGCGGAAAAGCGGAACCGCATCCACCTTCGGGAGACGGAGCTTAACGACCGTGAGAAGCAAGTTGCTGGTAGTATGCACCAACATGCTAAATTGGTCGAGTGCCTCGCTCAGGAAGGTCGGAGCTTGTGGCCGCCCGGAAGTCGCTGGAGGAGCTGCGGAGCTTGAAGGAGACAGAGTCCATTCAAGTGTTGGACTTCTTGGGGCGGGCCAACGACGCGCTGACACAACTAGGCTTCAGTCCTATACGTCCGAACAACCCGGAGCTGGACTTGGACCGAGCGATGGTGGCCCTCAATGGTGCTGGCGGCAAACTCGATGTGATGGGCGACGTTATTGCGGAATAGCTCGAGAAAGAGGGGAAGTCTTTGGCTACGAACGTCGTGGAATATGTGCTGACGTGCTATGTAAGCCGAGACCCCCTAATTCTCCCTGGACCCGGTGCTTGAAGGTCCCATTGCTGAAGAGAAGACGTCGCCAGGGCCAGCGTCCAAGAGGTTGCCCAGAAAGTCGCCACATTCTTCTGCAGGACTTAGATCCTCCAGTAGCTAGGACCTCTTCCTTTTGCCTTCTACTGTAATCCCAATTTTGTAATCCAGTGCTTCAAAATAAATGAAATCCATTTTGCCATGAACTTCACTTTATTTTTTTCCATGAACTTCACTTTATTTTTGTCTTCAATATAATGTGCCCTGTCTTGTTGGCCCCCTTGTATATGTGCCCAAATGAAGTGTGTACATGTACCAAAGGATTTGATAGTATATTGATGGCTTGAACGCTTCGCACTTGTAGATTTTAGGCCTGAAGTCTTCATTTCTGATGCGTTTATGGCAGGCCCCCTGGGATTGGTGGAGTTTAATAGCTCCAACAATACCCACTATTAACATATAAAATGTTGACGATTTGTCCCTTTGGATTTATCAAAGCTTGGTAGCTCCTGATGTCGCCACATGAATAGTTGAAGTTAGGCCCCCCAGGGGTTGTCGGGGCATAGTAGCTCCGACATCAACCACCATCGCTTTGAATTTCTGTTTTTTCTGCACATTAAATACAAGGAAAAAGTAAAATTTGTCCTCTTATCTATATGTCATTTGTGGCTTATTGTTCTTACTTGAGTTTTATTCCGAAGTAACTCAGTATGGTAACAAGTATATTGATGTAACCCTTATGAACTTTTATGCTTTTTTTAGTACTCACCCTACTAAGGCCTGCCGGAGTGTAGGTAGAGTGGCGTACTTAGGGTGCAGGACCAAGCTAAGTCGATAGCACACTCCGGATCTATGTTGGCTTGGCGTTCAGGCAAGTAGACTATAAAGCATGTTAAGACCCAAAGAGAGCAACAATATCACTTGCAAAGCATATGAATAACATGGGTAAAAACTCAAGAAGAATTGCACAACTTCATTATAGACAAGATGGTTCAAAAGAATAAATTGATAGATCAAGCCTTGTACAAAAATAAATCCACCTGGAGTCTGTTTTTACACAACAATGTCTTTCATTATAGGTCTGGTTACAGGGGAGACAAGGACACACTTATGGTGCGGGACCAAGCTAAGTGTGCTATACATCTTGTACTAACCCAGGGTAGGTAGTTACCCTTTTTAGTACGGTGACTGTATAAAGTGTACTTGAACTTCCCGGACCCTCCCGGAGGGGTCCGGATGTTCTCCCGGAGGACCTACCCCTGTCTGTTTATTGACTCTATAACATACATCATGTGTAATTTCAGACTCACCTCTTCTAAGCATAAAACTTACGGAGGTGCTCGATGTTCGAAGTATTAGGAAGTGGAGTCCCATCCTCAATTGCCAAGCGAACGCATCCAAGTTGGGATACTTTGATCACTCAGAATGGACCTTCCCAGCTGGGGGAAAGTTTGTTCATTCCTTCATGAGTTAGTATCTTCTGAAGCACCAGATCGCCTTCCTCGAGTTGTCAGTTGCGCACATGCCTTTGATGATAGCACCGGAGCACTTGGCGATAACGTGCATTCCGAACAGCTGCTTGGCACCTTCCCTCGTCGACGTGGTCAAGGTCTTCACGCTGGAGCTGGTCCTGCATGGCTTCGTCGAAGGTCCGTACCCGGAGGGACCCCAAGGTGATCTCCGGAGGAAGGACTGCTTCAACTCCGTACACCAGGAAGAATGGAGTTTCCCCGGTTGACCGGTTTGGAATTGTCCTGTTCGCTCATAATGTGGATGGAAGATCCTCAATCAATTTAGCTTCGTGCTTTTTCAGGCAATCATATGTGTGCATCATGAGTCCTTTTAAGATTTCTGCATTTGCTCTCTCGGCTTGCCCATTGCTTGCTGGATGAGCTACTGAGGCATAGCTGAGTTGAATGCCGAGGTCTTCGCAATATTCTTGGAATGCGGCACTTGTGAATTGAGTTCCTTTGTCAGTTATGACTTTGTTTGGAACTCCAAATCTGCATATAATGGACTTCAAGAACTTGATTGCTGATTCCTTGTAGATTGTCACAACTGGAGTTGCTTCTGGCCACTTAGTGAACTTGTCAGTGGCGACGTAGAGGAACCTGTAACCTCCGACGGCTTTTGGGAAAGTTCCTAATATGTCCATGCCCCACACAGCGAATGGCCATGTAGGAGGTATCATTTGTAGTGATTGATCCTGTGTGTGAATCTGTTTTGCGTGGAACTGGCACGCTTCACATTTTTTCACTAGCTCAACCGCATCCTGAAGTGTTGTAGGCCAGTAAAACCAATGCTGAAAGGCTTTACCGACCAGCGTGCGAGGAGAAGCATGGTTCCCGCACTCGCCTTCATGGATTTCCACGAGGAGCTTGCGGCCTTCTTCCCTTGCAATGCATCGCATTATGATGCCATTAGCACCACGCCTGTAGAGATCCCCTTCTACCAACGTGTATCTTTTAACCAGTCTGATATTTCGGTCAGCGGATACACTGTCTTCAGAAGGATATTTGATGAGATCATGCATATTATCATTGCACAAATAAACATGGCACAATATTTATTTGTTTGGGATCCTGGCTCAAGTGAATGTGCACTCTTATTTGATGGACAAGATCAAGATGGCGCACTATGTCGTCCACCACCTTGGCCTCCTCCATTCATGCATACAAAAAGATTTGATGGCGTTGCACATTTGGACCAACACATAAGAGAAGATGAACTTGAGTCGAGGATGACTCCAATTCAAGAAGGGGAGGATGATGAGTACATCACTTCTATAGATACAAACAACACTCCATTGAACATACAAGATGCAATCAATAGAGTTCATACACAACAATTAATTTCAGAGGTGAACTCGTTCTTATATATTTCCTTTTATGTTTTTTAGCATAGATTGCTACTTAATGATTTAATTGTGATTAGGATTCATGGAGAGGTTCAAGGAGTACTTGGAGGAAGTATTAGGGACGTGGAGGACCAAAGAATTCGTTCAAAGAAGATGGAAACCGAACCAAACTCCAAATCGTATCCAACTCGGAGTCCAGGAGCAGTATGCACTAAAACGGACGCCCAGGACGCATACGGACTCCGTTTCGGACTTTCTACATATGCACGGAAAGGGGAGAGGATAAACTTTCCAATGGCACCGGTCCCATGTCAAAATTCTTTAGGATTCGACGGGAATCGTCGAAACAAAATCAAGTACAGAATCTGTCAGGGTGCTGCGCCACCGTATTGGGCCATTGGACCTTGTATCAAGTCTAAGTCCATTATTTTCATGTATTAGGGTTAGGTCACGACCCTAACACCCCCTTGGACGTCCTCCCACCTATATATACTCCATAGTAGCCGCCATAGACAATCGGGTTTTGCTTAGATCAATAATATCGCCGTTCTTCGGTTTGTGAGACCCCAACTTCGCGATTTTAGATCGTGTCTACCTTGTTCTTGCTAGTGTTCTCGGTTTGCACTTGCAGGGATTAGCTTTCTTGGCGAGGTCAATCGTGTGAAGCACAGTTGATAACCAACGGGGCGGTGGTGTAGTGATTGCAGGGGCTGTTCGTGTTCTACTCGAGAGCCTCGGATCATCAACGTCGAGATCTCCATCAATCGACTTACCCATTACCTTTCGGAAGATCGGGCCTAAAACTTTTACTCATCAATTGGTATCAGATTTCCAGGTTGCCCGTTAGGTAATTCATCTATACATTACATTAGTTTTGTTTTTCATACCTAGAGTCCACAAAAAAAGCCACAAAGAAACTTGCAGTTTAGTAGATCTGTTCATTACTTTGTCCAAACCACATTGAGCCTTTGCAACTTTGTTATTCAGTTTGGTTTTGTTGAGTTTGTGTCCATGGTTGAGTCATATTGCTGCTTGAGAAAGTGTTTTTGGTCTTAGTTTGAGTTTTGCATTGTGTGATTCATCCTTTTGAATCACGTCATCACGTCCAGATTAGATTCACCTCTGTCCAGTTTTGTATTTTCATCATATCTCGCACATACGAACTCGTATTTTGGTATTCTTATACTTTCTGGAAAGCTTAGGAAGTGCTCTATAACTTTCATATTCATCATTTGCCCATAAAATATTGTTATCGATGTCTAAATTGCATTGAATCCGAATCTGTTATTGACCTAAAAATTCTGAACAGTCTGTATTTCGGGGGCAATATCTCCTATTGTTATTTTCCAAAATAGGTCTTCCATATATTTAAATTAAAGAGGAGAGATATATCTACAATCTTGCTGTTCTAAGTTTTCCAATTTAGAGCCTATAAGTGTGCCTATTTGTCTTCGGAAGATTGAGCAGAAAATCTGCGACAGACACACGAGATATCTTGGATTGATTTTTATTATGTTCTTCCCTTGCAGCACATTCTGAAAAAAAAAAGGAAGAAAAAAGAAAAAGGCAAGTGCAAAACAAGAAAGAAAAGCCGCACAAAAAAAGAGGAAAAAAACAACAACAAAAAACTGAAGTGCTTGCATTCTTTGTGTCATCTAGTTTTGTCTCATGTCTTACTAGCTTGAACTACTAGGAACACATTTAGGCCAGCAACTTTGACAAATACTTTGGACACTTACTCAACTTTACTATCTGATTTCATTGTTGCTAATCCTTGCTACATATAATTTCCATCCAAGCTACACCTTACTCTTGAGCAAAATCGATACACCTTTGCAATCATCCCACGCTTCATTGGTTTCTTCATACCGGCCACCGTTTGCCACCTGCAGTGTCGGTAAGAACACTTGTAAGAGCGTGGTAAGATGCTTGAGAGTGTGTGATTCCACTTCCACTTTACCATTATCCTTTGTAGTTGATAGGGATAACATATTTTTTTGTTGTCTTCTGTTTTCTACTAACAATGTCAGGTAAAAGCAAGAATCATGCATTGTATGCTGAGATGATGGACATGATGAAGACGGCGATAGAGTTGCTCACTAAAAATCAAACATCAACCAAGGTTTCACATGACATTCAGACCACCTTTACAACACCTTCCACAAGAAGTAATTACATTCTCCCATCTCTTCCTTCTTATGATGGTTTTGGTTACGATGAATATATTGCTTGGGAAATAGAGTTGGATAAATTTTTTGGAAAATTGCATATGTGTGAGAGGAGAAAGATTAGAAATATTTCTAGTGCATTAGTTGATTGTGCATTAACTTGGTGGAACAATTTAAATGAATTAGAAAAACCTCGAACATGGAAAGAAACGAAAATTCTTATGCGAGAAACTTTTGCTAATGTATCTATGTGCAAAGAAGAAATTCAGCAATTTGAGGAGAAATTTCTTGTTGTACCTCCTTTTGTGTCTAATGTTTTGCAGGACAATATAGAAAATCATATAGATGATGCAAAAGAGAACGAGGCTTTTGACAACACTTGTGAAATTTTAGATGGATCAACTCATAATGCACTCGAAATCACTGCTGAAAATGGTAAGGCAAAACATTCTACAAATACAGAAGGTGAGAAGTTTTTGGATGTTCTGAATTTTTTTCACCAATCATGCTATTTTCGAGGAGCAACTATTAGAATCGTTTATTTATACACCATTGTCACATGTTTATTTTCCTGCTGATCGTTGCGCTACAAAAGAGTTGTGTGCTGATAACTCTATTATACCTATGCAAAAACAAGTTAATATACAAGATGATTGTGTTTTGGATTCACCTACTTGTGCTGAAATTCATAATTTGATCACCGCTACTGCTGAAAATGATGAGCTGAAATTTTTATCTTCTCTAAATACTTTGGGTTATATTGAATTTGACACTCTTTGTGATCTAAATATTGTAGAGAGAAGAATATTTTCACAATCTAAATTGCCTTTATTAAGTAGAAATATTTTTCATGCTATAGGCAACTATGAAGATAGTGGTGAATTTATGGTGCATAAAGTTTACATATGCTCAAATGTGCAAGCTCCTTTTGTGCTGCAACAACATGGTGAAATGAAAGGATGCACTAACACTAATAATGTATTGTCAAGTTTTTCTAGCATTTCTTTATTGCAGCAAGGACAACAAATAAAAAAGAAGCATTGTTCATTGCGGTTGTGCAATATAGACAATGTTCATTCTACCCCCAAAGCAATCCTTTTTCCTTGACATACGAGCAAGCCGAGGACGGCTTGTCATAAAGAAGGGGAGAATGATGAGATCATGCATATTATCATTGCACAAATAAACATGGCACAATATTTATTTGTTTGGGATCCTGGCTCAAGTGAATGTGCACTCTTATTTGATGGACAAGATCAAGATGGCGCACTATGTCGTCCACCACCTTGGCCTCCTCCATTCATGCATACAAAAAGATTTGATGGCGTTGCACATTTGGACCAACACATAAGAGAAGATGAACTTGAGTCGAGGATGACTCCAATTCAAGAAGGGGAGGATCATGAGGACATCACTTCTATAGATACAAACAACACTCCATTGAACATACAAGATGCAATCAATAGAGTTCATACACAACAATTAATTTCAGAGGTGAACTCGTTCTTATATATTTCCTTTTATGTTTTTGAGCATAGATTGCTACTTAATGATTTAATTGTGATTAGGATTCATGGAGAGGTTCAAGGAGTACTTGGAGGAAGTATTAGGGACGTGGAGGACCAGAGAATTCGTTCAAAGAAGATGGAAACCGAACCAAACTCCAAATCGTATCCAACTCGGAGTCCAGGAGCACTACGCACTAAAACGGACTCCCAGGACGCATACGGACTCCGTTTTGGACTTTCTACATATGCACGGAAAGGGGAGAGGATAAACTTTCCAATGGCACCGGACCCATGTCAAAATTCTTTCGGAGTCGACGGAAATCGTCGAAACAAAAGCAAGTACAGAATCTGTCAGGGTGTTGCGCCACCGTATTGGGCCATTGGACCTTGTATCAAGTCTAAGTCCATTATTTTCGTGTATTAGGGTTAGGTCACGACCCTAACACCCCCTTGGACGTCCTCCCACCTATATATACTCCATTGTAGCCACCATAGACAATTGGGTTTTGCTTAGATCAATAATATCGCCGTTCTTCGGTTTGTGAGACCCCAACTTCGCGATTTTAGATCGTGTCTACCTTGTTCTTGCTAGTGTTCTCGGTTGCACTTGCAGGGATTAGCCTTCTTGGCGAGGTCAATCGTGTGAAGCACGGTTGATAACCAACGGGGCGGTGGTGTAGTGATTGCAGGGGCTGTTCGTGTTCTACTCGAGAGCCTCGGATCATCAACGTCGAGATCTCTATCAATCGACTTACCCATTACCTTTCGAAAGATCGGGACTCATCTTTTACTCATCAATATTGTCTTTCAAGTAGTTCCGTATCTCTAATATCCATGCATCAGAGCTTACTTGAGTTTCTTAGTCTTGCGTGCTGGGTTTCTCGGAGCTTCCGACAGCACCTACGACACTTGGTGGATGCCATGGTAGCAGGGCCACCAGGACTGCGAGCTTCGTGGTGCTGGTCTCGCCCCCTTCGCTCAGTTCGGCAGGCTCAGCTGTTGGTTTTGACAACCTCCGGACGAAGATTCCGTCAGGAACGGGGGCTCCAGTTGAGGCTTTCATCGAGATTTCGTCAGCTTCAGCATTGTGAAGACGCTGAACATGGTGGAGATCCAGGACATCAATGTCCTTCTGGATCCTTTGGATTTCATGAAGATAAGAAGCTAGTTGAGGATTGTTGCAAGAGCATTCACCTTTGACTTGTTTGATGATGAGTTGTGAATCTCCCTTCACCAACAACTGTTTGACACCATAAGATAGTGCCACCTCGAGTCCGTAAATGAGAGCTTCCTACTACGCCATGTTGTTGGTCGCCTTGAAATCAAGGTCAACCATGTACTTGACTTTCTCCCCAGTCAGAGCAAGGAGAAGGATTCTAGCTCCGGCCCCATGCTTCTGCACGGATCCATCGAAGTAGAGAGTCTAGTGAGGCTCGCTGAATACCGGAACCTTGGGTTCTGGTTTTTGCTCACCGTGGCCCCGAGATTTTAATTGAGAGGGAGTCCATTCCGCCACGAAGTCAGCCAAGGCTTGACATTTGATTGCTTGTCATGACACGAATTCTAGATCGAATTCAGCTAGTTCCGTTGCCCACTTTGCAATGTTCCCAGTAGAGCTAGGATTATGCAAAATAGCACGCAGTGGAAAAGAAGTTACCACTGTTTTTTTGTGGGCTTGGAAGTAGAGACGAAGCTTCCTTGGGGCAACAAGAACTACGTAAAGCAGCTGATGCACCTCAATCTATCTTGTCTTCGCGTCATGGAGCACTTTGCCGATGAAGTACTCAGGGCGTTGGATGGTCCGGACCCTTTCGGAAGGACCCAGAGCTTCTTCTCCATCGACCCGGACCCTCCTGGAGGGTTCCGGACCATCATGTTGTGCTTCTTGGACCCTCCCGAAGGGGTCCAAAACTCCTTGTTGTTCGACCCGGACCTTGCTAGAAGGATCCAGATCATCTTGGTCGGCCAGATGAACTTCCTCAGGTAAATGAGGTTGATCCCCTAGCATTTCGTCTTGATGCTCCGTGTTTGGGGGCTGGGACCCAGACATGCCTTCAGGTGATTTCGGACCCTCCCGGAGGGGTCTGGGTTCCTGGACTGGATGTGGTTCCGGTCTTTCCGCGACCAGGACCATAAAAACAACTTCGATGGTTGCCGAAATGTAAAGTAGTAAAGGCTCACCAGGATTCGGAGCTACCAATATCGGTAGTGTGGTGAGAAGTTGTTTTAGCTCTTGAAATGCCTTTTCTGCTTCTTCGGACCAGTGAAATGGTCTAGACTTCCTCAGGAGTTTGAAGAAAGGTAGCGCTCGTTCTGCCAGTCTTGAGATAAACCGATTGAGTGCAGCTAGACATCCAGTTAACATCTGTACATCCTTAATGCGGGCTGGGGGCCGCATATCATCTATGGCCTTGATCTTCACCAGATTTGCTTCAATTCCTTGGTGAGTCACAAAAAAACCCAGAAGCTTCCCAGAGCTAACCCCGAAGACACACTTGTCTGGGTTCAGCTTGGTGCGCATGGTGCACAGCTTGTAAATTGTCAAGGAGTGACTCCTTGTTCTGGATCTTCACTACAATGTCATTGCCTTACACCTCCACCAAGTCTCTAATTAGCTCTCCAAATGTTTTGTACATAGCTCGCACAAATATTGAAGCAGCATTTTTAAGACCAAATGGCATGGCAGGATAATAGTACAATCCGTCTACTGTTATGAAGGCAATATGCTCTTCATCTTCCTTAGACATTTGGATTTGATGATATCCAGAATATGCATCTAAGAAACACGATAGCTCACACCCGGAGGTGGAGTCCACTATCTGATCTATTCTAGGTAGTGGAAATGGATCCTTAGGACATGCCTTATTTAATATGGTGTAGTCGATACACATCCGAAGCTTCCCGCCGGCCATGGGTACAACAACTGGGTTTGCCATCCATTTTGGGTGGAAGACTTCCCGGATGATTCCAGCTTCGAGCAACTTCTTGATTTCCTGTCGGATGATGTTTTGTCGCTCGATTGATTGCTTCTAGGGCTTCTGGTGTACAGGTCGTGCGTCAAGGTAAATCTTTAGATTGTGCTCAATCAGCTCCCTAGGGATCCCAGGCATTTGTGACGGTTTTCAGGCAAACACGCCGACATTAGCCTGGAGGAAAGTGATGAGTGTGAGTTCCTATTTGTTTTTCAAACTTCCCGATATACGGGTAGTCTAAGCAGCGTCGGAACCAATTTGGACTATTTTGACGGGAATGTCGGTGTCGCTTCTTGGTTGCACACGAGGTGCGGAGGTAGAGCCTTTATGGAGAATCTCAGAGGCTTCAGAGCTGGCTCCTTACCGGATGCTTCCTCTTGCGCTGTGGTAAGCGCATAGAGCTCTTCTAAAGTTGTAACTCCTGCAGTGCGATCTCTGCAGATCTGGAGAACGCTTGTAGGTGTTGGCATCTTCAATACCAAGTAACCATAATGAGCGGCGGCCATAAACTTGTACAAAGTTGGCCTGCCCAGAATGGCGTTGAACGGCAGACTGATCTACGCGAGGTCGAAGACCAACTTTTTAGTTCTATAGTTCTCTCGAGTCCTGAAGGTCACCGGGAGTGTGATGGAACTGAGAGGGGTAATGGTTCCTGGACCTACCCCAGAGAAAGGTTGGGATGGGCGAAGGTCCAAAGGCTGGAGATAAAGCTTTACAAAAGCTTCGAAGCTTATGAGGTTTAGACCTGAACCTCCGTCCACCATTACATGGTGGATTTGAATATTGTTAATGGTGGGTGACACCATCAACGGGAGTTGACCAGCCCCGATCTTGTTTCGGGGCAATCCGAAGCATCAAAATTGATGGGGTATCCATCCACTTCCGATGAGGCTCTGTCTTAGCTGTGGGAGCTGCCACGGCCATGTCCGGCCGCATTGTCTTGAGGATGCGGTGAGAGGTGATGTCCCAAGAACCACCATAGATGGTGTTTAGGGTTTTCTGGTGCTTGTTGTCAGAGACATCGGAATCGTCATTGACAGTGTTGTAGACGGATTTAAGGATCTTTTTGGGGTCCTGGAAACCTAGCTCCTCCTCAACCGAAGCTTCGTCGACTTTTTGTTTTCCTTCCCGCTGACGGAAACGAGTTTCTTCCGGGCGCTTGTTGTAGCGCTCGGCAAGATTCTGGACCTCCCGACATTCTTCCAAGCTGTGTATGTCCGTCTTGTGAATTGGACACCATGCCTTTGAACTATTGCCGTCTTCTGATGATGGACGAGGTCTCTTCTCGGAGCGTGGCCCCTGGCCACACGGAGCTGCAGCAGCTGCAGCGGCTGGTGCGACGGCCGACGGCTTCTTCTTGCCGTTAGGCTTCTTTTCATTTTGCCACTGCCGAAGGTAGTGGCTTTAGTTTTGGAGGACTTCTTGTTGGCCTCAGGAGCTGGCTTGGAGTGCATTTCATGGCCCTCCGCAACTCTAGCACATTTGTCTGCTAGGCTGAAGAATTCTGTGACGCTAGTGACCTCTTTGATGGCCAGCTTCTCCAGCATATTTTTATCTCGAACACCCTGTCTGAATGCAACGATAACAAAAGAGCTTGAGATCTAAGGAATAGTATTCCGTACCTGAGAAAACCGTTGGATGAAGGATCGCAGCAATTCTCTCGATGTTTGCTTTAAAGCAAACAGATGCAATTCAGTGCCAGGACGAGTGTAAGAACTCCCGAAGTTGGCAGTGTGTCGGAGTGTGATTCCGGCAATTCTCCCAGTACTAACGTT
This sequence comes from Tuctoria greenei, assembly GCA_036927565.1. Lineage (NCBI taxonomy): Eukaryota > Viridiplantae > Streptophyta > Magnoliopsida > Poales > Poaceae > Tuctoria > Tuctoria greenei. The sequence goes on along the minus strand of JAYESD010000012.1, from coordinate 10,673,923 downwards.
GGCAGCCCACGGAGTTTGTAGTTCGGTTGTGGGCGCGCAGAGATTCAGAATAGGATGATGAGTTGACACGAGGATTTACGTGGTTCGGGCCGCCTGAGCGTAATACACTACTCCATGGGTGTGTGTTGTTGTTGTATTGAGCGTCTGAGCGCTTGAGTGTGAAAGACTAGAGTGCCTCGTCTGGGCGTATGTGGGCGTATCTAGTCATCAGTCCCCCTGTGTATCGCTCGGTCAGTCCTTTTTATAATACAAGGACTGGCCGTTACATCATTATCCTGGCCCGACATGTGGCCCTGGCGGTTACTAATGCTTAATACACAATTAATGTGCTTAATCACACTTAATAGCGTGGTAACGCGCCTTGAAAGTGGTGTTACAGGTATTAAGGGCCCTCCGATTGTGTGCCATTAAGATAGCATTAATGGCACTTAATTGGGTCTTGAGGTCTTTAATGTTCCTTGAAGGTTCCAGCCGTTGAAAGTCCACCACTCTGCCTGTTGAGGTTGAAGGTCCGGCGGTTGGACGCGTGGCAGCTCCGGAGCTTACTGTCTTGGACGAGTAGGTCCGGTGCTGTTGTACATGTGTCAGTACCGAAGCTTCCCTCTGTCGGGGGTTAGGTCCGGGGGTGCCACACACGTATCTAGTCCGGAGCTTTCCCATGCGTGGGATGTAGCTCTGGTTTAAAGATACATGTGGCGGCACTGGGACTAACCATAGAAGGGAGGCAAATCCAGTTCCGTATGACACGTGGGGCCTTTGGAGGTCTTCAACTTAGACAGGTGAAGTTCCTTTGTGCTCTTTGCAATCCCAAAGGGTATCCGGTACGCAGGGTACAGACAGTGGGCCCCTGGGCCCACCTCTGGGAGAGACCTTTTGGATGAAGTCATTCTGCCGGAGGTGGGTCCATCTTTTGATTCCTGTGTCGGGTCTTCAAGGGTCTTTGGATGTGCCGTTGAGGTGGTGGTTCGCAGTTAAACCACCGCGGCGTGGCGCCTTCGGGATGCGGCAGGTGAGATCTGCGCGTGCGGATCTCACGCAACTGAAGGTCGCCGGTTCTGATGAGGACATCACTTCTATGGATACAAACAACACTCCATTGAACATACAAGATGCAATCAATAGAGTTCATACGCAACAATTAATTTTAGAGGTGAGCTCGTTCTTATATGTTTCCTTATATGGTTTTGAGCATAGATTGCTACCTAATGATTTAATTGTGATTATGATCCATGGAGAGGTTCAAGGAGTACATGGAGAAAGTATTAGGGACGTGGAGGACCAGAGAATTCGTTCAAAGAAGATGGAAAGCGAGCCAAACTCAAAATCGTGTCCAACTCGGAGTTCAGGAGCAGTACGCACCAAAACGGATGCCCAGGACGCATATGAACTCCGTTTTGGACTTTCTACATATGCACGGAAAGGGGAGAGGATAACCACTCCAATGGAAATGGTCCCATGTCAAAATTCCTTAGGAGTTTACGGGAATTGTCGAAACAAAATTGAGTTCAGAATATGTCAGGGTGCTGCGCCACAGTATTGGGCCATTGGGCCTTGTATCAAGTCTAAGTCCATTACTTTTGTATGTTAGGGTTAGGTCACGACCCCAAAACCCCCTTGGACGTCCTCCCAGCTATATATACTCCATAGTATCCGCCATGAACAATTGGGTTTTTGCTTAGATTAATAATATTGCCGTTCTACTGTTTGTGAAACCCCAACTTTGCGATTTAAGATCGTGTCTACCTTGTTCTTGCTTGTGTTCTAGGTTGCACATGCAGGAATTAGCCTTATTGGCGAGGTCAATCGTGTGCAGCACGGTTGATAACCAACGGAGCGGTGGCGTAGTGATTGCAGGGGTTTTTCGTGTTCTACTCGAGAGCCTCAGATCATCAACGTCGAGATCTCCATCAATCGACTTATCCATTACCTTTCGGGAGATCGGGCCTCATCTTTTTCCTATCAATTGGTATCAGATTTCCAGGTTGCCCATTAGGTAATTCATCTATCCATTACATTAGTTTTGTTATTCATACCTAGAGTCCACAAAAAAGGCACAAAAAATTGCAGTTTAGTAGATCTGTTCATCACTTTGTCCAAACCACCATTGAGCCCTTTGCAACTTTGTTATTCAGTTTGGTTTTGGTGAGTTTGTGTCCATTGTTGAGTCATATTGCTGGGTCAGAAAGTGTTTTTGGTCTTAGTTTGAGTTTTGCATTGTGTGATTCATCCTTTTGAACCACGTCATCACGTCCATATTAGATTCATCTATGTCCAGTTCGGTATTTTCATCATATCTTGCTCATACAAACTCAGAGTTTGATTTTCTTTTACTTTCTGGAAAGTTTAAGAAGTTCTCCACAACTTTAGTATTCATAGGTTTTCCAGAAAATGGAGTTATCGTGGTCAAAAGTGCATTAGATCTGAATCTGTTCCCGACCTAGAATTTCTGAACAGTCTGTATTTCGGGGGCAATATCTCCTACTATTCTGATCCCAAATAGGTCTTCCATATATTTAAATTTAAGAGGATAGATAGATATATAATCTTGCAGTTGAAAGTTTTTAGATTGGAAGCCACCCATGAGATATCTTTGATTGCTTTTTATTGTGTTCTTCTTTTGCAGCACATTCTGAAAAAAAAAAGGAAAAAAAAAGAAAAAGGCAAGTGCAAAATAAGATACAAAAGCCGCACAAAAAAGGAGGAAAAAATAACAAAAAAACAGAAGTGCTTGCATTCTTTGTGTCATCTAGTTGTGTCTCATGTCTTGCTAGCTTGAACTAGTAGGAACACATTTAGGCCAACATCTTTGACAAGTACTTTGGAAACTTATTCAACATTGCTATCTAATTTTCATTGTTGCTAATCCTTGCTATATATAATGTGCCATCCAAGCTACACCTTACTCTTGAGCAGAATCAATACACCTTTGCAATCATCCCACACTTCATTAGTTTCTTCATACCAGCCACCGTTTGCCACCTGTAGTGCCGGTAAGAACACTTGTAACAGCGTGGTAAGACACTTGAGAGTGTGTGATTCCACTTCCACATTGCCATTATCCTTTGTAGTTGATAGGGGTAACATATTTTTTTGTTGTCTTCTGTTTGCTACTAACGATGTTAGGTAAAAGCAAGAATCATGCATTATATGCTGAGATGATTGACATGATGAAGAGGACGATGGAGTTGCTCACTAAAAATCAAATATCATCCAAGGTTGCACATAATGTTCAGACCACCTTTACAACTCCTTCAACAATAAGTAATTACATTCTCCCATCTTTTCCTTCTTTTGATGTTCTTGGTTATGATGAATATATTGCTTGGGAAATAGAGTTGGATAAAATTTTTGGACAATGTCATATGTGTGAGAGGAGAAAGATTAGAAATGTTGCAAGTGCATTAGTAGGTTGTGCATTGACTTGGTGAAACAACTTAAGTGATTTAGAAAAACCTCGAACATGGAAAGATATGAAAATTCTTATGCGAGAAACATTTACTAGTGTATCCAATTGCAAAGATGAAATACATGAGCTTGAGAAGAATTTTCTTGTTGTACCTCCTCCTATGCCTAACCTTTTGCAGGAACAAGAACCAATAATTTTAGAAATTCCAAAAGCGAATGGGGTGTTCAACAACTCCTGTGAAAATTCAGATCTATCAATTCATATTTCACCCACAATTACTGCTGAAAATGAGAATAAAGGTAACGAATATCACAACACACTTGTTGAAGGTGAGAAGTTTTTGGATGTTCTGAATTTTTTCACCAATCATGCTATTGTCGAGGACTGACTAGTGGAATCTTTTATTGATACACCATTGCCACATGTTGATTTTCCTGCGGATCCTTCTGTTAAAAATAAGTTGTGTGCTAATAATTATATTGTACCTATGCTAGAACAACTGAATAAATTTGATACTTTATCACCCACATGTGCTGAAATTAAGCATTTGATTCCAATTATATGTGAAAGGGATGAGCTGAAATTGTTGTCTTTTCTAAATACTTTGGGTTATATTGAATTTGACACTCTCTGTGATCTAGATATTGTAGAGAGAAGAATATTTTCTAAAACTGAATTACCTTTGTTGGCAAAAAATAGTTTTCATGCTATAGGGAAATATGAACGTAGTGGCATGTTTATGGTGCATAAATTTTACATATGTTCAAATGTGCAAGCTCCTTTTGTGCTGCAACAACATGGTGAAATGAATGGATGCACTAACACTAATAATGTATTGTCAAGTTTTTCTAGCATTTTTTTCTTGCAGCAAGGACAATATATAAAAGAGGAGCATTGTTTGTTGCGGTTGTGCAATATGGACAAGTCTCATTCTACCCCCAAAGCAAGCCTCTTTGCTGGACATACGAGCAAGCCGAGGACGGCTTGTTATAAAGAATGGGAGAATGATGAGATCATGCACATTATCATTGCACAAATAAACATGGCACAATGTTTATTTTTTTTTGGATCCTGGCTCAAGTTATTGTGCACTCTTATTTGATGGACAATATCAAGATGGCGCACTATGTCGTCCACCACCTTGGCCTCCTCCATTCATGCATACAAAAAGATTTGATGGCGTTGCACATTTGGACCAACACATAAGAGAAGATGAACTTGAGTCGAAGATGAATCCAATTCAAGAAGGGGAGGATGATGAGGACATCACTTCTATGGATACAAACAACACTCCATTGAACATACAAGATGCAATCAATAGAGTTCATAGGCAACAATTAATTTTAGAGGTGAGCTCGTTCTTATATGTTTCCTTATATGGTTTTGAGCATAGATTGCTACCTAATGATTTAATTGTGATTAGGATCCATAGAGAGGTTCAAGGAGTACTTGGAGGAAGTATTAGGGACGTGGAGGACCAGATAATTCATTCAAAGAAGATGGAAAGCGAGCCAAACTCAAAATCGGAGTCCAGGACGCACTAAAACAGATGCCCAGGATGCATACGAAATCCGTTTTGGACTTTCTACATTTGCACGGAAAGGGGAGAGGATAACCTTTCCAATGGCACTGGTCCCATGTCAAAATTCCTTTGGAGTTGACGAGAATCGTCGAAACAAAATCAAGTTCAGAATATGTCAGGGTGTTGCGCTACCGTATTGGGCCATTGGGCCTTGTATCAAGTCTAAGTCCATTATTTTCGTGTGTTAGGGTTAGGTCACGACCCCAAAACCCCCTTGCACGTCCTACCACCTATATATACTCCATAGTATCCGCCATGAACAATTGGGTTTTTGCTTAGACTAATAATATCGTAGTTCTGCGGTCTGTGAAACCCCAACTTCGCGATTTCAGATCATGTCTACCTTGTTCTTGCTTGTGTTCTCGGTTCCACTTGCAGGAAAGCCTTCTTGGCGAGGTCAATCGTGTGCAGCACGATTGGTAACCAACGGAGCGGTTGTGTAGTGATTGCAGGGGTTTTTTCGTGTTCCACTCGAGAGCCTCGTATCATCAACGTCGAGATTTCCATCAATCGACTTATCCATTACCTTTCGGAAGATCGGGACTCATCTTTTTCCTATCAGGTTCCCAATACGAAAACTGTATTGATTCCAGGCGCCCTGTCAGGCCGCCGCCTTCGGGTTTCCCACCTCTAATGATGACAACTGTTCTCCTGTGTTAAGGACCTCGACTTGATCGTCAGGGTGGCCTCGGGCCCCCTTGTCATTGGCAGGGTGAAGTTTTTGAACTGTATTGTCGGCTCCTCTGCGGTTTCCATCCAAGCGTTGTGGGGGCTTACTTAAGAAGGAAAGCGCGCACCGTTTGGGGATTCCTTACACCTTCATTTGAACTTGCACTGAAATCTTCCAAATTTTTGCTTGCTCTTCTTCTCTCGCCCCACCGTGCTGAGATGGAGTTGGCTCTCCGCAAGAGCCGTCTGACAACATATGGTGATTTGAAGACGGTCTGGACCTACAAGGGGTGGTCCAGCAACTCCTTCAACCACCTGGTCTGCGCCGGCAAGCTCCAGTTCAAGAAGGAGCGCGCCGGCGACATGGTGTACTTCACCGCGTACGCCATGGTCAGACTGATCCCACATTTCTCTTGATGCTGTTAGACTTCTATGGTCTGCAGCTGTACCACCTTGCCCCCACTCCATTCTTCTGGTGTCGACCTTTGTCCACTTCTGCGAGATGTGGGTGGGTATTCCCCCCTGCGTTGAGCTCTTCCGCACCTTCTTCACCATCCACACCACCGGCAAAGTGACGAGTACCTTGGCTTCTATTATTTTCTGAAGCGCAAGAAGTGCTCGTACAAGTACTTGAGGTCGTTCCCCTTCAGCAAGTGGGATGACTGGAAGAAAGATTGGATTGTCGTCACGACAGAGGAGCACGAGAAGCTGGAACTGCCCGAAGGCCTTCCCAACATCGACACTGAAGCTCGGAGTGAATTTCCAGTGCTGTCGGACGCCTCCAACCCTATCCTGACCAGGATTCGCCAATGTGTGGAAGGAGGAGTGACTCCCCAGGCGGTCTTCTGCAACTTCCTGGTCAACAGGGGGGCTCCGCTGAAGAAGAAGGAGAAGCTTGCCTGGGCCCTCAACAGTGTGATGGACGATGACCGGATTGAGACCGGTTTGAAGTCCAGTCTTGAAGGCGCAGCTTTGGAGCTTCACCTCAAGAAGTTCCAGCACGACATTGACGTCGAGGGCGACGACTTCACTCCGTCGGCGGCTTTCCTCCCTTTGAACATGAAGGCGGAGTTCAGCAGGGAGCTTCGGCGGAAGATGCCTGTGCTTGACAACCTCGGTGAAGTTGAGAAGCGTTCGACCATAGGGTTGGCGATCCCCGGATCTTTCGAGGGTGGTCCCCCTTCCGCCCCGAGACAGAGAGCTGAGGTCGTAGGCAAGGCAAGGAGTTGGCCGAGCCCTCCAGCTGCAAGAGGAAGGTTAAGCACTCTGACGGGAGGTCCGTCAGACCTGCTCCTTCCGCAACAGCTCCTTCTCCCCGGCGAGGGAGGTCTTCAACGGCAACACCTACTCCAGCATCGGCGTCCTCCCGGGATGCCAGTTCCGGCCATTTAACTTCGGTACCAGGGCCTGCTAAGGGCTCTAGGTCCGAGGGTCCTTCTCAGCCAAGGGGGGCCTCAACAAAGACGTCGCTTACAGCGGCAGCAAGCTCTAGGGAGCCTTTCGGAGCTACTACGCCAGTGGCGACAGGGTCTGGTCCTGAGCGTCCGATGAAGAGGTTCCGCGCTAGCTGGAGCGGAAGCCTTCCAAGATAAATTTGATTTTTTTTACCTCAGTTGATTGTTTTTGTTGTAACCCTATTTTGAGTTTCTTCGTCCTACATCCACAGGGTACCCAAGAAAGGGGCTGAAGCTCCGGTTCCTGCAACAAAAACTGATGCTGCACAGACGGAGGCTCCGGCTCCAGTTCCAGCGCCGCCCCAGGTGTTGGCCGAGGCCACGGCAGCTCCGGCTCCAGCTGTCGTGGTCCTTGACCTCGATTCATCTCCTGAAGCTCCCGTGGTAGCATTGGACCACGTGAATGAAGATGTACCAGCGGCACCAGCTTCGGAGGTTAAAGCTCCGGTTTTGGATGCTGTGATGATAGATGCTCTGGCCCTAGAGACGGAGGTAGCTGCAGTTCCGGTCCTAGAGCCAGACATTGTTGAAGCCCCGGCGGTGGAGCAGGTGGTTGATGAAGTTCCAGCGCCTGAGCCGGTTGTTGTGGAAGTGTCAGCGCCCGAGCCGATAGAGGTTGAAGCGCTGGCGCTTGGACTGGCAGTGGAGGAGGCGCCAGCACTGGAGCCAGAAGTGGCTTCAGCTCCGGCTGAATCTTCAATGTCTGCCCCGGGGGTTGTGGTTCCGGAGGTTCCCATGCCCAAGCTAGGGTGCCAAGGCGGAGCGACACTTCCTCTTCCAGGGGGAGCAGTTGTTGATGACCTGGTGGCGGGACCTTCGGAGCCGACTCCTGAGGTGGGAACTTCCTCTGCAGGACCTTCCTCGGCGGCGACCGAGGCTATCCCGGAGGGCAGCCCTAGTGCCGCGGAAGCTCAGGGGACTTCTCTTGTGGAGTGGGACCCGATTTTTGTTATGGAGAACCCGCTGGAGTTAACGGAGAGGACCCCGACAGGTCCGGATCCGATCCCCCAGTCGTTGTCCATCGACAACGCCTGCTCTAGCCTTCGTCAGGTTCAGCTGGCCTTCTACCACGATAGCAAGGCCCTCGAGGAGGAGCGTGAAACCCTTCAGAGGTGGCACAACCAGCTCCAGTTCGAGACCAAGCTGGCGCAGACTAGGTTGGCCGACTACAAGGAGTGGGTGAAAAGGGAGAAGGCCCGGTTGTAGTACTGGGGTCAGCTGCTGGATGAGAGGGAAAGCATGGTGCGATCAATCGATAACCAGTCCCGGGCCATCCACAAACAGGCCGTGGCTGCTAATAAATCAGTGAATGATCGCCCAGAGAAGCCTAGCGCCATCCACGACAGCCTCGTCAAGCGCTGAGAGGCTCTTGAGGAGCGGGAGAAAAAGCTCGAAGATGAAGAGCAAAAACTCCTGGAGCTACGTGGTGACCTCGTGAAGAGAGAGGAGGAGCTTACTCAAAGGCTGACTCTGGGTGACAAGAGCCTCGCGGAGCGCACCAAGAAGTTGGAGGAGCCTTGCGAGAAAGAGGGGAAGAAGGTCTGGCAGCGGGGACAGGACCTCAGTAAGAGGGAGAATGAGGTTACTGCCAGGGAGAAGAAAGTGCGTGGCCGAGAGAGAGACCTGGTCGACCACCGGAACAAGATCCACGCCTGGGAAGAGGAGCTTGGTAAACTCGAAAGGAAAGTTGCTGAAAAGATTCAGCAGGATGCCAAAGAGGTCGAGCGCCTTGCCCGAGAGGATTCGGAGCTTGCGGCGACCAAGAGGTCCTTGGAAGAGGTGCGAGGCTGAAGGGCTGCAGAGTCCCAACAAGTTTAGGACTTTTTGGGCAAAGCCAATGACGCGCTGACGCCACTGGGTTTTAGTCCCGTGCGTCCGGATGACCAGGAGCCGGAGCTGGACCTGGCGTTGAAGTTGAGCTCGGTGGGCAGCAAACTCAACAAGATAGGCGATGTCATCGGGGATCAATTGGAGACTGAAGGGAAATCCCTTGCGCAGAACGTCGCAGGGTACATGCTGACGTGCTACACAAGTCGGGATCCTCACATCCCATTAGATCCGGTGCTTGAAGGTCCCATCGACAGCGAGGGAGATGCCACCAAGGCCAGCGTGTCGGAGGTTGCCCAAAAGGTTGCCTCGTTCTTCCATAGGATTTAGGACTTTCTCCTTGTATCTCCCACTTGTATCTTCTCTTCTTTTCCTCAATTTTGTAGTCTCTTGTCCTCAGTTGAATGAAATCCATGTAATTTATGAATTTCATTTTTTGTCTTCAACGTCTCAGTCTCACTTGGCCCCCTGGTAGATGTACACAATTTGATTGCGAACATGTACCAAAAGGACTTAGCATTTTGTTGAAGACTTGCATGCTTCAAACTTGTAGTTTGTAGGTCTGAAGTCGTCGATAGTAGGGCCCCCTAAGGTTGTCGGAGCTTAGTAGCTTCGGCAGCGACTCGGAGCTTAGTAGCTCTGGCAGCGTCCACTATCAACACGTAGAGCATCGACAGCAGACCCCATTAGGGTGTCCTTCTATCATCTTTTCTTCATGTTGACGGCTGGTCCCTTGGATTTGCCAGAACTTGGTAGCTCCGGCGACGCCTACTATCAATCTTTGAAACATCGGCAGCGGACCACCTTAGGGGGTGTCAGAGATTTGATATCTCCGGCTTCATCCACCATCATCATGAGATCTTTATTTTTCCTGTACACTGAAGTCAAGAAAAACAGTAGAATCCGTTTTTTATCTATAACTCGATTGCGGCTTACTATTCCCGAAAGAAACTTTTAGGTCGACAACAATTGTTTATACAATCATGTGCATTGGCTTGTTTTCTCCAGGTCCAATCGTTTTCTGGACTCGCCTTACTTCGGCCTGCCGGGGTGTAGGTAGAGTAGTGTACATAGGGTGCAGGACCAGGCTAAGTCGATAGCACACTCCGGACCTAGATTGGTTTGGCGGCATTCAGGTGAGTAGGCCATTCAACAATGTTAAGACCCGAAAGAATTAACAATGCAAATTGGATTATACATGAATTGTTCGAGCTAAATTTTCTTGAGAATTACACAACTTTGTTATAGACAAGAAATAGATAAATAAAAAATATTGAGCCTGTACAAAATAAATGCACGTGGAGTCTGTTTTTACATAATGATGTCTTTCATTATAGGTCCGGGGTATAGGGGAAACAAGTACACTCTTAGGGTACGGAACCATGATAAGCGTGTTGCATTTCTTGTTGGACCCAAGGTAGCTAGCTACACCTTTAGTTCTGAGATTGTGACGGGTGTTGCTTGAACCTTGCGGACCTTTGCTTGGCCATTGCTTGCCGGGTGAGCTACAGAAGCGTAGCTGAACTGAATGTCGAGGTCTTTGCAATATCCTTGGAATGAAGAGCTTGTGAATTGGGTCCCGTTATCAGTTATGATCTTGTTTGGGACTCCAAATCTGCATACGATGGACTGCAAGTAATTGATAGTTGATTGAATGTTTATTGTCACAACTGGAGTTGCTTCTGGCAACTTGGTGAACTTGTCGATGGCAACGTACAGGAACTTGTAACCTCCGACGGCTCTTGGGAAAGGTCCCAAGAATCCATCCCCCGCACAGCGAATGGCTATGTAGGAGGTATCATTTGTAGGGGTTATGCTGGTGTGTGAATTTGCTTCGCATGAAACTGGCATGCTTCACATTTCTTCACTAGCTCAGTTGCATCTTGGAGTGTTGTAGGCCAGTAAAAACCATGCCGGAAGGCTTTACCGACCAACGTGCATGAAGACGCATGGTTCCCACACTCACCTCCATGGAATTCCGCGAGAAGCTCGTGACCTTCTTCCCTTGTAATGCACCGCATTAGGACGTCATTGGCACCACGCCTGTAAAGATCCCCTTCTACCAGTGTGTATCTTTTAGTCAATTTGACTATCTGGTCAGCGGATACATTATCTTCAAGAAGGATGTTGTCTTTCAAGTAGCTCTGGATCTCTGAGATCCATGCATTGGAGCTATATTGAGCATTTGAGTCTTGCGTGCTAGGTTGCTCAGAGCTTCCTGCAGCACCTACGACCCTTGATGGACGCCATGGTAACAGGGCCATCAAAACCGCCAGCTTCGAGGTGCTGGTCTCGCCTCCTTCGCTCAGTTCGATAGGCTGAGCTGTTGGTCTTGACAATCTCTGGACGAAGGTTCCGTCGGGAACCGGAGCTCCGGTTGAAGCTTTCGTCAAGAGTTTGTCAGCTTCAGCGTTGTTGAGATGCTTGACATGGCAAAGATCCAGGACGTCAAAGTCCTTCTGAAGCTTCTGGACTTCAAGTAGATATGCAGTTAGTTGTGGGTTGTTGCAGCAGCATTCACCTTTGAATTGTTTTATTATGAGCTGCGAGTCACCCTTTACCAACAGCTGCTTGACACCATATGATAGTGCCACCTTGAGCCCATAGATTAGTGCTTCATACTCCGCCATGTTGTTGGTCGTCTTGAAGTCAAGGTGAACCATGTATTTGACCTTCTCCCTAGTCGGAGCGAGGAGAAGGACTCCAGCTCCGGCCCCCTACTTCTGCACGGAGCCGTCGAAGCAGAGAGTCCAGTGAGGCTCGGTGAAGACCGGAACCTTGGGTTCCGGCTTCTGCTCATTGGGGCCCCCAGGATTTGATGGATAGGGGGTCCATTCCGCTACGAAGTCCGCCAATGCTTGACTCTTGATCGCTTGTCTTGGGACAAATTCAAGATCGAACTCGGCCAATTCCGCTGCGCACTTTCCAATGTTCCCAACAGAGTTGGGGTTATGCAAGATTGCACGCAGTGGATAAGAAGTTACCATTGAAATCTTGTTAGCTTGGAAGTAGTGTCGAAGCTTCCTAAAGGCAATAAGAACTGCGTAGAGCAGCTTATGCACCTCCAGGTACTGAGTCTTGGCGTCATGGAGTACTTCACTGATGAAGTACACTAGGCGTTGGACTGTCTGGACCCTCCCGGAGGGGCCTAGAGCTTCCTCCTTATCAACCCGGACCCTCCCGGAGGGGTTCGGACCTTCTTCGGGGACCTCCAGGTTCTTGTCAGAAGAACCCGGAGCTTCTTCTAATGTGACCCGAACCCTCCCGGAGGGGTCCTAATCTTCTTCCTCGGCAACAGTAACTCCTCCACTTGAAGGAGGTTGATCCTCTGGTGTCGTACCTCGAGGATCCGGGTCTGGGGGCTGGGACCCAGACTCGCCTTCAGGTAGCTCCAGACCCTCCCGGAGGGATCAGCCTTCCTGAACTGGAGATGGTTCTGGTCTTTCCGCGACCAGGACCATGCTGAAAACTTCGTCAGTTGCCGAAATGTAAAGCAGAAGTGGCTCACCAGGATTTGGAGCTACCAAAGTTGGTAGAGTGGTGAGGAGCTGCTTTAGCTCTTGAAAAGCATTTTCTGCTTCTTCAGACCATTGGAATGGTCCGGGCATCCTCAATAATTTGAAGAAGGGTAGTGCCCGTTCCGCCAGTCTTGAGATGAACCGGCTGAGGGCAGCTAGACATCCAGTCAGCTTCTGGACGTCCTTGATGCTGGTTGGTGGCCGCGTGTCTTCAATAGCTTTAATCTTCGCCGGATTAGATTCTTTTCCTCGGTGGTTCACCAAGAATCCAAGAAGCTTCTCGAAGCTAACCCCGAAGACACACTTGTCCAGGTTTAGCTTCGTGTGTGTGATTCGCAACTTGTCGAAGACAGCTTGCATGGTGTCAAGGAAAGACTCCTTGTTCTTGATCTTGACGACGATTGCATCGATGTACACTTCCACTACATCTCTGATGAGCTCTCCAAATGTTTTGTACATAGCTCGCACAAACGTTGAAGCAGAGGTTTTGAGAATGAATGGCATGGCAGTGTAACAGTACAATCCATCTACTGTGATGAAGGAAGTATGCTCTTCATCTTCCATAGACATTCTGATTTGATGATACCCAGAATATGCATCTAGGAAACACAGTAATTCACACCCGGAGGTGGAACCCACTATATGATCTATTCTAGGTAGTGGGAGTGGATCCTTTGGACATGCCTTATTCAGTGTAGTGTAGTTGATACACATCCAAAGCTTCCGCCGGCCTTAGGTACAACGATTGGGTTTGCTAGCCATTTTGGGTGGAAGACTTCTCGGATGAATCCAGCTTTGAGCATCTTCTTCACTTTTGGACATATGAAGTTTTGTCGCTTTACTGATTGCTTCTGAGGCTTCTGATGTACAGGCCGAGCGTCGGGATAAATCTTCAGATTATGCTCGATCACTTCCCTAGGGATCCTAGGCATTTGTGATAGTTTCCAGATAAACACGTCGAAATTAGCCCGGAGGAAAGTGATGAGCGCGAGTTCCTATTTGTCGTTCAGACCCCCCAATATACGGGTGGTCTGAGCAGCGTCGGATTTAATTTGGACGACTTTGACGGGAATGTCGGTGTCGCCGCTTGGTTGCACACGAGGTGCGGAGGTTGAGCCTCGATGACGAATGCTCGGGGGTTTCAGAGCTTGCTCCTTTCCAGATTCTTCCTCCTGCGCTGTAGCAAGCGCATGAAGTTCTTCCAGAGCAGTAACTCTGGCGGTGCGATCTCCGCGGATCCGAAGAACACCTGATGGTGTTGGCATCTTCAACACAAAGTAGCCATAATGAGCAGCAGCCATGAATTTGTATAAGGCTTGCCTGCCCAAGATGGTGTTGAATGGTAAGTTGATCTGCGCCACGTCGAAGACCAACTTCTTGGTCCTGTAATTCTCTCGAGTCTTGAAAGCCACCGGGAGAGTAATGGCACCGAGTGGATTGATGGCCCCCGGACCTACTCTGGAGAAAGGTCGGGAGGGGCGAAGATCAGAAGGTCGGAGCTGATGCTTGACGAAAGCTTTGAAGCTTATGAGGTTCAACCCCGAACCTCCGTCCACAATCACGTGCGGGAGCTGGATGTCATTGATGGTCAGGGATACCATCAGAGGAAGTTGATCAACTCCGATCATGTTCCGAGGGCAGTCCGAAGCATCGAAAGTGATAGCGGTGTCCATCAACTTTCGGTGAGGATCTAACCTGGCGGTGGGAGCTACGGAGGCCATGTCCCGCCGCATTGTCTTGAGTACACAGCGGGAGGTGATGTCCCATGAACCACCAAAGATGGTGTTCATGGTCTTCCGATGCTCATTGTCAGAGACGTCGGAGTTGTCATCAAAGGAGGTGTAAACATCCTTCAAGACCTTTTTGGGGTCCTGAAAGCCTAACTACTCTTCGGCCGAAGCTTCATTGACTTTTTGTTTTCCTTCCCTTTGACGGAAAGGAGCTTCTTCCCAGCGCTTATTGTAACGCTCGGCGAGGTTCTGGACCTTTCGGCAGCCTTCCAGGTTGTGGCTGTTCGTCTTGTGTATGGGACACCACATCTTGGAGCTACCACCGTCTTCAGACGACAACCAAGGTCGTTTCTCGGGGTGTGGCCCCCGGCCACCCAGAGCTGTGGCAGCAGCGGCAGTAGGTGTGCCGGCCGACGTCTTCTTCTTGCTGTTGGACTTTTTCTTCTTCTTGACACTCCCGAAGGTAGTGGCTTCACCCTTGGAGGACTTTTTGTTGGCCTCCGGAGGTGGTTGGGAGTGCATTTCACGGCCCTCCGCAGCATTGGTACACTTGTCTGCCAAGCTGAAGAGTTCCTTGACGCTGGTGACTTCCTTGGCCTCCAGCTTCTCCAGCATCTTGTTGTCTCGCACACCCTGTCTGAATGCCACAATAACAGAGGCGCTTGAGATAGAAGGAATGGTGTTTCGTACCTAGGAGAACCACTGGATGAAGGATCGCAAGGACTCTCCCCCTTTTTGCTTGACAACAAAAAGGTCCAATTCTGTGCCTGGTCGGGTGTATCAACTCCCGAAATTGGCGGTGAACTATTGGCACAGTTCCTCCAACCTGTTGATGGAGTCGGGTGGAAGGCTCATGAACCAAGACCTGGCAGTCCCAGTTAAAGCCACGGGGAAATAATTGGCCATTACAGCCTCATTTCCCTCAGCCGCAAGTATAGCGGTGGAGTAGAATTGGAGAAATTCGGTGGGATTGAAAGTCCCATCCAATTTCCCCGACAGGTGAGGCCAGAACTTTTGCAGCCATTTGACTATGCGTAGGTGCATGGCCAAGGCAGAATAGCCTCCTCCTACTTTCTCGGGAGCAGGACTGTCCCGAGCCTCTCACCTCTCGCGAGCACACTCGATGTGGACGCGACCGTCTTGTTGCCGGTAACGACGATCGAGCTCCGCCTGGAGGTCGTGAGTCGAAAGCCTGGTTACCGTGTGGGTATGTCGCGCCCCAGAAGGCAGCGATGTTGCTTGTTGAGATGCAGCACGCCTCCTGTGCTGCGAAGCGTGCGGACCAAGTCTACCCGACATGGTCCGATGCTGCGATGGGACTCGCCACGAGGGGGGACGACCTTGATTGCTGATGCCATCGGCTGCTGCCACAACCAGATGTTCCACATCAGCTCTCCACTGCTCCATCGCACCCTGGGGTGCTCCTGGAGGCGGTGGATGTTGGAGAAGAGCACGCGCAACATTTATCGCGTGTTCAGGGTTGTTGTTCGCCGATGCAGTGACTGATGCAGACGCCCCATCTCGACGTCCAGCTTGATTTGCAGGAGCAGATGGTGGCGGTGGTGGCATGACTCCTGCTGGAGCCACAGCACCTGCTGGCTGCTGCATGTTGGAGGGGTTGCCTCCAGCAGGTTGCGCAGCATGGTTACCGTTGGACGATCCAGCAACAAAGTTCACCATCTTTGAATATCAGGCGCCCCCTACCTAGCGCGCCAACTGTCGGAGTGTGATTCCGTCAATTCTCCCGGTACTACCGTTGTGTAACACCCTCATTTTCATGCATCATGCCTTGAATACACTCATATACATGTTTAACATTAATCCACATAAAGAGGAATGAGTTTAAAATTGATTTGGAGCATTTAAAACTGATTTGGAACAAAACCGCACTTAAAATGCAGGAAAGTGCGGACTAGTCCGATTTTACTGAGAACTAGTCCAATTTTACTAAGGACTAGTCCAATTTCTCTCTGACTAAAAATGGACTTGTCCATTTTTGCTACGGACTAGTCCAATTTTGCCTCAGGAAACTTTCGGACTTGTCCGATTTTGTGCGGACTAGTCCGATATTCCAAGAATACTTGAAAATTTGCTAAGTCCCTGGACTTTTCCAGACTAGTCCGGTGTTCTAGCGGACTTGTCCGTTTTCCTCTCTGACTAAAGTCGGACTTGTTCGATGTTTGGCCAGACTTGTCCGATTTTCTCTCTGCACATTTTCGGACTAGTCCAGTCCTTTTTGGACTTGTCCGATATTTCGCGACTCCGATTGATCTTTCGTTTTATGACTTGTTTCTTGGGTTTCACGTTAAGTGGGCCTAGGGACGTCGTGCCTAAATCTTTTAGAGCCCATGTGGGACTCTAAACTGGTCTCTACTCATCCCAAACTCGAAATCCATCTAACCCTAGCCTCCACCTCTATATAAACAACCCCACCCCTTGGCTTGACATCTATTTGCCACTTTTCCACCCCACCCAAACCCTAGTTTGTGGAGAGCCACCATCAAGGAGGGAGGAGGAGATCCGAAGCAAGAAGGAGAAGAAGAGGAGCAAACGAAAGAGGATCAAGATCTCCATCAAGCTTTCATTCTTCATCACCATTTCATCTCCAAGTTCATCACCAACCATAGATCATCAAGATCCAAGTGTTACCTCCAAGTTTCTTGATTCATTGGAGTTCTAAACACCTGGTATACCTTCTATTCTCTTTTCCTTACGTGAATTCAACCCCTAATCTCCAAATTTACATCGATCTAGAAAACCCTAGTTTGCTAGTTCTGCGAAGTGCGGACTTGTCCGGTCCCTAGTGGACTAGTCCGATTTTCATAGCTAAATTGTGTTGAATTGATTCTAAAATTTGATCTAATCAAATCTAAACCTGTATAAACTTGTAAAAAGCTATTAGAACTAGTTAGTGATCATTTAAAAGCAATCTATTAAGAAGTTCTACCTTGCATTTGCATTAATCATGCATATCATGTCATATTGAGTAATATTTGTGCACTCTTTGATTGTGTTTCTTTTCGTGTATGTTTATTGTGCGGATTAGATGGATTTGCGCTAGAGAGTGTCGCGAAGGATCCACAGCACCAAGAGTTTGAAGGCTTTGACCCTATAAGTGCATCTAGGATATCCTTTGTGGTTTTTGGCTAATTGATGACGAACATATGAGATCCTAATGAAACTATTGAGATGATTGCAGGACAAACAAAGTGAAACAGCTCGGTGCACACAAAAAGGTGAAAATGGAGTGGTGTCCAAAGAGGAATCCTTTGATGGAACTTGGAAGAACAAATTAGATTTTAAATGTATAGGGAGTGTATGAAAGACACACATCCCAAGAGCTCACGACCTTGCGCAGGGGTAAGGGTTTTAAAATTAACCTAACATCTCACAGTGCACCGAACTAGTCTGTTTTGCAACCGGACTAGTCCGCCAGACTTTCTGGAGTCTGTGTTTACATAGGGCCGTACTAGTCCGTTTTCCAACTGGACTAGTCCGCCAGACTTTCTGGAGTCTGCTTTCACATAGGGCCGGACTAGTCCGTTTTCCAATCGGACTAGTACGCCAGACTTTCTGGAGTCCATCTTCACATAGGGCCAGACAAGTCCATTTTCCAACCGGACTAGTCCGCCAAACTTTCTGGACATTAAGTTGCACTGTGACCGGACAAGTCCGGACTTGCATCGGACTAGTCTGGTATTAGGGTTTTACAACGGTAACTTTTTGGAAACCCTATAAAAGGAGGATCCACGGCTTTCCTACATGAATACACATCGAATACTGCTGAAAACACAAACCCTAGCGCCGCCACCTTGTCCCAAGAGCCCAAAACACATCTCCCCACACATCTAAAGTGCAAAAAGAGTAAAATTAATTGAATAATTGGATTCGGGATTGGGAGATCGTCATTCCTTCGTTGCGAGCTCTTGGGGTTTGATCTTTCTACACTCATACTCTGCATTGTAATACCTTCAAGTGTATTTGATCGCTTCTTTCGTTGTAATTCTCGTGGGAGCCCTCAACGTGTGAGGTTGCCCCACAAACTCGGTGATTACCCGTGCTAGTGGAATCAAGTCGGCATGTGTGGTGACTTGAAGAGGAAATGGGTTGGAGACCCGGCTCTGTGTGAGCTTCCTCAATGAGGACGTAGATCTCGTGGTGAGATCGAACCTCGGTAAAAATTCGTGTCTCTTTTGCCTTATTTCTTTTACATTTTGTTCACTAGATCACTTGATTACTAGACATCAATTTAAGTTGCTTATAAGTTTCCACGTGCATTCATACAATAATCGTAAACCAAAGTATCTATTGTTCTCATTTCCCCTGCTAAAAGAATCTAGTTTCCCTAGCAACACTTAATCAATACAGATTTTTTCAGCACATCGGACTAGTCCGCCCACACAACCTGACTAGTCCGGTCAAACAAGTTTTTGACAACTCTATTAAGTGTGCAGGAAATTTTAAAGGCCTATTCACCTCCCCTCTAGGCCACATTCAATTGGTATCAGAGCCAGGTTCTCCATCAACAAGACTCACATCTCGGAGAGATCAATGGATGCTGAGAAGAACAACGATATCCCGAAGATGAAGATCAATGAGGAGGAACAAGAAGCTAAAGCCTTCGATGTGCTGAAAGAAAGCCCACATGATGATGAAGAAGTGCGACAGCTAAAGGCACTCTTGAGAAAGAAGTTGTTGGCACAAAAAGGAAAAGAAGAAGAGAAGACGACCGGGAGTTGTCATCACGACTACTCCCGATATCCTTACAACTACAACCGTCTCAATTCAAACAATCACTATCTCTCTATTTCTATGGGAAAGCTCCACAGTTTGACAGAAGTGACTACACCATGTGGAAGTACAACATGAAAATGCATCTAATATCTCTGAATTCTAGTCTGTGCCACATTGTTTGCACAGGCATAGATATCTCGGACACGGATGAGGAACTCACTCCAGAACAAGAACAAGAAATTCACAGAAACGCACAAGCCGTCGCGGTGATCACATTATCACTAAGCAGAGAGGAATTCACCAAGATCGATGGATTAGAAAGTGCAAAAGAAATTTGGGGTACACTTAAGACAGCTCACGAAGGAAATAGGTCAGTTCGTGAAGCTAAAATTGAGATGCTTGAAGGAGAGTTGGGGAGATTTGCTATTGAAGAAGGCAAATCACCTAAGACATGTACAACCGGATGAAGGCACTCATCAACAAAATTCGTGCCTATGGAAGTAAGAAATGGACAGATCACGAGGTGGTCAAAAGAATGATTAGATCTTTCATGCCAGGAAATGTCATGATGAGGACATCACAACAGCGGATACGCGCATTGAACTGCAAGGACCAATCACAAGAGCACGGGCACGGTTATTAAATCAGCAGGTGAATTCGTTCTTAACTTCTTTTGTATGTGAGTTTGAGAATAGATTGCTAAGTGATGATTTAATTGTTATTAGGAATAATGGAGAAGATCAACAAGTGAAGGAAGGAGGCCTTGGGGGCGTGGAGAACCAGCTGGGACGTCCACAAGTTGATGGAAACAGTTTATAACTCGGACTCGAGTTCAACTCGGAGTCCAGGAGCAGTCCACCTTAAAACAGACGCCCAGGAGGCATACGGACTCTGTTTTCGACGTTCTACATATGCACGGAAAGAGGAGAAGATAAACTTTCCAATGGTTCTGGTCCCACCTCAAAGTTCCTCCGGAGTCATTGGGAATCATCGAAACAAGTCGATTCCAGATTTCTATCCGGTGCTGCGCCACCGAATCGGGCCTTTGGGCCTTGTATCCCGTAAGAATCCATTAGGGACGCGTCTAATCGTGTTTTGGTCGAACCTTAGCCTATAAATACTGCAGCCGCCGGTCATATTCGGCGGGTTTTGCTTTGATCAACAATATCGCCGTTCTTCGGTTTGTGAAACCCCAACTTCGCGATTTCAGATCGTGTCTTCTACGTTCTTGCTCGTGTTCTCGGTTGCACTTGCAGGGATTAGCCTTCTTGGCGAGGTCAAGCGTGTGCAGCACGGTTGATAACCAACGGATCCGTGGTGTCGTGATTGCAGGGGTACTCGTACCGCTCGAGTGCCGCGGATCATCAACGTCGAGTTCTCCACCCCAATCGACATACCTTTCGGAAGATCGGGCCTAAACCTACTCATCAATTGGTATCAGATTTCCAGTTTGCCCGTGAGGTATCTTTGTTTTCCTTCCTTCCATTAGATCGATTTTGTTTCGTACCTAGAGTCCACAGAAAAGCCACAAAAAAATTAGATCTTTTTTACCGCTTCCCAGACTATAGTGCCTGCAGTTTTGTTTTTCAGTTTGCATTGTTGAGTTTGCATTCGTGTGGTTGAGTCTTGTTGCTGGTTTATCTTTGTGTTTTTGGGTCCTAGTTATCGTGTTTCGTCCTTGTTTTCTTGCTATTCGACACCTATTCCACAATCCCTAAATAACAAACCGATCCGCCACGTTCATCGGTTTGCCCTAGCTAGCCGCCTTGCGTGAACTCCCGCATCGCCAGCCCTAGATTAGGTGACAAATATTTGTGCCATTCATCCTTGAATCATCACACACCACCCCATTAGTTGCTGTGCAAATTCCCGATCGTTTTCGTATCCGATTGCGAGTTCTGTTCTCAAACCGAGTTGGAATGAACATCTAAAAAAATCGTAACTCGGATAGCCTACCTTAAAACGGCCATAACTTTCGCATACGAACTCGAAATCGGGCGAATTTTTTTTCAAATTCATCTACGCGAAATTTTGCATATGATTTTCCGCGGCATAGCCGCTTTCGGCGAAATTAGATTGCCCAAATTCCCCTCGGAAGATAGGCTATCCGGCCTCCGAAGTTTCAGCACGAACTTTAAAGAATCTTCTTGATTTTCTATAGGCCGCATATTACATCCAATTGAGCTGCAAATTTGTGTGCTTCCTATATTTGTGCTCCTGAGTAATGAAAAAATATCAAAAAAATATTACAAAAAAGAAAAAAAATAGTGAAGAGCACGCATATTAAAGCAATTGGCCTATACCACTTGGTGCTGTTTGTTTGGTTATATCATTCTGTCTTTATTTTGCCTTGATACTTCTTGTGTTGTGCTAGGCTCTAGGGCACTCGGTTGACCAGCAACAGTTTCCTACATTGAATACTTATTCAACTTTTTTAGCTGTTAACGATTTTCTGCTTATTAGCCACCATATTGTGCCATCCAAGCTCCACCTTTCTCTTGAGCATAACAGGTACCTTTACAATCACCCCACGCTTCATTGGTTTATCTCACCGTCCACACCATCTGCTGTATCGGTAAGAACACTTGTAAGAGTGTGGTAAGACGCTTGAGCGAGAGAGATTGTTTTCTTCCACCTTCCACATTGTCACTGTAGTTGATAGGGATAACATTTTTTTTGTTGTCTTTTGTTTCCTACTAACAATGGCAGGAGAAGACAATAATGACGATTGTGTTCAACATGCTGAGTTACGTGATATGATGAAGACCATGACAGATATGTTCGCCAAATACAACGCAGCAACGGAGGAGTCATTGGCGAACTTGACTCGCCAACAAGATGACCTTGCTCTTCGGATGAATACTTTTGAGGCTCGGTTGCCTCTCGCTGGAAGACAAGTGGACAATGCTTATGATGAACTGGAAGATCACAATAATCAGCCAAGACCGCCACTTTATCGTCGAGGTATGGGAGGTAATAATCATAACAATTATAATGGCCCTCCTGATGATCCTTTTGCTAAAGTGAAATTTACTATACCCTCTTTTTTCCGGTGCTTATGATGCTGAGGCTTATCTTGATTGGGAGATGACAGTAGAGCAAAAATTTAATTCCCATCTTGTTCCTGAACAACATAGAGTTCGTCAAGCCACTAGTGAGTTTAAGGACTTTGCTATCATATGGTGGAGTGAACTTGTTAAAACTAGAACTGATCCTCCAACATGGGATAGATTAAAGGAAGCTATCCGTGTTCAATTTGTTCCTCCATCTTTTTAGCGGGACCTTCGCAAAAAATTGCAGCGTTTAGACCAAGGTAGCATGTCCGTAGAGGAGTATTATCAAGAGTTACAAAAGGGTATGCTGCGTTGTGGGGTAGTAGAGGACATGGATGATAAAATAGCTCGTTTTTATGGGGGGGTGAGGCGTGAAATTCAGGACATTGTTGATTACAAGGAATATGGTACTGTTAACAGATTGTTTCAGCTTGCTATGTTGGCAGAAAAAGAATTGCAGGGCCGACAACAACAGCAACAACGCACGAGTAGCAACTTCACGCCGCGTGCAGCAACTACACCATCCAAAACAGCACCATCTTTGGCCCCCCGTGCAGCGACTACACCACCCAATGGCGGCCAACGAACTATACCTGCTGCTCCACCTTCTCGCGTGCCGGAAGGCAGCAAGGCGACATCATTCAAGCCTTCATCGTTCACTCCTTCTACGGGTCGTACTTCCGACATTAAGTGTCACCGCTGCCAGGGACTTGGTCATATGATGAGAGATTGCTCGAGCAAACGAGCATACATAGCACGCGACGATAGCGGGTATGATAGTACTTCGGATGTTGAAGATGAATATTCTCTTGCTACTGAATTTACAGATCCAAATGACGAACACACCGAAGAAGAGGTACTTGGTACAGCGGCGACGGAGAACTATAGGAGCATCATTGTGCAGCGTGCCTTGAGCTCCAAAGTGGAGACCGACGACAAGCTACAACGACACAACCTTTTCCACATGTTTCTCGTCGTCAAGGACTGCCGTGTACACACTATAATTGATGGAGGTAGCTGCAATAACTTGGTAAACACGGACGTCGTCAAGAAACTCGGTTTGACAACAAGAGCACACCCTCATCCATACCACATTCAATGGTTCAACAACAGCGGTAAGGTTCGGGTAACACAAACAGCGAGAATACATTTTTCAATTGGTTCATACCATGATTTTGCTGATTTTGATGTTGTTCCTATGGATGCTTGTTCTCTTTTATTGGGTCGTCCTTGGGAATTTGATACAGATGCTATTCATCATGGTAGAACCAATAAATATACTCTCATGCATAAGGGAAAGAAAATCACTTTGCTCCCCATGACTCCTGCTGAAATTGTGCATTTTGAGAAGAGTAAAATTCGTGAGGGCAAAGCAACAAAATTAGAATCTGAAAAATGGCAAGTTATTAAGTTAAAATCACCATCATTGCTCGCAACTAAATCTGAACTTGCTGATTTATTCGATGCTAAGGGGATGTGCTATGCTTTAGTTTGCAAGGAAGCCATTTTTTCACTTCATGAATTGTCTATTGCATTGCCCCCTGCTGTTGCTAACCTTTTGCAGGAGTTTGAGGATGTGTTTCCCTCCGAGATACCCCCTGGTTTACCACCGATGAGAGGCATTGAACACAAGATCGATTTGATTCCAGGAGCAAGTTTGCCAAATCGTGCAGCATACAGGGCGAATCCACAAGAAACTAAGGAAATTCAGCGACAAGTCCAAGATCTTTTGGACCGTGGGTACATTCGTGAAAGCCTTAGCCCTTGTTCCGTTCCTGTTCTTTTGGTTCCTAAGAAAGATGGTAGTTGGCGCATGTGTGTTGAATGTCGAGCGATTAATAACATCACCATTCGATATCATTATCCTATTCCTCGATTAGATGACATGCTTGATGAATTGAGTGGTGCTATCATCTTCACAAAAATTGACTTGCGTAGTGGTTACCACCAAATTAGAATGGCACTAGGAGATGAATGGAAAACTGCATTTAAAACCAAGTTTGGACTTTATGAGTGGTTAGTCATGCCTTTTGGTTTAACTAATGCACCCAGCACCTTTATGCGATTAATGAACGAGGTTTTACGTGCTTTCATTGGACAATTTGTGGTGGTTTACTTCGATGATATCCTCATTTACAGCAAGTCATATGATGAACATCTTGATCATTGACGTGCTGTTTTTACTGTTTTGAGAGATGCACGTTTGTTTGGTAACCTCGAAAAGTGCGTCTTTTGCACCAATCGAGTCTTGTTTCTTGGCTATGTCGTTTCCTCGCAGGGAATTGAGATGGATGAGACCAAAATTGAAGCAATCACCAGCTGGCCAGCCCCAACAACCGTCACACAGGTTCGTAGTTTTCTTGGTCTTGCAGGTTTTTATCGGTGCTTTGTGCGGGATTTCAGCACCATTGCAGCACCTCTACATGAGATAACGAAGAAGGGAGTTCCATTTCGATGGGGCGAAGAGCAGCAGCAAGCTTTTGATGCTCTCAAATCGAAGCTTACACAAGCACCGTTGCTACAACTTCCTCATTTTGACAAGACCATTGAGCTGGAATGCGATGCAAGCGGCATTGGTATTGGAGGCGTTCTCATACAAGGAGGTAAACCCGTTGCTTTCTTTAGTGAAAAACTTCATGGTCCTTCTCTGAATTATTCTACTTATGATAAGGAATTGTATGCCTTAGTGCGTGTATTACAAACTTGGCAACATTATCTTTGGTTTAAGGAGTTTGTCATACATTCCGATCATGAATCATTGAAGTATCTTAAGTGTCAAACCAATCTGAATAAACGACATGCTAAATGGATTGAATTCATAGAGTCGTTTCCATACATCATTAAGCATAAGAAAGGGAATGAAAATATCATTGCCGATGCATTATCTAGGCGTTATACCATGCTGTCCCAACTTGATCATAAAATCATTGGTTTGGAAACAATTAAAGCATTATATCCTACTGATTTGGACTTCAAAGATGCTTTTGAAAATTGTAGAGAAGGAAGAACTTGGAATAATTATGTGCTGCGAGAGGGTCTCCTCTATCGTGCTAACAAGCTATGCATTCCAGCTAGCTCCGTTCGTCTATTGCTTTTGCAGGAAGCACATGGAGGAGGTTTGATGGGACATTTTGGAGTGAAGAAAACTGAAGATGTGCTGTCCACACACTTCTTTTGGCCAAAGATGAGGCGTGATGTCGAGCGCTACGTGTCACGATGCACTACTTGCAACAAAGATAAGTCTCGCCTTAACCCACATGGTCTTTATATGCCTCTTCCTGTTCCTAGTGTACCTTGGGAGGATATTTCTATGGACTTTGTTTTGGGATTGCCTAGGACTAAGAGGGGGAGGGATAGTATTTTTGTAGTTGTTGATCGTTTTTCCAAAATGGCACACTTTATACCTTGTCATAAGAATGATAATGCCTCACACATTGCTGATTTATTTATGACGGAAATTGTTCGTTTACATGGTGTGCCAAATAACATTGTTTCTGATCATGATGCAAAATTTTTAAGTCATTTTTGGAGAACTTTGTGGTACAAGTTGGGAACCAAGTTGCTGTTTTCAACTACATGTCACCCACAAACGGATGGACAGACCGAGGTAGTCAATCGTATTTTATCCACTATGTTGCGGGCTGTCTTGAAAACAAATTTGAAGTTGTGGGAGGAGTGTTTACCACATATAGAATTTGCTTACAACAGATCCGTTCACTCCACAACAAAGGTAAGTCCATTCCAGGTAGTGTATGGTTTCAATCCCCGTGCTCCTATTGATTTACTACGTTTGCCTCCTTCTGAAACTATAAATTTGGATGCTACACAACGATCTGAATTCATTCTTAAGATGCATGAAACTACAAAGAAAAATATTGAAATGATGAATGAGAAGTATAGGATTGCAGGTAGTAAAGGTAGAAAAGAAGTAAAACTTGAACCGGGCGATTTGGTGTGGTTACATTTGAGAAAAGAGCGATTTCCCGACTTGACAAAATCTAAACTTATGCCACGAGCTGCTGGTCCTTTTAAGATCATTGAAAAGATTAATGATAATGCATATAAGCTTGAATTGCCTCCCGATTTTGGGGTTAGTCCTACATTTAACATTTCAGATTTGCGACCGTACTTGGGAGAAGAAGATGAACTTGAGTCGAGGACGACTCCAATTCAAGAGGGGGAGGATGATGAGGACATCACAACAGCGGAGACGCGCATTGAACTGCAAGAACCAATCACAAGAGTACGGGCACGGTTATTAAATCAGCAGGTGAATTCGTTCTTAACTTCTTTTGTATGTGAGTTTGAGAATAGATTGCTATGTGATGATTTAATTGTTATTAGGAATAATGGAGAAGATCAACAAGTGAAGGAAGGAGGCCTTGGGAGCGTGGAGAACCACCTGGGACGCAAGTTGATGGAAACATCCACAAGTTGATGGAAACAGTTTACAACTCGGACTCGAGTTCAATTCGGAGTCCAGGAGCAGTCCACCTTAAAACAGACGCTCAGGAGGCATACGGACTCCGTTTTCGACATTCTACATATGCACGGAAAGAGGAGATGATAAACTTTCCAATGGTTCTGGTCTCACCTCAAAATACCTCCGGAGTCATTGGGAATCGTCGAAACAAATCGAGTTTAGATTTCTATCCGGTGCTGCGCCACCGAATCGGGCCTTTGGGCCTTGTATTCCGTAAGAGTCCATTAGGGACGCGTCTAATCGTGTTTTGGTCGAACCCTAGCCTATAAATACTGCAGCCGCCGGTCATATTCGGTGGGTTTTGCTTAGATCAATAATATCGCCGTTCTTCGGTTTGTGAAACCCCAACTTCGCGATTTCAGATCGTGTCTTCTACGTTCTTGCTCGTGTTCTCGGATGCACTTGCAGGGATTAGCCTTCTTGGCGAGGTCAAGCGTGTGCAGCACGGTTGATAACCAACGGAGCTGTGGTGTAGTGATTGCAGGGGTACTCGTACCGCTCGAGTGCCGCGGATCATCAACGTCGAGTTCTCCACCCCAATCGACATACCTTTCGGAAGATCGGGCCTAAACCTACTCATCATGTCACACTATGCTCAATGATTAGAGAAAGCCACGGATTTCACAAAATGACTTCCGATGAGTTATTGGGGAAGATCATAAATCATGAAATGATGGAGAAAGAGGCTCAATACGTCAAAGACTTAGCCGAACTCACCTCTTCCAAAAGGAAAGAAGTCGCTCTCAAAGCAACGTGCAGACCCAAACTCAAAGAAACTCGTGAAGACCAAGACGATGCAAATACATGCGATGAGAGTACCGGTCTTGATGATGAAGAAATGGTACTCTTTATCAAGAATTTCAAGCGCATGATAAAAAGAAGACACGGCAACAATTCAAATGAAGGGAAAAGCAAGGATAAAGGGAAATCCAAGGCTCGACGCACTTGCTACAACTGCGGAGAGTATGGCCACTTCATGGTCGACTGCACTTATGAGGAAAACAAAAAGAAGAAGAAACAAGACCTCAAGAAAATAAAAATTTCAGAAAAAGAAGACATGCCCATCAAGCTCACATTGGCAAGGAGTGGTACTCAAACGACGAGTCCTCCTCCGATGAAGAAGAAGAGATGGCCACTATCGCATTCAAGAAACCCACTATGAGAGCCACACTCTTCCCAAACATGGGAGGACGGGATATGAACAACCACACTTGCCTTATGGCTAAGGAAGGCAAGTAAAAGGTTCGACTTACTCCTCATACGCTAAATTCCTCTATTTATGACTTTGATAGCTCTAGTGATAATGAAGAAATGTTTAGAGGATTAAGGAAAACTTCTTTAAAGAAAATGGAAATGTTGTCGAACGAAATCTTTGAAAAGGAGGAACTTGTTAACCGACAAGAAGATGTGCTCATGCGTGAAAGGAAGAGATATCAAGAAGTTGAAAAGCTTCTTGAGCTTGAAAGAGAGAAGAACGAGTCACTTGAGTTTGAGCTATCCTTGAGTAAGGAAACTTACTCAAAGCTAGAGGACTCGCATATTGCAATCAAGGAAGAACTTGCTAACTTGTCAAAAGTTAACAATATCCTTGAGGTGCAAGTTGAGTCGCTCAAGCAAAGTGACTCCTCTTCCTCCAAGAGCACTTCCTCCAAAGATATGAGTTCGACAACCATCGAAACCTGCACTTGCTCTAGTAAGAAGAATGTTATTTCTAATACTTCAACTTCTCATAATATGCATCCTTCCACAAGCAGCATCTTTGATAAGGAAAGATCAAATATGCACGCAGTGCATATATGGTCACTTGACCTCCTAATGTCAAAGATGGTCTTGGCTTTGACAGGAACAAACACATGTCTACTCCTAACCATGCTAAGAATAGAATCACTTTTGTTAAGGAGAAATCCCATGAATCTGATTTACAAATACTGTTTCGTACATTTGATGCTTCCTATGTTCTTATGAAAAACAAATATGGAAAATCCATTGCTAAATATACAGGGCCACACCACAAGAACTTGAAAACTTGTGTGTGGGTGCCCAAGACTCTTGTGACTAACTTGAGAGGACCCAAGCAAGCTTGGGTACCTAAAACCAAGGAATAATTCTGTTTTGCAGGCTTACTCCTCCGGTGGATCTAAATGGGTGCTAGATAGCGAATGCACAAATCACATGACCGGATAGAGAGGTATGTTTGTGGAGTACGATGTAACACCCTAAATTTTCGCATCATGCATCGCATACATGATCATGCATCAAACATTAGTAGGATAAAAAAATAATAATGATAATAAAAGATGGAGCATATATACAAATGTATGTAGCAAAAGAAGAAAAATAAAATAATTGCGTAAAACTTGTAATAGGGAATAAGTATAAAATAATAATAATAAAATATATGTAAATATATATATAAATATATATATATAATAACTGTATATAAAAAAATAATAAAAATAAATAAGTAATATAAAAAATAAATAAATAGTAATATATTTATAAAAAAAAGAAAAGAAAAAAAAAACAAAAACCAACCGCCCGCCGGCCAGGCCGAGCGGCCGGCCCATCCCCCGCTCCCGCCAACCCCGCGCGCCCGTTGCCTCCCCGCACCTGGCCCCACCCCGCCGCCTGGCGCCGCGCGCGAGCCCCGGTCGCACGCGCCCGCCGCGCCCTGGCCCCAGAGCCAGCGCCGCTCGCCCCGGCCCCAGCGCCTGGCCCCGCGCCCAGCACGACTCCCACGCCCGCCCGACCTCGATCCCGTAGCGCTCGCATCATAACCGACTCGGCCTCTGGCCGATACCGCGATCCCGCCGGCTATAAAAAGCCCCGAGTCTTCGTGAGTTTTTCCCGATGCCAGAAGCGATCCAGCGCTGCCACCGTAGGAAAAAAAGCCCTAGCACGGTAGAAAAACCAGAGGAGTCCAGAGCCGCCGCCAGGGAAGAAAAGAGAGGAAAAAAGAGGAGGAAGAGGAAGAAAAAGAGGAGGGTGCTGTCATCCGCCAGAGATCGTCATCGCCGTCGTGCCGCCGGAGGACCTTGCGCATCTACTTCGTCTACGCATCATCCCCATCCCGCGATCTTCGAAGCCATCGCATCTACGGTAGGATTCGTTTTTCCGATGCGAATTTTAGCGACGTATTAGATCTAATAGACGTAAATTGATTTTAGTTGCATTGCCTTTTTATTTTTAGCAGTATTAATCCACTCTAAAACCCCCGTAAACTCATATGAACACGTATGAACTAGTTGCATCTAATTAATAAACAACCATAGTTAATCAATTATTGTACTTTGCATGCATGCATATCATCGCATGTTGATTAATGTGTGTGCATCATGTTGATTTGTATGTATATTCTTGTATGTGTGAACACGAGTAGAGGGAAGTGCTCAAGAGATCGTGTACGAGGATTTTCAGAATCAAGACTTTTAAGCGCTTGAGCAACCCTATCCGTTGGAACAAGGCATGTGTCCTTGAAGCATATTGATCCCGTTTTTAAAATAAATGTTTTGTTTGCAAACTGCATGCTTGTGTCAATTTGATGTGAATCCTATGGTAGGAAGTTTACTAGATTTGTTTAACCACCCTTGTCACCTGGAATATATGGTAGAGAGTCGGGAAGGGTTTTTACCTTTTTGCTTCGCTTAATTAATTGGGATGGGAAAACAACACTACACATTTAATTATGCATCAATGATATTATGGTTAATGTGAACTGGTCAATACGATGGGTGATCTAAGCAAGCCTGGTATGTGGACGGGTTGGATGTTATGGTGGTTTGCTTGCTTTAGATCTAAGGACCAGTTCATGCGAGAATAAGCCAGGACTACAGTGCCAACACGAGGCCAAGTATGGGTGCGGCGTAGCTGATTAATTAGGGCTTTGCTAGTGCTGTTTGGACCATTGTGGATGTTCGGGGAAGGGGTAGTCGGATTGGGTTTGTTGATGATTGGCGGGACTACCGTGGGATCCGAATGGCTCAAGAGGGGGCCCTTGGTTGAAGATGTGCTCAGTTGGAGGCATCGCCACCGGTGAAACCTCAGTGGGGTCTAAATAGGCTACTAATCCCTTTGTAAAGGCTATTTTGTGATCTCTTGGCCATAAACCAAAGGAAGTGTAATTGGCATAAGGGAGGTTCTTTAGTCGCCGAGGGGTGATGAAATCACAAACACGTGGGTAAAGTGGTACAAACTCTGCAGAGTATTAAAACTATCATGATAGCCGTGCTCCCGGTTATGAGCACCTGGATGACCTACATGATTAGAGGGAAACTGGGATTTGGGATGGTTATGGTTTGGTAATGGTTATGGTTGATATTATGGTTATGGTTATGGTTATGGGATGGAATCATGGTTTATGACATTGATTATGGTTATTGGCAATGGTAAATTATGGACTGGTATTATGATGGTTACATGGTTTATGATGGGTTTACTTCACATACATATGATATATTGCTTTTCAAATGTTTTATTGTACTTTTCAGCACTTAGCCATTATTATTGTCGTCATTTGAATCAGCCACATGTCATACTTTCCACCCTTGCTGAGTACGACATGTACTCACTCTTGCAATCCCCCCCAACAGTTGCAGGTCAGGATTGTGAGTTTAATGGCGATAAGGCGGAGTTCTAGGCCGTGTCTACCGTCAACTTTGCCTGTGGTGTTGCATGGAGCTGCGCTATCCCTTTTCTTAGTTTGCTTAATTAGTTTATTTCCGTTGCATTAGTCTAACTTGTCATAAATATTCATTAGGGCTTGTATTCGAGGATAATATGGTTTGTGTAATAAAATTTGATAATTAATCTTGTTCTGTGGTAATTTTTTGTATACTCTTTGTGATTGCACTCGTGTATGTGTGTTGAACATCCTGGGCACACATATGCGTTAGCTTGGTTCAGTTTTCGGAACCGGGCGTCACAGATTGGTATCAGAGCCACAGGTTGACCGTAGGATGCAGCCTAGATAGAATGGACACTTTAAAGCACATAGGAGCACTCAGGAATCGATGTGTTTTTGGATTGGTGTGCTGTTTGCTATATATATTGTTTGCTTGGGTGCTTAATAGAGGATTTTGGGATGCCGTAGCATTGCCATGTCCACCTAGGCTAGTATAGCTAGTTGGTTAGCTTCATATCCCTTGATGCATATAGTTGGGGATGTTTTCTAATTCTTACCTATTGCTTTTCTTCAGATGGTGAGGACTCGCAACCAGAGGGATGGCAATGACGAGGAGCAGAACAATGAAGTACCTCAGAACAACATTTGACAAGGATCTACTCAGGGAGCTATCAACATTGAGCAGCTATTGGCTATGCAAAACCAGCTCATGCAGACCATGATACAGACTATGGGACAGCTGCAGGCTGGCAACATCAACAATCAGCCCCACATGCCTCCACCGCCACCCCCATCTCCTCATAACCGGTTGGGAGAGTTTATGAGGACTAGGCTGCCGACCTTTGCTCAAGCTGCTGGCCCTATGGATGCGGATGATTGGCTCAAGTCCGTGGAGAAGAAGCTAGCCATTGTCCAATGCGGTGACCGGGAGAAGGTCCTGTTCGCTTATCATCAACTCGTTGGAGCAGCTGCGGATTGGTGGGATTCTTATTACAGTGCTCATGAGAACCAAGAAAGAATCACTTGGGCCGAATTCAAGGAGAATTTTCGCTCTCATTATGTGCCCGAGGGTGTTATGCTCTTGAAGAGGCAAAAATTTGAGAATATGAGGCATGGAAGATCAAGCGTGAGTGAATATCTCAATAAGTTCACTCAACTCTCAAGATATGCGCCTGAGGATGTTAGTCGGGACAGCCGGAAGCAATATTTTTTCATGAGAGGCCTCAACAATGAGATCCAAGTGCAACTACTCAACTGCGATTATGCCAATTTTCAGAAGCTTGTGGACAAAGCAATTGTGGTTGAGAACAAGATCCGTGTGATGGAGCAAGAAATCAAGAGGAAGGCACCATATCAAGGACAGCAACAAGGAAGTAATGTGCGCCCTCGCTTTGCGCCGCCCAATGCGCCTCATTACATCTCCTCTATTCCTGCTCAGCGCCCTGATTATGCACCGCGCCCAGCTCAATTTGTGCAGCAGCGCCCTGTTATGCAAGCACCTAGGCCTCCAATGCCTTATGCACCTCATGCTAATTTCCCAAATGCAAATGCTCAAAACCAAGTTCGTCCCAATAATTTTGGTGGGGTTAAGAAGTGTTATACTTGTGGAGAAGCTGGACACTTTGCGCCTCAATGTCCTAAGTCAGGCCTTGGTCAAGGAAGCAATGCGCCGAAGCAAAACCCAAGACCCAATGGAGGACAACCACAAGGGAACAATGGACAGCAGAATTTTGCTCGTGGCAACGTGAACCATGTCTCTACGGAGGATGCTCAACGATCTGATGACGTGGTCATTGGTATGTTTCTCGCCAACTCCAACCCCGCGACTATGTTATTTGATTCTGGAGCATCACATTCATTCATTGCATCGAAGTATGTTGCCAAGTATAGTTTGCCTACCTCTCATATGAAGTTTACTCTATTGGTTAAGTCTCCTGGAGGCGAGATGAGGACAAATATAGTATGTCCAAAAGTAAGCCTTAGAATAAGGGGGGTAGACTTCTCCACCAACCTCATTGTTTTGGATTCTCAAGGATTGGACATTATACTTGGTATGGACTGGTTGAGGAAGCACAATGGAGTTATTGAGTGTGCCACGAAGACGGTGAAGTTGACCAATGAGGAAGGGATCACCGTAGAATTTGAAGCATCTCAAACCGCACTGAAGCAATTGGAATTGAATCATATGGACGGTGCCACAATTGAGGAGATTCCGGTGGTGTGTGAATTTTTGGATGTTTTTCCGGACAAGTTGCCAGGTATGCCACCCGATCGGGACATTGAGTTTGTTATTGATTTAATACCTGGAACTGCACCTATAGCTAAGAGGCCGTATAGGATGCCTCCTATGGAATTAGCAGAGCTCAAGAAACAAATTCAAGAGCAACTAGAGAAGGGTTTTATTCGCCCTAGTTCTTCACCTTGGGGAGCGCCTGTGCTTTTTGTGGACAAGAAGGAT
This sequence comes from Tuctoria greenei, assembly GCA_036927565.1. Taxonomy (NCBI): domain Eukaryota; kingdom Viridiplantae; phylum Streptophyta; class Magnoliopsida; order Poales; family Poaceae; genus Tuctoria; species Tuctoria greenei. Next base: position 10,640,388 of record JAYESD010000012.1, on the reverse strand, counting down.
GGATCCCAAAGGATGTGTGTGGATTACCGAGCTCTCAATGAGATGAAAATCAAGAACAAGTACACCTTGCCACGCATAGAAGACTCGTGTGATCAGATGAAGGGTGCTTGTGTCTTCTCTAAGATGTATTTGAGGTCGGGATACATTCAAATGAAGATTGGACCATCGGACATACCCAAGACAGCTTTTAGAACACGGTATGGATCTTATGAGTACACCGTGATGTCTTTTGGATTGACAAATGCGCCTGCCTACTTTATGTACCTCATGAATAAAGTCTTCATGGAGTACTTGGACAAGTTCGTTGTGGTGTTTATTGATGATATTATGATCTACTCGAAGGATGAGAAGGAACATGAGGAACACTTGAGGCTTACGCTGAAGAAATTGAGGGAGCATCAATTGTATGCCAAGTGCAGCAAGTGCCAGTTTTGGTTGAAAGAGGTGCCATTTTTGGGTCATATAATCTCAGGAGGAGGAGTATCGGTTGACCCCGGATAAGTGAGAGACGTGTTGAAGTGGGAGCCGCCGCAAAATGTCAAGGAAGTAAGGAGTTTTCTTGGGATGGCTGGATATTACCGTCGGTTTATCAAGGATTTTTCCAAGATAGCCAAGCCTATGACGGAGTTGCTAATGAAGGGAAAGGCATTCCAATGGACTGAAGCTTGTCAGAATAGTTTTGAGGAGTTGAAGAAGAGGTTAACAACAGCCCCAGTTTTGGTATTGCCGGATGTAAGCAAGAGTTTTGATATTTATTGTGATGCATCAAGACAAGGACTCGGATGCGTGCTTATGCAAGAAGGTCAAGTGGTCGCCTATGCGTCTAGACAATTGAAGAAACATGAGCAGAATTACCCAACACATGATTTAGAACTTGCTGCCGTGGTACATGCATTGAAGATTTGGAGACACTATATTCTTGGACATAGGTGTGAAATTTATACGGATCACAAGAGTCTTAAGTATATTTTCACACAGACAAACCTTAATTTGAGGCAGCGAAGATGGTTGGAGCCCATCAAAGATTATGATTTGGGGATCAACTATCATCCAGGAAAGGCCAATGTAGTGGCCGATGCCTTGAGTCGGAAAGGAGTAAGTAATCAACTCATAGTTCGAGAATTGCCATCTGAGCTATGTAAGGAATTCGAAAGGTTGAACCTCGGATTCCTAAATGAGATGGGAATAATGGAGTTAAATTCAACCTTGGAGCAAGAAATTCGAGAGGCCCAAACCGCAGATGAAGAGATCAAGGAAATCAAGGAAAGAATCAAAGAAGGGAGAGAATTCGGATTTGATGAAGACGAACATGGTACCTTATGGCTTGGAAAGAGGATCGTTGTGCCTAATGCAAAGCATATTCGGGAGACAATATTAAAGGAGGCATATGACTCACCTTACTCAATTCATCCCGGCTGTACAAAGATGTACAAGGACTTAAAGACATGCTATTGGTGGGTCAGCATGAAAAAGGACATAGCCGAATATGTTGCATTTTGCGATGTGTGCCGACGAGTTAAAGCTAAACATCAAAGGCCAGCCGGATTGTTACAACCATTGAAGATTTCGGAGTGGAAGTGGGAAGAGATTGGTATGGACTTTATAGTTGGATTACCACGTACACAGCCCAGATATGACTCGATTTGGGTAATCGTGGATCGATTGACAAAATCAGATCACTTCATTCCTGTCAAGACCACATATACCACCGCGAAGCTAGCAGAATTGTATATGGAGCATATTGTGTGCCGACATGGAGTCCCTAAGAAGATAGTCTCCGATAGAGGTTCTTAATTTACCTCCAGATTTTGGCAGAAATTGCATGAAGCAATGGGAACAAGGTTGAACTTCAGTTCGGCGTATCACCCTCAAACAGATGGACAAACCGAGAGGACCAACCAAATTTTGGAAGACATGTTAAGAGCTTGTGCTTTAAAGCATGGGAAAAGTTGGGATAAAAGTTTGTCGTATGCTGAATTCTCGTACAACAATAGCTACCAAGCAAGTTTTAAAATGTCACCCTACGAAGCATTGCACGGAAGGAAGTGTAGGACTCCCTTGTTTTGGAATGAAACCGGAGAGAATCAAGTATTTGGTCCCAACGTGTTACAAGATGCTGAAAGGCAAGTCCAAATAATACGGGAAAACTTAAAGGCTGCCCAGTCTCGACAGAAAGGTTATGCTGATAATAGGCGAAGGAGTCTGACTTTTGAAGTTGGAGATTTTGTATACCTCAAAGTGTCACCTATCAGAGGTCAGTGACGATTTAACGTCAAAGGAAAACTGGCACCACGTTACATTGGACCATTCAAGATTTTGGACAAGCGAGGAGAAGTAGCATATCGACTTGAGCTGCCGACGTATCTCTCCGATGTACACGATGTGTTTCACTTCTCTCAACTCAAGAAGTGTCTCAGGGTACTGGAAGAACAAGTGTCGATGGATGAGTTAGAACTTCAGGAGGATTTGTCTTATGTCGAGCAACCTATCAAGATCTTGGACGTGAAGGAAAGGGTCACGAGAAATAAGAGGATCCGTTGGTGCAAAGTGCAATGGAAACACCATACAGAAGCCGAAGCTACGTGGGAACGTGAAGAAGACCTGAAGGCAGAATTTCCGCATCTTTTCTCCACGCTATCGGATCTCGCGGGCGAGATTCATTTTAAGGGGGTAGGTTTGTAACACCCTAAATTTTCGCATCATGCATCGCATACATGATCATGCATCAAACATTAGTAGGATAAAAAAAAATAATAATAATAAAAGATGGAGCATATATACAAACGTATGTAGCAAAAGAAGAAAAATAAAATAATAGTGTAAAACTTGTAATAGGGAATAAGTATAAAATAATAATAATAAAATATATGTAAATATATATATATATAATATATATAATAATTGTATATAAAAAATAATAATAATAAAAATAACTAAGTAATATAAAAAATAAATAAATAGTAATATATTTATAAAAAAAGAAAAGAAAAAAAGAAAAAGAAAACAAAAACCAACCGCACGCCGGCCAGGCCGAGCGGCCGGCCCATCCCCCGCTCCCGCCAACCCCGCGCGCCCGCTGCCTCCCCGCACCTGGCCCCACCCCGCCGCTTGGCGCCGCGCGCGAGCCCCGGCCGCACGCGCCCGCCGCGCCCTGGCCCCACCCCGCGAGCCAGCGTCGCTCGCCCCGGCCCCAGTGCCTGGCCCCGCGCCCAGTGCGACTCCCGCGCCCGCCCGACCTCGATCCCGCAGCGCTCGCATCGTAACCGACTCGGCCTCTGACCGATACGGCGATCCCGCCGGCTATAAAAAGCCCCGAGTCTTCGTGAGTTTTTCCCGATGCCAGAAGCGATCCAGCGCCGCCACTGTAGGAAAAAAAAGGCCTAGCTCGGTAGAAAAACCAGAGGAGTCCAGAGCCGCCGCCAGGGAAGAAAAGAGATGAAAAAAGAGGAGGAAGAGGAAGAAAAAGAGGAGGGTGATGTCATCCGCCGGAGATCGTCGTCGCCGTCTTCGTGCCGCCGGAGGACATTGCGCATCTACTTCGTCTACGCATCGTCCCCATCCCGCGATCTTCGAAGCCGCCGCATCTACGGTAGGATTCGTTTTCCGATGCGAATTTTAGCGACGTATTAGATCTAATAGACGTAAATTGATTTTAGTTGCATTGTCTTTTTATTTCCAGCAGTATTAATCCACTCTAAAACTCCCGTAAACTAATATGAACACGTATGAACTAGTTGCATCTAATTAATAAACAACCGTAGTTAATAAATTATTGTACTTTGCATGCATGCATATCATCGCATGTTGATTAATGTGTGTGCATCATGTTGATTTGTATGTATATTCTTGTATGTGTGAACACGAGTAGAGGGAAGTGCTCAAGAGATCGTGTACGAGGATTTTCAGAATCAAGACTTTGAAGCGCTTGAGCAACCCTATCCGTCGGAACAAGGCAAGTGTCCTTGAAGCATATTGATCCTGTTTTTAAAATAAATGTTTTGTTTGCAAACTGCATGCTTGTGTCAATTTGATGGGAATCCTATGGTAGGAAGTTTACTAGATTTGTTTAACCACCCTTGTCACCTGGAATATATGGTAGAGAGTCGGGAAGGGTTTTTACCTTTTTGCTTCGCTTAATTAATTGGGATGGGAAAACAACACTACACATTTAATTATGCATCAATGATATTCTGGTTAACGTGAACTGGTCAATATGATGGGTGATCTAAGCAAGCCTGGTATGTGGACGGGTTGGATGTTATGGTGGTTTGTTTACTTTAGATCTAAGGACCGGTTCATGCGAGAATAAGCCAGGACTACAGTGCCACCACGAGGCCAAGTATGGGTGCGGCGTAGCTGATTAATTAGGGCTTTGCTAGTGCTGTTTGGACCATTGTGGATGCTCGTGGAAGGGGTAGTCGGATTGGGTTTGTTGATGATTGGCGGGACTATCTTGGGATACGAATGGCTCAAGAGGGGGCCCTTGGTTGAAGATGTGCTCAGTTGGAGGCATCGCCACCGGTGAAACCTCAGTGGGGTCTAAATATGCTAGTAATCCCTTTGTAAAGGCTATTTTGTGATCTCTTGGCCATACACCAAAGGAAGTGTAATTGGCATAAGGGAGGTTCTTTAGTCGCCGACGGGTGATGAAATCACAAACACGTTGGTAAAGTGGTACAAACTCTGCAGAGTATTAAAACTATCATGATAGCCGTGCTCCCGGTTATGAGCGCCTGGATGACCTACATGATTAGAGGGAAATTGGGATTTGGGATGGTTATGGTTTGGTAATGGTTATGGTGGATATTATGGTTATGGTTATGGTTATGGGATGGAATCATGGTTTATGACATTGATTATGGTTATTGGCAATGGTAAATTATGGACTGGTATTATGATGGTTACATGGTTTATGATGGGTTTACTTCACATACATATGATATATTTCTTTTCAAATGTTTTACTGTACTTTTCAACACTTAGCCATTATTATTGTCTTCATTTGAATCAGCCACATGTCATATTTTCCACCCTTGCTGAGTACGACATGTACTCACTCTTGCAATCCCCCCCCCCAACAGTCGCAGGTCAGGATTGTGAGTTTAATGGCGATAAGGCGGAGTTCTAGGCCGTGTCTACCGTCAACTTTGCCTGTGGTGTTGCATGGAGCTGCGCTATCCCTTTTGCTTAGTTTGCTTAGTTGCTTAATTAGTTTATTTCCGTTGCATTAGTTGAACTTGTCATAAATATTCATTAGGGCTTCTATTCGAGGATAATATGGTTTATGTAATAAAATTTGATAATTAATCTTGTTCTATGGTAATTTTCTGTATACTCTTTGTGATTGCACTCGTGTATGTGTGTTGAACATCCTGGGCACACATATGCGTTAGCTTGGTTCAGTTTTCGGAACCGGGCGTCACATACGAGTACAACAAGGATCCAGGTGAAGGCATATAGTTTGGAGATAACAGCCAAGGAAAGGTCCTTGGTAGCGGTAACATTGAAATATCCTCTCAACACACCTTATCTAATGTTTTACATGTAGAATCTCTAGATTATAATCTTTTGTCAATATCTCAGTTATGCGACAAAGGTTACAACTGTTTATTCACTAATGAGGGTGTGACCGTTTTTTAGAAGAAGCGATTGCTCGATTGCATTCAAGGGAATGTTGAAGGGTAAGCTTTATCTTGTTGACTTCAGCAAAGATAAAGCCGAACTCAACACTTGCTTGTTTGCAAAGAGCAACATGGGATGGCTGTGGCATAGACGGCTAGCCCATGTTGGGATGAGAAATATGCAAAAACTTCTAAAAGGTGGTCACATCCGTGGTCTTAAGGATGTGGTTCTTGAAAAAGACAGGCCGTGCAACGCTTGTCAAGCAGGAAAACAAGTCCGAACACCACACCCCGCCAAGAATGTGATGACTACCACAAGACCGTTGGGACTTCTCCACATGGATCTCTTTGGTCCAATTGCGTACATCAGCATCGGCAGTAACAAATATGGTTTAGTAATTGTTGATGACTTTTCAAGATTTACCTATGTATTTTTCTTTTATGATAAATCAGAAACTCAGGGAATCCTCAAGAAGTTCTTGAAAAGAGCTCAGAGCGAATTCTCATCAACCATAAAGAATATCAGAAGTGACAACGGGACAAAATTCAAGAACACCCAAGTTGAAGAGTATCTCGATGAAGAAGGGATAAAGCATGAGTTCTCGGCACCCTACTCCCCTCAACAAAACGGAGTGGACGAAAGAAAGAACAGAACATTGGTCGAAATGGCAAGAACTATGTTTGATGAATACAAGACATCAGATCGATTTTGGGCAGAAGCGGTGAACACCGCTTGCCACCACAAATCGGCTGTACCTTCACCGACTATTGAAGAAAACTCCATATGAGCTTCTTACCGGTGAAAAGCCTAATGTTTTTTATTCCAAAGTCTTTGGTTGTAAATGTTTTATTCTGAACAAGAAACTGAGGGCCTCGAAGTTCGCTTCGATGTCTGATGAAGGGTTCTTGCTCGGTTATGAATCGAATGCCTACGCCTATCGTGTCTTCAACAAGGTGTCCGACCTTGTTGAAGTAGCACGTGACATAGTGTTCGATGAATCTAACGGCTCACAAGTGGAGCAAGTTGATAAGTGTATGCTAGATAAAGAGGAAGCTCCATATGAAGCGCTGAAGAAAATGGCACTTGGTGATATCTTACCACAAGAGCGAACATTAGACTCAAATGCACAAGATGAACTTCAACACAGAGGCAATGATCAAGGGGGAGCTCTTGCACAAGATCAAGATGAGGAAGATCAGTAATATCAAGACAATCATGGAAGCAACGATCTAGGGGGAGACAATGAACATGAAGATAATGAAGAACAAGCAACTACACAAGTTCCACACCCAAGAGTACATCAGAGCGTGCAAAGAGACCATCCTATCAATAATATCATTGGAGATATTGCTAAGGGAGTAACTACTAGATCTCGAGTTGCAAATTTTTGTGAATACTATTCTTTTGTGTCTTTTCTGGAACCATACAGGGTAGAAGAAGCCTTAAGGGATCCAGATTGGGTGATGGCAATGCAAGAGGAGTTGAACAACTTCAAAAGAAATGAAGTGTGGGAGCTGGTGGAGAGACCAAGGGCGAACATCGTTGGAACGAAATGGGTCTTTCAGAACAACCAAGATGAGCATGGAGTAGTAATAAGAAATAAAGCGAGATTGGTGGCCAAATGCTATTCTCAGGTCGGAGGTTTGGACTTCGATGAAACTTTCGCTCCTGTAGCTAGACTTGAGTCCATTCGTATTTTATTGGCATATGCTACTCACCATAATTTTAAGCTGTATCAAATGGACGTCAAAAGCACCTTCCTAAATGGTCCAATAAAGGAGGAAGTTTATGTGGAGCAGCCACCAGGATTTGAAGACCAAAAATATCCCAATCATGTCTACAAACTGCGTAAGGCTCTCTTTGGCCTCAAACAAGCTCCTCGAGCTTGGTATGAGTGCCTTAGAGATTTTCTGACTCAAAATGGATTCAAAATTGGTAAAGCTGACTATACACTCTTCACTAAACATCTTTATGATCATCTATCCGTATGTCAAATTTATGTTGATGACATTATCTTTGGATCCACTAACAAGTCCTTCTGTGAAGAGTTTAGCAAAATTATGAGAGATGGGTTCGAGATGTCAATGATGGGCGAATTGAAGTTCTTCTTGGGATTCCAAGTGAAGCAATTGAGAGAAGGTACATTTATAAGCCAAACCAAATATACACAGGACATTCTCAAGAAATTCAATATGGACAAAGCCAAGCCCATCAAGACACCCATGGCCATCAACAGACATCTCGACCTCAATGAAGACGGTCCAAATGTGGACCAAAAGGTATATCGGTCCATGGTCGGCTCCTTACTTTATTTATGTGCATCTAGGCCAGATATTATGCTTAGTGTTTGCCTGTGTGCAAGGTTTCAAGCCGCACCTAAAGAGTGTCACCTAATTGCTGTAAAAAGAATCCTAAGGTATCATGTGCAAACACCCAACTCGGGGCTTTGGTATCCCAAAGGATCCTAGTTTAACTTGATAGGCTATTCCGACACCGACTATGCAGGATGCGAAGTCGATAGAAAGAGCACGTCAGGGACTTGTCAATTTCTTGGTAGATCCCTAGTTTCTTGGTCATCTAAAAAGCAAAACTCAATTGCTCTTTCCATAGCGGAAGCAGAGTATGTTGCAGCCGGTAGTTGTTGCGCACAACTACTTTGGATGCGACAAACTCTTAGGGACTATGGCTACAATCTTAGCCATACCCCGCTTCTATGTGATAATGAAAGTGCTATAAAAATTGCACACAACCCTGTAGAGCACTCAAGAACTAGGCACATAGATATCCGTCATCACTTTCTTAGAGATCATTCGTTAACAGGTGACATTGCTATTTCACATGTTAGGACTGAAAAACAACTTGCGGATATTTTTACCAAACCATTAGATGAGAAAAGGTTTTGTGAACATAGGAATGAGCTTAACATTCTTGACTCTCGAAATGTGGCTTGAAACATTGCATACCTAGTTGAAACTTCAAATGTTACATTTTATTGTTAAAACTGCTCCTCATCTCTTTTTCTTCTAAGAAAACTATTTTAATGAAAAAATCTTGTAGTTTAGGACCACTTTTCATTGTTACTTATCTACTGGTCGTAATTACCAAGATTATTTGCAAAACTATTGTCCTTGGATCACTATTAATCATTTCTATATGTATCAAGTCTGTTAAAACCGAACTTGTCAGGTTTACCACCGGACTAGTCTGGACAGACGAAATCCCTAGGTTTTCCGGGGGCACCGTACTAGTCCGCCACATTGACCGGACTAGTCCGGTCCATCTCGTATATAAGCGGTTGATCGGCCCAAAATTTGAAACCCAAACCTCTCCCTCCACTTGGTCTCCTTCTCCCCTCTTAAACCCTGGCCCCCAAAGCATAAGGACGTGGTCTCCCTCTCCTCTCCTAAACCCTAGCCCCCAAAGCAATTTTCGGGTTGAGCCCTGAAAATCGAAGCTTTCTCCATGTGAAATCCTCTCCTCGACAAGTGGACTCTCCCCTCCGGACTCATCCGGACAGATTCTTGCTCCTTCAACACGAATCTTCAAATCTCGGTAAATTTCACCCTAAAACCAAATTCTCAACTTTTCTCGTTCTAGCTCGTTTCCTTTGATTCCAAGGTTGTACATTGGCTTCATAGATGTATTCCGACCACTTTCCTGCCCTTTTGTATCTTTAGATAGAAGTTTTGAATTCAAAGGAAATCGTTAGGGTTCTTATGCCAGGTCCGACTAGTTCGGCGCTCGGATACGGTCAAGTCCGGTACGCCGGACAATTCCGCATTCTGAAACCGGACAAGTCCGGTCTCTGACATTTGAATCCCTACATTGTCTTCAATCCTTGGTTCATTCTTATCTAATCCGTGAACTCCCTATCAGGAACGATTTCTTCAGGCTCAGATGATAGCTCTTTCCACATTGATGAAGAAAATCAACGCAAAAGAGTGAGGAGAGCCAAGGAGAGAGTTATGAAGAAAAGACATGATGTCAATGTCCACTCTCCACCCTCTGACGACAATCTGCCTAAAAAGAGGAATGTTATTGTCAAAAAGGCTCAAAGAAAAGTTGCTGCTGAGAGCTCATCCGGTCCAAAAAGGGCTCTCAATAAAGGGAATGGACTTGCTAGTGGTCCCATTGGGCCCTTGAAGATAAAAAACCCCAGTCACCGCAACAGACAGCCTTCTAGTGAGGATTTCACTGAAAAGGGGGTGAGCTAGCCGATAACATCAGGAAGATTGATGTGTATAATCAACCTAGGCAATGCTCTGACCCAAGATTCTGGAGCAACTTCCATGCTGACTACTACGAGCACGTGTACATGAAGATGAAGAATCTTGTTGTGAAGAGTCAATGGGTGAATGTTGGATACCTGCAGTCGAAGAGGTTTCCTGCTTTTCGTGAGGTGGTTGAGGCTTTGGAGAGGCACGGTCTGAAGGAACTGTTTTCCTTTGAGAATGACTGGAACAATGAGATCATCACCCAATTTTACTCCACCCTCTACCTTGCTCATGGTGATGGTGACAGTCTTGCTTGGATGACTCATGGTTCCAAGTATAGTGTCACTTATGATGAATTTGCAAGGATTCTTCACCTTGAACACACTCTGGATCATGATCTTGTCATCCACAATCTGAAACCCTTGCGGAAGGATGAGCTTAAGTTGCTCTATGACACAAGGATGCCCTATGTTTCTCCCAACAGCAAATATTTGAAGCCCTTCTTTGTGGTCCTCAACAGAATCTCGAGGAAGACAATAGCCCCGAAAGATGGAGATGCGGGGACTGTCCAAGGAACCTTGAGGACCCTAATGAAGGTCATTAGTGGAAGGAGACCGTTCAATGTTTTTGAGTACATCTACAATGACATTGTGAACATCTCAATCACTCCCAATAGGTCTTGCAGGTATGACCCGTACATCATGTACATGATTGAGAAAGTGACCTGACTTGAGTTTGTTAAGGATGTTTCTCATACGGGGTTGAAGCCACAAAAGCCCACCGAGTACACCCTTCCCTCATCACCAACTGCTCCTTCCTCCCCCGGAGCTGAAAGGAGGTCTAAACAATCTCCGGATGTGAATGCCACAAGGTCTGCAGCTACTCCTCCTGGTTCTTCTCCTGTTGATGAACCCTCCGGTGGCGTCCTCAAAATGCTCTCCTCCATCTTTGCCTGCTACCGCAAGATTGAAGTCAGGCAGCGGAAACATCAACAATATGCGAATGCCAATATCAAGTCTATCTGTGACAAGCTCGAGATTGAGTCGGTTGGATCACCGCCCGCCTTCGAGGACTCAGAGGAAGATCCTCCTCCGGTGAATGACGATGATGGTGAAGATGATGATCGGACTGAAACTGAAGAAGGGAGCAGCGATGAGTGATTCCCCTCGATTTTTTCCTTTTTGGTGCCTTGATGTCAAATGGGGAGAGATTGAGACTAGATTGAGACTCGAACTATCTCTAGTATTGGTTATTAAGCTTTTGTGATCGAGGACATGTACCTATTTTTAAAACTTTGTAATGCAACATTTCTTTTCCTATGTGTGGTGCTTATTGTTGCTCTAATGCTTACTTCTATGTTCATTATTGTTTATCTTTATTTCATCACACTTTGTTGATCACACACCTGTTAGGCACCCCACCATAAGGTGTGTGCATATGTGAGAAGCTTTTTGTGAATAAATCGTTATTCTCATATGTGCACACCTTATGAAAATCAAAACTTTATTCTCAATTGTGATATCTCAAATGGTTGTTATAAGTGCATCTAGGATATCCCTTGTGGGTTTGGGCTAATTGATGACAAACATATGAGATCCTAATGAATCCACTAAGATGATTGCTGGACAAACAAGTGAAACAGCTCGGTGCACACAAAAAGGTGAAAAATGAAGTGGTGTTCAAAGAAAGATACTTTGATGAAGCTTGGAAGACTAAATTAGATTTTTAATGCATAGGGAGTGTATGAAAGACACACTCCAAGAGCTCACAACTTTGCGCGAGGGTAAGGGATTAGAATAAACCTAACTTTCACAAAGCACCGGACTAGTCCGATCATGGACCGGACTAGTCCGTTCATCTTTCTGGAATCTCACTTATTAGGAGACTGGACTAGTACGTGCATCCATCGGACTAGTCCGTTGATGTTTCTGGAGTCTCTCATATTGAGGGACTGTACTAGTCCGATCATGGACCGGACTAGTCCGTTGAACTTTCTAGAATCTCCCATTCGTGGAGATCGGACTAGTCCGCGGACTAGTCCGTTGAACTTTCTGGAGTCACCTACACACAACACCGGACTAGTCCGAGCTTGGACCGGACTAGTCTGGCAGACTTTCTGGACTTCAAAATGCACAGTGATCGAACAAGTCCAGACTTGCACCGGACTAGTCTGGTGTTAGGGTTTTTCAACGGCTACCATTTGGAAACCCTATAAATAGAGAGTCCACAGCTTTCCTATTAACACACACGTCGAATACTGATCAAAGAACAAACCCTAGCGCCGCCACTTCGTCCCAAGAGCCCAAAACACATCTCCCCACACATCTAAACTGCAAAAAGAGTGAAATTAATTGAACACTTGGATTCGGGATTGGGAGATCATCGTTCTTTCATTGCGAGCTCTTGGGGTTTGATCTTTCTACACTCATACTCTGCATTGTAATACTTTTGAGTGTATTTGATCACTTCTTTCATTGTAATTCTCATCGTAGCCCTCAACGTTCAGGTTTGCCCCACAAACTTGGTGATTACCCGTGATAGTGGAATCAAGTCGGCCTTTGTGGTGACTTGAAGAGGGAAAGGGTTGGAGACCCAGCTCTGTGTGATCTTCCTCAACGAGGACGTAGATCTCGTGGTGAGATCGAACCTCGGGAAAAATTCGTGTGTCTTGCGCCTTATTTCATTTAAATTTTGTTCACTAGATCACTTAAGTGCTAAAACATCAACCTAAGGAAATTTATAAGTTTTACCAGCATTCTTATATTAATCTCAAATAAAAATATCAGTTGTTCTCATTTCGGTGCTAAAGAAATTTAGATTCCCAATCAACACTTGATCAACACACATATTTTTAGAACACCGAACAAGTCCGCCCACACGACCGGACTAGTCTGGCCAACCAATGTTTGATGATTCTATTAAGTGTGCAGGGAATTCAAAAGGCATATTCACCCCCCCCCCCTCTAGGCCACATTCAATTGGTATTAGAGCAAGGTTCTCCACCAACGAGACTCACATCTCGGAGAGATCAATGGCCTCTGAGAAGAACAACGATATCTCGAAGATGAACATTAATGAGGAGGAACAAGAAACTAAAACTTTTGATGTGCTGAAAGAGAGCCCACACGATGATGAAGAAGTGCGACAATTGAAGGCACTTCTGAGAAAGAAACTACTAGGACAAAAGGGAAAAGAAGAAGACAAGACGACGGAGAGTGGTCATCACGACTACTCCTGACAGCCTTACAACTACAACCGACTCAATTCAAACAACCATTATCTTTCCATTCCTATGGGAAAACCTCCACAGTTTGACGGAAGCGACTATACAATGTGGAAGTACAACATGAAGATGCATCTAATATCCCTAAATCCTAGTCTATGGCACATTGTTTGCACTGGCATAGACATCTCGGACACGGATGAAGAGCTCACCCCAGAACAAGAACAAGAGATTAACAGAAATGCACAAGCCGTCGCCGTGATCACATCATCACTAAGCAGAGAGGAATTCACCAAGATTGATGGCTTAGAAAGTGCAAAGGAAATCTGGGATACACTCAAGACAGCTCACGAAGGAAATAGATCGGTTCGTGAAGCAAAAATCGAAATGCTTGAAGGAGAGTTGGGGAGATTCGCTATTGAAGAAGGCGAATCACCTAAAGACACTCATCAACAAAATACGTGCCTATGGAAGTAAGAAATGGACGGATCACGAGGTAGTCAAGAGAATGATTAGAGCCTTCATGCCAAGAAATGTCACACTTTCCTCAATGATTAGAGAAAGCCCCGGGTTTCACAAGATGACTCCCGATGAGTTGTTGGGAAAGATCATAAACCATGAAATGATGGAGAAAGAGGCACAATACGTCAAAGACTTGGCCGAACTCACTTCCTCCAAAAAGAAGGAGGTTGCTCTTAAAGCAACATGCCGACCCAAACTCAAAGATGCTCGTGAAGATCAAGACGATGGGCATACAAGTGACGAGAGCACTGATCTTCATGATGAAGAAATGGTACTCTTTATCAAGAAGTTCAAGAGAATGATGAAAAGAAGACACGGCAACAACTCAAATGAAGGCAAAAGCAAGGATAAAGGAAAATCCAAGGCTCGACGCACTTGCTACAACTGCGGAGAGTATGGTCACTTCATGGTGGACTGCCCTTATGAAGAAAACAAAAAGAAGAAGGAAACAAGATCTCAAGAAAAGAAAAATTTCAGAAAAAGAAGACAAACCCATCAAGCTCACATTGACAAGGAGTGGGACTCAAACGACGAGTCCTCCTCCGATGAAGAAGAAGAAATGGCCACTATCACAATCAAGAAACCTACCATGAAGGCCACACTCTTTCCAAACAAGGGGGGATGGGACATGAACAACCACACTTGCCTTATGGCTAAGGAAGGCAAGAAAAAGGTATGGCTCACTCCTCCTACGCTAAATTCCTCTATTGATGACTTTGATAGCTCTAGTGATAATGAAGAAATGTTTAGAGGACTAAGTAAAATTTCTCTAAAGAAAATGGAAATGTTGTCGAACGAAATCTTTGAAAAGGAGGAACTTCTTGACCGACAAGAAGATATGCTCATTTGTGAAAGGAAGAGATATCAAGAAGTTGAAAAGCTTCTCGAGCTTGAAAGAGAGAAGAACGAGTTGCTTGAAGTTGAGCTAGCCTTGAGTAAGGAAACTTACTCAAAGCTAGAAGACTCGCATATTGCAATCAAGGAAGAACTTGCTAACTTGTCAAAAGCTAACAAGATCCTTGAGGTGCAAGTCGAGTCGCTCAGGCAAAGTGACTCCTCATCCTCCAAGAGCTCCTCCTCCAAAGATATGAGTTGAACAACAATCGGAACTTGCACTTGCTCTAGTAAGAAGAATATTATTTCTAATACTTCAACTTCTCATAATATGCATGCCCCTCCAAGCGGCATCTTTGATAAGGAGAAGATCAAATATGCACACAGTGCATATATGGTCACTAGACCTCCTAATGTCAAAGATGGCCTTGGTTTTGATAAGAACAAACACATGTCTACTTCTAATCATGCTAAAAATAGAATTGTCTTTGTTAAGCAAAAATCCCATGAATCTGAACCACAAATATTGTTTCATACATTTAACGCCTCTTATGTTCTTATGAAAGCAAAATTTGGAAAAGTCATTGCCAAATATACAGGGCCACGCCACAAGAACTTGAAAACTTGTGTGTGGGTGCCCATGACTCTTGTGACTAACCTGAGAGGACCCAAGCAAGCTTGGGTACCTAAAACCAAGGAATAATTCTTTTTGCAGGCTTACTCCTCTGGTGGAACAAAATGGGTACTTGATAGCGGATGCACAAATCACATGACCGAAGAGAGAGGTATGTTTGTAGAGTACGAGTACAACAAGGATCCAGGTGAAGGCATATACTTCGGAGACAACAGCCAAGGAAAGGTCCTTGGTAGCGGTAACATTGAAATATCCTCTCAACATACCTTATCAAATGTTTTACACGTAGATTCTCTAGATTATAACCTTTTGTCAATATCCCAACTATGCGACAAAGGTTACAACTGTTTATTCACTAATGAGGGTGTGACTGTTTTTAGAAGAAGCGATGGCTCGATTGCATTCAACGGAATGTTGAAGGGCAAGCTTTATCTAGTTGACTTCAACAAAGATAAAGCCGAACTCAACACCTGCTTGGTTGCTAAGACCAACATGGGATGGTTGTGGCATAGACGGCTAGCCCATGTTGGGATGAGAAATCTGCAGAAACTTCTAAAAGGTGGTCACATCCGTGGTCTTAAGGATGTGGTTTTTGAAAAAGACAGGCCGTGCAGCGCTTGCCAAGCAGGAAAACAAGTCAGAGCACCACACTCCGCCAAGAATGTGATGACTACTGCAAGACCGCTGGAACTTCTCCACATGGATCTTTTTGGTCCAGTTTCGTACATCAGCATCGGCGGTAACAAATACGGTTTAGTAATTGTTGATGATTTTTCAAGATTTACCTGGGTATTTTTCTTGTATGATAAATCAGAAACTCAGGGGATCCTCAAGAAGTTCCTGAAAAGAGCTCAGAATGAATTCTCATCAACCATAAAGAACATCCGAAGTGACAACGGGATAGAATTCAAGAACCTCCAAGTTGAAGAGTTTCTCGATGAAGAAGGGATAAAGCATGAATTCTCGACACCCTACTCCCCTCAACAAAATGGAGTGGCCAAAAGGAAGAACAGAACATTGATCGAAATGGCGAGAACTATGTTGGATGAATACAAGACATCAGATCGATTTTGGGCAGAAGCGGTGAACACCACTTGCCATGCCACGAATCGACTGTATCTCCATCGACTACTGAAGAAAACTTCATATGAGCTCCTTACCGGTAGAAAGCCTAATGTTTCTTATTTTAAAGTTTCTGGTTGCAAATGTTTTATTCTGAACAAGAAACAGAGGGCCTCAAAGTTCGCTTCAAATTCTGATGAAGGATTCTTGCTCGGTTATGAGTCGAATGCCTACGCCTATCGTGTCTTCAACAAGGTGTCCGGCCTTGTTGAAGTAGCACGTGACGTAGTGTTCGATGAATCTAACAGCTCACAAGTGGAGCAAGTTGATAAGTGTGTGCTAGATAAAGAGGAAGCTCCGTATGAAGCACTGAAGAAAATGGGACTTGGTGATATCTTACCACAAGAGCAAACATTCGACTCAAATGCACAAGATGAACCCCAACACGGAGGCAATAATCAAGGGGGAGCTCTTGCACAAGATCAAGAGGAGGAAGATCAAGAAGAACAGGACAATCATGGAAACAATGATCTAGGGGGAAACAATGCACCTGAAGATAATGAAGAACAAGCAACTACACAAGCTCCACACCCAAGAGTACACCAGAGCATGCAAAGAGACCACCCTGTCAACAATATCATCGGAGATATTGCTAAGGGAGTAACTACTAGATCTCGAATTGCAAATTTCTGTGAATCCTACTCTTTTGTGTCTTTTATGGAACCATATAGGGTAGAAGAAGCCTTAAGGGATCCAGACTGGGTGATTGCAATGCAAGAGGAGCTAAACAGCTTCAAGAGAAATGAAGTATGGGAGCTGGTGGAGAGACCAAAGGCGAACATAGTTGGAACCAAATGGGTCTTTCGGAACAAGCAAGATGAACATGGAGTAGTAACAAGAAATAAGACAAGACTGGTGGCCAAAGGTTATTCTCAGGTCGAAGGCTTGGACTTCGATGAAACTTTCGCTCCTGTAGCTAGACTTGAGTCCATTCGTATTTTATTGGCATATGCTACTCACCATAATTTTAAGCTGTATCAAATGGATGTCAAGAGCGCTTTCTTAAACGACCCAATCAAGGAGGAAGTTTATGTGGAGCAGCCACCAGGATTCCAAGACCAGAAATATCCCAACCATGTCTACAAACTGCGTAAGGCTCTCTATGGCCTCAAACAAGCTCCTCGAGCTTGGTATGAGTGTCTTAGAGATTTTCTAATTCAGAATGGATTCAAAATTGGTAAAGCTGACTATACACTTTTCACTAAACATTGTGATGATCATTTATTTGTATGTCAAATTTACATTGATGACATTATCTTTGGATCCACTAACAAATCCTTCTGTGAAGAATTTAGCAAAATTATGACAGATAGGTTCGAGATGTCAATGATGGGCGAATTAAAGTTCTTCTTGGGATTCCAAGTGAAGCAACTAAGAGAAGGTACATTTATAAGCCAAACCAAATATACACAAGACATTCTCAAGAAATTCAATATGGACAATGCCAAGCCCATCAAGACACCCATGGCCACTAATGGACACCTCGACCTCAATGAAGATGGTCCAAATGTGGACCAAAAGGTATATTGGTCCATGATTGGCTCCTTACTTTATTTATGTGCATCTAGGCCAGATATTATGCTTAGGGTTTGCTTGTGTGCAAGGTTTCAAGCTGCACCTAAAGAGTGTCATTTAGTTGCTGTAAAAAGAATCCTAAGGTACCTTGTGCACACACCCAACTTGGGCCTTTGGTATCCCAAAGGATCCAAATTTAACTAATAGGGTATTCTGATGCCGACTATGCAGGATGCAAAGTCGATAGAAAGAGCACGTCAGGGACTTGTCAGTTTCTTGGTAGGTCCTGGTATCTTGGTCATCTAAAAAGCAAAACTCCATTGCCCTTTCAACATCAGAAGCAGAATATATTGCAGCCGGCAGCTGTTGCGACCAATTACTGTGGATGCGACAAACCCTTAGGGACTACGGCTACAATATTAACCATATCCCACTACTATGTGACAATTAAAAGTGCTATAAAAATTGCACACAACCCGGTACAACACTCAAGAACTAAGCACATAGATATCCGTCATCATTTTCTTAGAGATCGATCATTCATTAAAAGGTGACATTGCTATTTCTCATGTTAGAACTGAAAAACAACTTACAGATATTTTTTCCAAACCATTGGATGAGAAAAGGTTTTGTGGACTTAGGAATGAACTTAATATTCTTGACTCTCGAAATGTGGCTTGAAACGTTGCACACCTGGTTGAAACTTCAAATGTTACATTTTATTGCTAAAACTGCCCCTCACCTCTTTTTCTTCTAAGAAAACTAATTTTAATGAAGAAATCTTGGAATTTATGACCATTCTTTTGTGTTGATTGCTTTCTGGTCATAATCACCAAGATTATTTGCAAAACTTGTCCTTCGATCACCTTTAGTTATCTCTAAATACTCAGTTTTTCCAGGGACATCGGACTAGTCAGGTTTGCCACCGGACTAGCCCGGACAGTCCCTCCTTCTAGGTTTTCCAGGGGCACCGGACTAGTCCGTCCTCTGACCGGACTAGTCCGGTCGGCCGCGTATATAAGCAGCTGGCCGGCCCAAAACCGTTTCAAACGTCCCTCCACCTTGAGTTGAACCCTCACCTCTCAAACCCTAGCCCCCAAAAGTGATTTTCGAGTTGAGCCCTCAAAATCCAAGCTTACTCTATGGGAAATCCTCCCCTCGTCGAGTTGATACTCCACTCCAAACTCATCCGGATAGATTCGTGCTCCTTCGACGCGAATCTTCAAATCTTGGTAAATTTCTCCCAAAAATCAAACTCTCAACTTTTCTAGTTCTAGCTTATTTCTCTTGATTCCAAGGAATTACATTAGCTTCAGAGATGTATTTCTTTCACCTTCATGCTCCCTTGCATCCTAGATAGAAGTTGTGATTCTAGATTTTAGGGTTCTTGTGCCAGGCCGGACTAGTCCGGCTCCCAGATACGGACTAGTCCAGTACACCGAACAAGTCCGCACTCTGAAACCTGACAAGTCCGGTCTCTGACATTTGAATCCTCACATCACGTTCATTCTTAGTTCATTCTCATCTAAATCATGAACTCCTTGTTAGGCATGATGTCTTCAAGCTTAGATGACAGCTCCTTCCATGTTGATGAAGATGTTGAACGCGAAAAAGTGAAGAGAGCCAAGGAGAGGTACATGAAGAAAAGGCATGATGTAAATGTGCACTCTCCACCCTCCGATGACAACTTTCCCAAGAAAAGGAGGGTAGTTGTGAGGAAGGCCCAAGGAAAGGCTGGTGAGATCTCCTCAGGGCCAAAGAGGACTCTCAACAAAGGAAAGGGGCTTGCTAGTGGTCCCATTGGACCCCTGAAAATGAAGAACCCAAGTCACCGCAACAGGCAGAGCTCAAGTAAGGATTTCACCGGAAAAGGGGGGGGAGCTTGCCGATAGCTTCAGGCAGGTTAATGTGTATGCTCAACCTCGGCAATGCTCAGACCCAAGATTTTGGAGCAACTTCCATGTCGACTACTACGAGCATGTGTACATGAAGATGAAGAATCCCGTTGTGAAGAGTCAATGGGTGAACATTGGGTACATGCAGTCGAAGAAGTATCATGCCTTCCATGAGGTGGTTGAGTCCCTGGAGAGGCACGGATTGAAGGAACTGTTTTCCTTTGAGAATGACTGGAACAATGAGGTCATCACCCAATTCTACTCTACCCTCTACTTTGCTCGTGGTGATGGAGACAGTCTTACTTGGATGACTCATGGTTCCAAGTATAGTGTTACTTATGATGAGTTTGCAAGAATTCTCCACCTGGAACACACTTTGGATCATGATCTTGTTATCCACAATCTGCAACCCTTGGAGAAGGATGAGCTCAAATTTCTCTATGACACAAGGATGCCTTATGTCCCTCCCAATATCAATTATTTGAAGCACCTCTATGTGGTCCTCAACAGAATTTTGAGGAAGACAATAGCCCTGAAAGATGGAGATGCGGGGACTATTCAAGGAACTTTGAGGACCCTAATGAAGGTCATTGGTGGGAGGAGACCGTTCAATGTCTTTGAATACATCTACAATGACATTGTGAAGATCTCAATAACTCCAAACAGATCCTGCGGGTATGCCCCATACATCATGTTCATTATTGAGAAGGTGACTGGAGTTGAGTTCGTCAAGGATGTTCACCATACGGGGTTGAAGCCGCAAAAGCCCACCGAGTACACTCTACCTTCGGCTCCTGATGCACCTCCCTCCCCTGAAGCTGAGAGGAGGACTAAACAAACTCGGGATGTGAATGTCACAAGATCTTCAGCTGCTCCTCCTAGCTCTGCACCTGCCCATGAATCCTCCGGTGGTGTGCTCAAAATGCTCACCTCTATCTTTGCCTGCTGTCGCAAGATTGAAGTCAGGCAGAAGAAGCATCAACAATATGTCAATGCCAACATCAAAGCTATCTGTGACAAGCTGGAGATTGAGCCGGTGGGATCCCCGCCCGCCTTCGAGGACTCCGAGGAAGAGTCTGCTCTGGCAAATGATGATGATGGTGGTGAAGATGAGGACCGGACCGAGACTGAAGAAGAGAGTGGCGATGAATGATTCCCCTCAATTTTTCCCTTTTTGGTGCCTTGATGCCAAAGGGGGAGAGATTGATACTAGTAGCTTGAGACCATCTCTAGTTGGTGTCTTTATGTTTTTGTGATCAAGGACATGTACTTATTTTTAAAAAACCTTGTAATGCACTATTTCTACTCTTATGTGTGATGCTTATTGTTGCTTGGATGATTACCTTTACTTCATCACACCTTGTTGATCACACACCTGTTAGGCACCCCACCATAAGGTGTGTGCATATGTGAGAAGCTTTTTGTGGACTTATCATTATTCTCATATGTGCACACCTTATGAAAATCAAGATTTTATTCTCAATTGTGATATCTCAAATGGTTGTCATCAATCACCAAAAAGGGGGAGATTGTAAGTGCATCTAGGATATCCCTTGTGGGTTTTGGCTAATTGATGACAAACATATGAGATCCTAATGAATCCACTAAGATGATTGCAGGACAAACAAGTGAAACACCTCGGTGCACACAAAAAGGTGAAAAATGAAGTGGTGTTCAAAGAAAGATACTTTGATGAAGCTTGGAAGACTAAATTAGATTTTGAATGCATAGGGAGTGTATGAAAGACACACTGCAAGAGCTCACAACTTTGCGCGAGGGTAAGGGATTAAAATCATCCTAACTTTCACAAAGCACCGGACTAGTCCGATCATGGACTGGACTAGTCCGTTCATCTTTCTGGAATCTCACTTATTGGGAGACCGGACTAGTCCATGCATCCACCGGACTAGTCCTTTGATGTTTCTGGAGTCTCTCATATTGAGGGACTGGACTAGTCCGATCATGGACCGGACTAGTCCGTTGAACTTTCTGGAATCTCCCATTCGTGGAGATCGGACTAGTCCGTGGACTAGTCCGTTGAACTTTCTGGAGTCACCTACACAAAGCACCAGACTAGTCCGAGCTTGGACCGTACTAGTCTGGCAGACTTTCTGGACTTCAAAATGCACAGTGACCGGACAAGTCCGGACTTGCACCGGACTAGTCCGGTGTTAGGGTTTTTCAACGGCTACCATTTGGAAACCCTATAAATAGATAGTCCACAGCTTTCCTATTAAAACACACGTCGAATACTAATCAAAGAACAATTCCTAGTGCCGCCACTTCGTCCCAAGAGCCCAAAACACATCTCCCCACACATCTAAAGTGCAAAAAGAGTGAAATCAATTGAACACTCGGATTCGGGATTGGGAGATCATCGTTCTTTCATTGCGAGCTCTTGAGGTTTGATCTTTCTACACTCATACTCTGCATTATAATACTTTTGAGTGTATTTGATCACTTCTTTCGTTGTAATTCTCGTGGGAGCCCTCAACATGTGAGGTTGCCCCACAAATTTGGTGATTACCCGTGATAGTGGAATCAAGTCGGCCTTCGTGGTGACTTGAAGAGGGAAAGGGTTGGAGACCCGGCTCTGTGTGAGCTTCCTCGACGAGGACGTAGATCTCGTGGTGAGATCGAACCTCGGGAAAAATTCGTGTGTCTTGCGCCTTATTTCATTTAAATTTTGTTCACTAGATCACTTAAGTGCTAAAACATCAACCTAAGGCAATTATAAGTTTTACCTGCATTCTTATATGAATCTCAAATAAAAATATCAGTTGTTCTCATTTCCGCTGCTAAAGAAATTTAGATTCCCAATCAACACTTGATCAACACACATATTTTTAGCACACCGGACAAGTCCGCCCACAAGACTGGACTAGTCCGGCCAACCAAGGTTTGACGATTCTATTAAGTGTGCAGGGAATTCAAAAGGCATATTCACCCTCCCTCTAGGCCACATTCAGTTGTCATCAATCACCAAAAGGGGGGAGATTGTAAGTGCATCTAGGATATCTCTTGTGGGTTTTGCCTAACATTGATGACGAACATATGAGATCCTTATGAAACTACGAGATGATTGCAGGACAAACAAAGTGAAACAGCTCGATGCACACAAAAAGGTGAAAAATGGAGTGGTGTCCAAAGAGGAATACTTTGATGGAACTTGGAAGAAAAAATTAGATTTTAAATGTATAGGGAGTGTATGAAAGACACACAGCCCAAGAGCTCACGACCTTGCGCAGGGGTAAGGGTTTTAAAATTAACCTAACCTATCACGGTGCACCGGACTAGTCCGTTTTCCAACCGGACTAGTCCGCCAGACTTTCTGGAGTCTATTTTCACATAGGGCCAGACTAGTCTGTTTTCCTACCGGACTAGTCCGCCAGACATTCTGGAGTCTACTTCCACATAGGGCCAGACTAGTCCGTTTTCCAACCGGACTAGTCCGCTAGACTTTCTGGAGTCCATCTTCACATAGGGCCGGACAAGTCCGTTTTCCAACCGAACTAGTCCGTCAAACTTTCTGCACATTAAGTTGCACTGTGACCGGACAAGTCCGAACTTGCATTGGACTAGTCCGGTATTAGGGTTTTACAACGGTAACTTTTTGGAAACCCTATAAAAGGAGCATCCACGGCTTTCCTACATGAATACACGTCGAATACTGCTGAAAACACAAGCCCTAGCGCCGCTACCTTGTCCCAAGAGCCCAAAACACATCTCCCCACACATCTAAAGTGCAAAAAGAGTAAAATCAATTGAACACTTGGATTCGGGATTGGGAGATCGTCGTTCCTTCGTTGCGAGCTCTTGGGGTTTGATCTTTCTACACTCATACTCTGCATTGTAATACCTTCAAGTGTATTTGATCGCTTCTTTCGTTATAATTCTCATGGGAGCCCTCAACGTGTGAGGTTGCTCCACAAACTCGGTGATTACCTGTTCTAGTAAAATCATGTCGGCATGTGTGGTGACTTGAAGAGGAAAAGGGTTGGAGACCCGGCTCTGTGTGATCTTCCTCAATGAGGACGTAGATCTCGTGGTGAGATCGAACCTTGGTAAAAATTCGTGTCTCTTGTGCCTTATTTATTTTACATTTTGTTCACTAGATCACTTGATTACTAGACATCAATTTAAGTTGCTTATAATTTTCCACGTGCATTCATACAATAATCGTAAACCAAAGTATCTGTTGTTCTCATTTTCACTGCTAAAAGAATCTAGTTTCCCTAACAACACTTAATCAATACACATTTTTTAGCACAACGGACTAGTCTGCCCACACAACCGAACTAGTCCGGTCAAACAAGTTTTTGGCAACTCTATTAAGTGTGCAGGAAATTTTAAAGGCCTATTCACCCCCCCCCCCTCTAGGCCACAATCAGACCCTAATCAACCACAAGAGCAAGACAAGTGTCCTTGAAGCATATTGATCCAGTTTTTAAAGTAAATGTTTTTTTTGCAAAATTGCATGCTTGTGTCAATTTGATGGGAATCCTATGGTAGGAAGTTGACTAGCTTTGTTTAACCACCCTTTTCACCTGGACTATGGTAGAGAGTCAGGAAGGGATTTTTACCTTTCGCTTCGCTTAATCAACTGGGATGGGAAAACAACTAAACCACTCAATTTAATTATGCATGGATGAGATTATGGTTAACATGAACTGGTTAATATGATATGGTAATGGGTGATCTAAGAAAACCTAGTATGTGGATGGGTTGGATGTTATGGTGGTTCTGCTTGCTTTAGATCTAAGGACCGGTTCGTGGAGCGACCATCCAGGATTTACAGTGCCACCATGAGGCCAAGTATGGGTGCGGTGTAGCTGATTAATTAGGGCTTTGCCAGTGCTATTTGGACCATTAGGGATGCTCGGGGAAGGTTTAGTCGGATTGGGTTTGTTGATGATTGGTGGGACTACCCTGGGATCCGAAAGGCTCAAGAGGGGGCCCTTGGTTGAAGATGTGCTCAGTGGGAGACATCGCCACCGGTGAAACCTCAGTGGGGTCTAAATGGGCTAGTAATCTTTTTGTAAAGGATATTTCGTGATCTCTTGGCCACACACCTACGGAAGTGTGAGAGGCATAATTGAGATTCTATAGTCATCGAAAGGTGATGAAATCACAAACACGTGGGTAAAGCGGTACAACCTCTGCAGAGTGTGTCTAAAACTATCATGATAGTCATGCTCCCGGTTATGAGCAACCTGGACCCTCACATGATTAGAGGGAACTTGGTATTGGGATAGTATTTGGGATGGTTATGGGTTGTATTATGGTTATGGTTGGTACTATGGTTATGGTTGGTATTATGGTTGTGGATGGTTATGAATTGAATTATGACATTGAATATGGTTAATGGTATGATGGTGATGGATATGGATTATGGATTGGTGCTACGTTATTAATTATGGTTCATGATGGGTTTATTTTACATATATATAATATATTGCTTTTCAAATGTTTTAATGTACTTTTCAGCACTCGACCATTATTATAATCGTCATTTGAATCAGCCACATGTCATACTTTCCACACTTGCTGAGTATGACATGTACTCACTTTTGCACCCCCCCAACAGTTGCAGGTCAGGATTGGGAGTTTAATGGCGATAATGCGGAGTTCTAGGCCGTGCCTACCATCAGCTTTGCCTGTGGTGTTGTTTTGGAGCTGCACTATACCCTATCACTTATGCTGCCTAGCTGTTTGGTTTGCATATATAGTTTATTTCCGCTGCATTAGTTGAACTTGCCATTAATGTTCATTAGAGTTTGTATTCGAGGATAATATGGTTTGTTTAATAAAATTTGGTTAATTAATTTTGTTCTGTGGTAATTTTCTATATACTCTTTTGTGAATTCACTCGTGTATGTGTGTTGAACATCCTGGGCACACATATGCGTTAGCTTGGTCCATGTTTTAGAACCGGGCATCACAGATTGGTATCAGAGCCACAGTTTGACCGTAGGACGCAGCCTAGATAGAATGGACACTTTAGAGCACATAGGAGCACGCAGGAATCAATGTGTTTTTGTTGGCATGCTGTTTGCTATATATATTGTTTGCTTGTGTGCTTAATAGAGGATTTTGGGATGCTTTAGCATTGCCAAGTCCACGTAGGCTAGTTAGTTGTTTAGTTTCATATCCCTTGATGCATATAGTTGGGGATGTTTCTAATTCTTACCTATTGCTTTTCTTTAGATGGTGAGGACTCGCAACTAGAGGGATGGCAATAATAAGGAGGAGAACAATGGAGCACCTCAGAACAACAATGGACAAGGACCTGCCCAAGGAGCTATTAATATTGAGCAGCTATTGGCCATGCAAAACTAGCTCATGCATACCATGATACAAACTATGGGATAGCTACAGGCTGGCAATATCAACAATCATCCCCACATGCCTCCACCGCCACCCCCACCTCCTCATAACCGGTTGGAAGAGTTTATGAGGACTAGGCCGCCAACCTTCGCTCAAGCCGTTGACCCTATGGATGCGGATGATTGGATCAAGTCCGTGGAGAAGAAGTTTGCCATTGTCCAATGCAGTGACCAGGAGAAGGTCTTCTTTGCTTCTCATCAACTAGTTGGAGCAGCTGTGGATTGGTGGGATTCATATTCCAAAATATCTCAATAAGTTCACTCAACTCTCAAGATACACGCCTGAGGATGTTAGTCGGGAAAGTCAGAAACAATACTTGTTCATGAGGGGCTTAAACAATGAGATCCAAGTGCAATTGCTCAATTGTGACTATGCAAATTTTCATAAGCTTGTGGACAAAGCAATCGTGGTTGAGAATAAGATCCGTGAGATGGAGCAAGACAACAAGAGGAAGGCGCCATATCAAGGACAGCAACAAGGAAGTAATGTGTGCCCTCGCTTTGCACCTCCTAATGCACCATATTACAGCTCTTCTGCTCCTATACAGCGCCCTGGTTTTGCACCGCGCCCAGCTCAGTTCGTGCAGCAGCGCCCCGTTATGCAAGCACCTAGGCCTCCAATGTCTTATGCACCTCGTGCCAACTATCCTGGTGCCAATGTACAGAACCAAGCTCGCCCCAACAATTCTGGTGGAGTTAAGAAGTGCTATACTTGTGGAGAAGCTGGACACTTTGCGCATCAATGTCCTAAGTCGGGCCTTGGTCAAGGAAGCAATGCATCGAGGCAAAACCCAAGATCCAATGGAGGACAGCCACAAGGGAACCAAGGACAATAGAATTTTGCTCGTGGCAACGTGAACCATGTCTCTACGGAGGATGCTCAACAAGCGGATGATGTGGTCATTGGTATGTTTCTCACCAACTCCAACCCCGCGACTATGTTATTTGATTCTAGAGCATCACATTCATTCATTGCATCGAAGTATGTTGCCAAGTATAGTTTGCCTATCTCTCATATGAAGTTTACTCTATTGGTTAAGTCTCCTGGAGGAGAGATGAGGACAAATGTAGTATGTCCAAAAGTAAGCCTTAGAATAAGGAGGGTAGACTTCTCTACCAACCTCATTGTGTTGGATTCTCAGGGATTGGACATTATACTTGGTATGGACTGGTTGAGGAAGCACAATGGAGTTATTGAGTGTGCCACGAATACGGTGAAGTTGACTAATGAGGAAGGGATCACCGTAGAGTTTGAAGCATCACAAACCGCACCGAAGCAATTGGAGCTGAATCATATGGATGGTGCCGTAATTGACAAGATTCCGGTGGTGTGTGAATTTTTGGATGTTTTTTCGGATGAGTTGCCAGGTATGCCACCTGATCGAGACATTGAGTTTGTTATTGATTTAATACCTGGAACTGCACCTATAGCTAAGAGGCCGTATAGGATGCCTCCTATAGAATTAGCGGAGCTCAAGAAGCAAATTCAAGAGCAACTAGAGAAGGGTTTTATTCGCCCAAGCTCTTCACCTTGGTGAGCGCCCGTGCTATTTGTGGACAAGAAGGATAGAACCCAAAGGATGTGCGTAGATTATCGAGCTCTCAACGAGGTAACAATTAAGAACAAGTACACCTTGCCACGCATATAAGACTTGTTTGATTAGATGAAAGGTGCTTGTGTTTTCTCAAAGATTGATTTGAGGTCGGGATACTTTCAAATGAAGATTCGACCATCGGACATACCCAAGATAGATTTTAGGACACGGTATGGATCTTATGAGTACACCGTGATGTCTTATGGATTGAACAATGCACTTGCGTACTTTATGTACCTCATGAATAAGGTCTTCATGGAGTACTTGGATAAGTTCGTTGTGGTGTTTATTGATGACATTATGATCTACTCGAAGGATGAGAAGGAACATGAGGAACACTTGAGGCATACGTTGCAGAAATTGAGGGAGCATCAATTGTATGCCAAGTTCAACAAGTATCAGTTTTGGTTGAAAGAGGTGTCGTTTTTGGGTCATATCATCTCAGGAGGAGGAGTATCGGTTGACAACAGAAAAGTGAGAGACATGTTGAAATGGGAACCTCCGCAAAATGTAAAGGAGATCAGGAGTTTCCTTGGAATAGCTGGATATTATCGTAGATTCATCAAGGACATTTCCAAGATAGCCAAGCCAACGACGGAATTGCTAATGAAGGGAAAGGCATTCCAATGGACTGAAGCTCGTCAAAACAGTTATGAGGAGTTGAAGAAGAGGTTAACTACAGCCCCAGTCTTAATATTGTCAGACGTGAGAAAGAGTTTTGATATTTATTGTGACGCATCAAGACAAGGACTCAGATGCGTGCTTATGCAAGAAGGTCAAGTGGTCACCTATGCATCAAGACAATTGAAGAAACATGAGCAGAATTACCCCACATATGATTTAGAACTTGCAGCCATGGTACACGCATTGAAGATTTGGAGGCACTATATCCTTGGACAGAGGTGTGAAATTTATACAGATCATAAGAGTCTTAAGTATATTTTCACACAAACGGAACTAAATTTGAGGCAACGAAGATGGTTGGAGCTGATCAAATATTATGATTTGGGGATCAACTATCATCCGCGAAAAGCCAATGTAGTGGCCAACGCATTGAGTAGGAAGGGAGTAAGTCATCAACTCACAGTTCGAGAATTACCATCCGAGTTATGTAAGGAGTTCGAACGGTTGAACCTTGGATTTATAAATGAGATGGAGATGATGGAGTTAAACCCAACCTTGGATCAAGAAATTCGAGAGGCACAGACCAAGGATGAGGAAATTCAGGAAATCAAGGAAAGGACAGAAGAAGGGAGAGAGTTCAGATTTGATGAAGATGAACATGGTACCTTATGGCTTGGAAAGAGAATCGTTGTGCCTAATGTGAAGCATATCCGGGAGACGATATTCAAAGAGGCACATGACTCACCTTACTCAATTCACCCCAATTGTACCAAGATGTACAAAGACTTGAATATTGCTATTGGTGGGATAGCATGAAAAAAGGACATAGCTGAATATGTAGCGTTGTGTGATGTGTGTCAACGAGTCAAGGCAGAACATCAAAGGCCAGCTGGACTATTGCAACTATTAAAGATTCTGGAATGGAAGTGGGAAGAAATCGATATGGACTTCATAGTTGGTTTACCGCGTACTCAGTCCGGGTATGACTCAATTTGGGTAATTGTGGATCGGTTAACTAAGTTAGCTCACTTTATTCCCGTCAAGACCACCTATAATGGAGATAAATTGGCGGAACTGTACATGGGAAGAATGTTATGTTTGCATGGAGTTCCGAAGAAGATAGTCTCGGATAGAGGTTCTCAATTTACTTCCAGGTTTTGGCAAAAATTGCATGAAGCTTTGGGAACGAGGTTGAATTTCAGTTCGGCATATCACCCTCAAACAGATGGACAAATCGAGAGGACCAACCTGATTTTAGAGGACATGTTGAGAGCCTATGCTTTAAAGCATGGGAAAGGTTTGGACAAAAGCTTGCCATACGCGGAATTTTCATACAACAATAGTTACCAAGCAAGCTTGAAAATGTCACCGTATGAAGCGCTTTATGGAAGGAAGTGTAGGACACCTTTATTCTGGAATGAGGCAAGAGAAACTCAAGTATTTGGTCCAGATGTGTTGTAAGAAGCCAAAAAGCAAGTCTAAATAATTCGTGAAAAATTGAGGGCTGCCCAATCAAGACAAAAGGGCTATGCGGACAATAGGAGAAGGAAATTAACCTTTTAAGTGGGTGATTTTGTTTACCTCAGGGTGTCACCGATGAGAGGTCATAAGAGGTTTAACATAAGGGGCAAGCTAGCACCTCGTTACATTGGACCATTCAAGATTTTGGACAAAAGAGGAGAAGTAGCGTATAAGTTGGGGATGCCAGCTCATCTTTCGGATGTCCATGATGTCTTTCATGTTTCCCAGCTCAAGAAGTGCTTGAGAGTACCGGAAGAACAAGTGCCCATGGAAGGATTGGAACTAGAGGAAGATTTGACTTATGCCGAACAATCGGTAGAAATCTTGGAAACTAAGGAGAGGGTCACAAGGAACAAGGTTATTAGATGGTGTAAAGTTCAATGGAAGCACCACACATAAAAAGAAGCGACGTGGGAATTGGAGGATGAATTCAAGAAGGAATTTCCCTATCTCTTCTCTTCCGCATCGAATCTCGAGGGCGAGATTCCTTTTACGGGGGTAGGTTTGTAACACCCTCATTTTCATGCATCATGCCTTGAATACACTCATATACATGTTTAACATTAATCCACATAAAGAGGAACGAGTTTAAAATTGATTTGGAGCATTTAAAATTGATTTGGAACAAAACCGCACTTAAAATGCAGGAAAGTGCGGACTAGTCCGATTTTACTGAGGACCAGTCCGATTTCTCTCTGACTAAAAATGGACTTGTCCGTTTTTGCTGCGGACTAGTCCTATTTTGCCTCTGGAAACTTTCGGACTTGTCCGATTTTGTGCGGACTACTCCGATATTCCAAGAATCCTTGAAAATTTGCTAAGTCCCTGGACTTTTCCGGACTAGTCTAGTGTTCTAGCGGACTTGTCCGTTTTCCTCTCTGACTAAAGTTGGACTTGTCCGATGTTTGGCCAGACTTGTCCGATTTTCTCTCTAGACATTTTCGGACTAGTCTGGTGCTTTTCGGACTTGCCAATATTTCGCAACTCCGAAATGATCTTTCGTTTTATGACTTGTTTCTTGGGTTTCACGTTATGTGGGCCTAGGGACGTCGTGCCTAACTCTTTTAGAGCACATGTGGGACTCCAAACCGGTCTCTACTTATCCCAAACTCGAAGTCCATCTAACCCTAGCCTCCACCTCTATATAAACAACCCCACCCCTTGGCTTGACATCTATTTGCCACTTTTCCACCCCACCCAAACCCTAGTTCGTGGAGAGCCACCATAAAGGAGGGACGAGGAGATCCCAAGCAAGAAGAGAAGAGGAGGAAACGAAAGAGGATCAAGATCTCCATCAACCTTTCGTTCTTCATCACCAATTCATCGCCAAGTTCATCACCAACTGTAGATCATCAAGGTCCAAGTGTTACCTCCAAGTTTCTTGATTAATTGGAGTTCTAAACACCTGGTATACCTTCTATTCTCTTTTCCTTATGTGAATTCAACCCCTAATCTTCAAACTTACGTCGATCTAGAAAACCCTAGTTTGCTAGTTCTGCGAAGTGCGGACTTGTCCGGTCCCTAGCGGACTAGTCCGATTTTCCTAGCTAAATTGTGTTGAATTGATTCTAAAATTTGATCCAATCAAATCCAAACCTGTATAAACTTGTAAAAAGCTATTAGAACTAGTTAGTGATCATTTAAAAGCAATCTTGTGACGCCCGGTTCCGAAAAATGAACCAAGCTGACGCATATGTGTGCCCAGGATGTTCATCACACATACACGAGTGCAATCACAAAATAGTATATAGAAAATTACCACAGAACAAGATTAATTAACCATGTTTTATTACACAAACAATATTACCCTCAAATACAAGCTCTAATGAATATTAACGACAAGTTTAACTAATGCAGCGGAAATAAACTAATTAAGCAAACTAAACAGCTAGGCAGCATAAGCAATAGGGTATAACACAGCTCCAATAACACCACAGGCAAAGCTGACGGTAGACACGGCCTAGAACTCCGCATAATCGCCTTTAAACTCCCAATCCTGACCTGCAACTGTTGGGGGGGGGGGGGATTGCAAGAGTGAGTACATGTCGTACTCAGCAAGTGTGGAAAGTATGACATGTGGCTGATTCAAATGACGACAATAATAATGGCAAAGTGCTGAAAAGTACATAAAAACATTTGAAAAGCAATATATTATATTTATATGAATCGAACCCATCATGATCATAAGTAATATCATAATACCAGTCCATAATTCACAATCTCATCCATAATTCCAGATTTCACCATTTGCCAATAACCATATTCAATACCAGAAATTAATCCATAACTATAATACCAACCATAACCATTCCAATACCGAGTTCCCTCTAATCATGGAAGTTGTCCAGGTGCTCATAACCGGGAGCACGGCTATCATGATAGTTTTATTTAACTCTGCGGAGTCTGTACCTCTTTACCCACGTGTTTGTGATTTCATCACCTTTTGATGACTAGAACCTCTATTATGCCGTCTCACACTTCCATCGGTGTGTGGCCAAGAGATCACAAAATAACCTTTACAAAGGGATTACTAGCCTATTTAGACCCCACTGAGGTTTCACCGGTGGCGATGCCTCCAACTGAGCACATCTTCAACCAAGGGCCCCCTCTTGATCCATTCGGATCCCAGGGTACTCCCACCAATCATCAACAAACCCAATCTGACTACCCCTTCCACGAGCATCCATAATGGTCCAAATAGCACTGGCAAAGCCCTAATTAATCAGCTACGCCGCACCCATACTTTGCCTCGTGGTGGCACTGTAGTCCTGGCTTATTCTCGCATGAACCGGTCCTTAGATCTAAAGCAAGCAAACTACCATTACATCCAACCCATCCACATACCAGGCTTGCTTAGATCACCCATTACCATACCGTATTGACCAGTTCACATTAACCAGAATATCATTAATGCATAATTAAATTGAGTGGTATAGTTGTTTCCCATCCCAGTTGATTAAGCGAAGCAAAAAGTAAAAAGCCCTTCCCGACACTCTACCATATGTTCCAGGTGACAAGGGTGGTTAAACAAAGCTAGTAAACTCCCTATCATAAGATTCCCATCAAATGGACACAAGCATGCAATTTTGCAAACAAAACATTTATTTTAAAACAGGATCAATATGCTTCAAGGACACTTGCCTTGCTCTTGCTGTTGATTAGGAACAAAGCCTTCAAACTCTTGGTGCTGGAGATCCTCCGCGGCCCTCTCTAGCGCAAATCCGTCTAATCCACAAAATAAACATACAAGACAAGAAACACAATCAAAGAGTGCACAAATATTACTCAATATGAAATGACATGCATGATTGATGCAAATGCAAGGTCGAACTTGTTACTAGATTGCTTTTAATGATCACTAACTAGTTCTAATAGCTTTTAACAAGTTTATACAGGTTTGGAGTTAATTAGATAAAATTTTAGAATCAATTTGATGCAATTTAACCAGGAAGACCAGACTAGTCCGCTAGGGACCGGACAAGTCCGCACTTTACGAGATCAGCAGATTAGGGTTTTCTAGATCGACGTAAATTTGGAGATTAGGGGTTGAATTCTCGTAAGGAAAAGATAATAGAAGGTATACCAGGTGTTTAGAACTCCAATGAATCAAGAAACTTGGAGGTAACACTTGGATCATGGTGATCTAGGGTTGGGGATGAACTTGGAGATGAATTGGTGGTGAAGGACGAAACTTGGTGGAGATCTTGATCCTCTTTCGTTTCCTCCTCTTCTTCTTCTTGCTTGGGATCTTCTCCTCCCTCCTTGATGGTGTGTAACACCCTAAATTTTCGCATCATGCATTGCATACATGTTCATGCATTAAATACTAATAGAATAAAAGAAAAATAATAAAACATAAAATATACATATACAAATATGAGTAGCAAAAGAAGGAAAGGAAAATAATAGCGTAAAATTTGTAATAGGGAATAAGTATAAAATAATAATAACATATAAAAATAAAATAAATAAAAATATATATAATAACATATATTTAATTATAATATATGTAAAAAAATATATATAATATATATAATAAAAAATAAAATAAAATATAAACAATAAAATATATTATAATAATAATATAAAAAATAAAAGAAAAAGAAAGTAAAAAAGGAAAAAAAAGAAAAAGAAAAGGAAAAAAATGGGAAAAGGACTGCTGGCCAGGCGGCCGAGCGGGCCCAACCAGCAGCCCCGCTGGGCCACACTCCCACGCAGCCCCCGCGCGCGACCGCGCTCTCGCTCCCACGCGCCCCGCTGGGCCCCACCCCGCCGCCAGCCCCGCAGCCTCGCCTGCTCGCGCGACCCCACGCGCCCTCGCCTGGTCCGCGTCGAGCGCCCCGGCCCCGCACCTGGCCTCGCCCCGCGCCGCGCTCCCGGCCCATCCCCCGCTCCAGCCAACCCCGCGCGCGCCCCGCCCGATGCCGCCTCCCGCGCGTGCCCCGGCCCCACCCGCCTGGCCCCGCTCGCCCCGCCGCCTGACCAGCGCGCGCCCCCGCGCGCGACGACCACCTGGCCCCGCGTGCGCCACGCGCCCCGCCCGAGCCAGTGCGCTCGCCCAGCGCTCGCGCGCCCTGGGCCCCGCACCGTGCGTCCCGCCCCGACCGAGTCGGTCACGCGCCGACCGCGTCAGCGCCGGCCCTAGCCGCTGTCTATAAAAAGCCACGGAGACTTCGTTTTTCCCTTGACTCCAGAAGCGCCGCCAGGAAAAAGGGGAGAAGCCCTAGCCGCCGCTAGAGGAAAAAAGGGGAGCACCAGAGCCGCCGCCAGGGAAGAAAAGAGAGGAAAAAAGAGGAGGAAGAGGAAGAAAAAGAGGAGGGTGCTGTCATCTGCCGGAGATCGTCGTCGCCGTCGTCGTGCCGCCGGAGGACCTTGCGCATCTACTTCGTCTACACGTCGTCTTCGTTCCGCGATCGTCAAGCCGTCACATCTACGGTAGGATTCGTTCCCGATGCAAATTTTAGCGACGTATTAGATCTAATAGACGTAAATTGATTGTAGTTGCATCGTTTTTTTATTTTCAGCAGCATTAATCCTCGCTAAAACCCATGTAAAATCATATGAACACGTATGAACTAGTTGCATCTAATTAATAAACAACCATAGTTAATTAATAATTGATCTTTGCATGCATGCATATCATCGCATGTTGATTAATATGTGTGCATCATGTTGATTTGTATGTATTTTCTTGTATGTTTGATCACGAGTAGAGGGAAGTGCTCAAGAGATCGTGTACGAGGATTTCGAGAACCAAGACTTCGAAGCGCTTGAGCAACCCTATCTGTCGGAGCAAGGCAAGTGTCCTTGAAGCATATTGATCCTGTTTTTAAAATAAATGTTTTGTTTGCAAACTGCATGCTTGTGTCAATTTGATGGGAATCCTATGGTAGGAAGTTTACTAGATTTGTTAAACCACCCTTGTCACCTGGAATTTATGGTAGAGAGTCGGGAAGGGCTTTTTACCTTTTTGCTTCGCTTAATCAATTGGGCTGGGAATAACTATACCACTCAACTTAATTATGCATGGATGAGATTATGGTTAGCCTGAACTGGTTAAATATGGTATGGTAATGGGCGATCTAAGCAAGCCTGGTATGTGGATGAGTTGGATGTTATGGTGGTTTGCTTGCTTTAGATCTAAGGACCGGTTCATGCGAGAATAAGCCAGGACTACAGTGCCACCACGAGGCCAAGTATGGGTGCGGCGTAGCTGATTAATTAGGGCTTTGCTAGTACTGTTTGGACCATTGTGGATGCTCGGGGAAGGGGTAGTCGGATTGGGTTTGTTGATGATTGGTGGGACTACTCTGGGATCCGAATGGCTCAAGAGGGGGCCCTTGGTTGAAGATGTGCTCAGTTGGAGGCATCGCCACCGGTGAAACCTCAGTGGGGTCTAAATAGGCTAGTAATCCCTTTGTAAATGCTATTTTGTGATCTCTTGGCCACACACCAACGGAAGTGTGTAATATGACTGATGGGTCATGGACATAAGGGAGATTCTTAGTCGCCGAAAGGTGATGAAATCACGAACACGTGGGTAAAGAGGTACAAACTCTGCAGAGTATTAAAACTATCATGATAGCCGTGCTCCCGGTTATGAGCGCCTGGATGACCTACATGATTAGAGGGAATCTGGTATTGGAATGGTTATGGTTTGGTAACGGTTATGGATTTAATTTCTGGTATTGAATATGGTTATTGACGATGGTGAAATCTGGAATTATTGATGATGGTAGTGAATTCAGATTGGTATTATGGTATTACTTATGATTATGATGAGTTTACTTCACATACATATAATATATTGCTTTTCAAATGTTTTACTGTACTTTTCAACACTTTGCCATTATTATTTTCATCAATTGAATCAGCCACATGTCATACTTTCCACACTTGCTGAGTACGACATGTACTCACTCTTGCAATCCCCCCAACAGTTGCAGGTCAGGATTGTGAGTTTAATGGTGATAATGCGGAGTTCTAGGCCGTTTCTACCGTCAACTTTTCCTGTGGTGTTGCATGGAGCTGCGCTATCCCTTTTGCTTAGTTGCTTAGTTTGCTTAATTAGTTTATTTCCGCTGCTTTAGTTGAACTTGTCATTAATATTCATTAGAGCTTGTATTCGAGGATAATATGGTTTGTGTAATAAAACTTGATAATTAATCTTGTTCTATGGTAATTTTTTGTATACTCTTTTGTGATTGCACTCGTGTATGTGTGTTGAACATCCTGGGCACACATATACGTTAGCTTGGTTCATTTTTCGGAACCGGGCGTCACATATTGGTATCAGAGCCACAGGTTGACCGTAGGGCGCA
Source organism: Tuctoria greenei (assembly GCA_036927565.1). Lineage (NCBI taxonomy): Eukaryota > Viridiplantae > Streptophyta > Magnoliopsida > Poales > Poaceae > Tuctoria > Tuctoria greenei. The sequence continues at coordinate 10,603,860 of JAYESD010000012.1, read as the reverse complement.
GCCTAGATAGAATGGACACTTTAGAGCACATAGGAGCACTCAGGAATCGATGTGTTTTTGCTTAGTGTGCTGTTATCTATATATATATTGTTCGCTTGTGTGCTTAATTGAGGATTTTGGGATGCTTTAGCATTGCCATGTCCACCTAGGCTAGTATAGCTAGTTGGTTAGATTCATATCCCTTGATGCATATAGTTGGGGACGTTTTCTAATTCTTACCTATTGCTTTCCTTCAGATGGTGAGGACTCGCAACCAGAGGGATGGCAATGCTGAGGAGGAGAACAATGGAGTACCACAGAACAACAATGGGCAAGGACCTTCTCATGGAGCTATCAACATTGAGCAGCCGTTGGCGATGCAAAACCAGCTCATGCAGACCATGATACAGACTATGGGACAGCTGCAGGCTGGCAATAACAACAATCAGCCCCACATGCCTCCACTGCCACCCCCGCCTCCTCATAACCTATTGGGAGAGTTTATGAGGACTAGGCCGCCGACCTTTGCTCAAGCCGCTGACCCTATGGATGCAGATGATTGGCTCAAGTCCGTGGAGAAGAAGCTGGCCATTGTCCAATGCAGTGACCGAGAGAAGGTCCTATTTGCTTCTCATCAAATCGTTGGAGCAGCTGGAGATTGGTGGGATGCTTATTGCAATGCTCATGAGAATCAAGAGAGGATCACTTGGGCCGAATTCAAGGAGAATTTCCGCTCTCATTATGTGCCGGAAGGTGTTATGATCTTGAAGAGACAAGAATTTGAGAATTTAAGGCAAGGAAGATCAAGCTTGAGTGAATGTCTCAATAAATTCACTCAACTCTCAAGGTGCGCGCCTGAAGATGTTAGTCAGGACAGCCGGAAGCAATACTTGTTCATGAGGGGATTGAATAATGAAATCCAAGTGCAACTACTCAATTGCGACTATGTCAATTTCAAGAAGCTTGTGGACAAAGCAATTGTGGTTGAGAACAAGATCCGTGAGACGGAGCAAGAAATCTAGAGGAAGGCGCCATATCAAGGACAACAACAAGGAAGTAATGTGCGCCCTCGCCTTGCACCACCTAATGCACCCTATTACAGCTCCTCTATTCCTGCTCAGCACCCTGTTTATGCACCGCGCCCAACTCAGTTTGTGCAGCAAAGCCCTGTTATGCAAGCACCTAGGCCTCCAATGCCTTATGCACCTCATGCTGATTTTCCTGGAGCCAATGTTCAAAACCAAGCTCATCCCAACAATTCTGGTGGGGTTAAGAAGTGTTATACTTGTGGAGAAGCTGGACACTTTGAGCATCAATGCCGTAAGTCAGGCCTTGGTCAAGGAAGCAATGCGTCGAGGCAAAACCCAAGACCCAATGGAGGACAACCACGAGGAAGCCGTGGACAGCAGAATTTTGCTCGTGGCAACATGAACCATGTCTCTAGGGAGGATGCTCAACAAGCGGATGACGTGGTCATTGGTATGTTTCTCGCCAACTCCAACCCCGCGACTATGTTATTTGATTCTGGAGCATCGCAATCATTCATTGCATCGAAGTATGTTGCCAAGTATAGTTTGCCTATCTCTCATATGAAGTTTACTCTGTTGGTTAAGTCTCCTGGAGGAGAGATGAGGACAAATATAGTATGTCCAAAAGTAAGCCTTAGAATAGGGTAGACTTCTCCATCAACCTCATTGTTTTGGATTTTCAAGGATTGGACATTATACTTGGTATGGACTGGTTGAGGAAGCACAATGGAGTTATTGAGTGTGCCACAAAGACGGTGAAGTTGACTAATGAGGAAGGGATCACCATAGAATTTGAAGCATCTCAAACCGCACCGAAGCAATTGGAGCTGAATCATATGGACGGTGCCGCAATTGAGGAGATTCCGGTAGTGTGTGAATTTTTGGATGTGTTTCCAGATGAGTTGCCAGGTATGCCACCTGATCGAGACATTGAGTTTGTTATTGATTTAATACCTGGAACTGCACCTATAGCTAAGAGGCCGTATAGGATGCCTCCTATGGAATTAGCGGAGCTCAAGAAGAAGATTCAAGAACAACTAGAGAAAGGTTTTATTCGCCCTAGCTCTTCACCTTGGGGAGCGCCCGTTCTATTTGTGGACAAGAAGGATGGATCCCAAAGGATGTGCGTGGATTACCGAGCTCTCAACGAGGTAACAATCAAGAACAAGTACACCTTGCCCCGTATAGAGGATTTGTTTGATCAGATGAAAGGTGCCTGTGTGTTTTCCAAGATTGATTTGAGGCCGGGATACTTTCAAATGAAGATTAGACCATCGGACATACCCAAAACAGCTTTTAGAACACGGTATGGATCTTATGAGTACACCGTGATGTCATTTGGATTGACAAATGCGCCTGCCTACTTTATGTACCTCATGAATAGGGTCTTCATGGAGTACTTGGATAGATTTGTTGTGGTGTTTATTGATGATATTATGATCTACTCGAAGGATGAGAAGGAACATGAGGAACACTTGAGGCTTACGCTGCAAAAATTGAGGGAGCATCAATTGTATGCCAAGTTGGACAAGTGTCAGTTTTGGTTGAAAGAGGTGCCAGTTTTGGGTCATATAATCTCAGGAGGAGGAGTATCGGTTGACCCCGGAAAAGTGAGAGACGTGTTGAAGTGGGAACCACCGCAAAATGTCAAGGAAATAAGGAGTTTTCTTGGGATGGCTGGATATTACCGTAGATTCATCAAGGACTTTTCCAAGATAGCCAAGCCTATGACGGAGTTGCTAATGAAGGGAAAGGCGTTCCAATGGACTGAAGCTTGTCAGAATAGTTTTGAGGAGTTGAAGAAGAGGTTGACAACAGCCCCAGTTTTGGTATTGCCGGATGTAAGCAAGAGTTTCGACATCTATTGTGATGCATCAAGACAAGGACTTGGGTGTGTATTGATGCAAGAAGGTCAAGTGGTCGCCTATGCATCAAGACAATTGAAGAAACATAAGCAGAATTACCCCACGCATGATCTTGAACTAGCAGCCGTGGTACACGCATTGAAGATTTGGAGACACTATATTCTGGGACATAGGTGTGAAATTTACACGGATCATAAGAGTTTGAAGTATATTTTCACACAAACGGATCTGAACTGGAGGCAACGAAGATGGTTGGAGCTCATCAAAGATTATGATTTGGGGATCAACTATCATCCGGGAAAAGCCAATGTAGTGGCCGATGCTTTGAGTAGAAAAAGAGTAAGTCATCAACTCACGGTTCGAGAGTTACCATTCGAGTTATGTAAGGATTTTGAGCGGTTGAACCTCGGGTTTGTAAATGAGATGGAGATGATGGAGTTAAATCCGACCTTGGAGCAAGAAATTCGAGATGCACAAACCGTGGATGAGGAGATCAAGGAAATCAAGGAAAGGATCGAGGAAAGGAGATAATTCAGATTTGATGAAGACGAACATGGTACCTTATGGCTTGGAAAGAGAATCGTTGTGCCTAATGTGAAGCATATTCGGGAGACAATATTAAAGGAGGCACATGACTCGCCTTACTCGATTCACCCCGGATGTACGAAGATGTACAAGGACTTGAAGGCTTGCTATTGGTGGGATAGCATGAAAAAGGACATAGCTGAATACGTAGCATTGTGTGATGTGTGCCAACGAGTCAAGGCGGAACATCAAAGGGCAGCCGGATTATTGCAACCGTTGAAGATTCCGGAATGGAAGTGGGAAGAAATTGGAATGGACTTCATAGTTGGGTTACCACATACTCAGTCCGGGTATGACTCAATTTGGGTAATTGTGGATCGCTTAACCAAGTCAGCTCATTTTGTCCCTGTGAAGACCAAGTATACAGCTGCACGACTGGCCGAAATATACATGGAGCATATTGTGTGTCGACACGGAGTACCAAAGAAGATAGTCTCGGATAGAGGTTCTCAATTTACCTCTAGATTTTGGCAAAAATTGCATGAAGCTTTGGGAACGAGGTTGAATTTTAGTTCAGCATATCATCCTCAAAAAGATGGACAAACCGAGAGGACCAATCAGATTTTGGAGGACATGTTAAGAGCTTGTGCTTTAAAGCATGGGAAAAGTTGGGACAAAAGCTTGCCATACGCGGAATTTTCATACAACAATAGTTACCAAGCAAGCTTGAAAATGTCACCATATGAAGCGCTTTATGGGAGGAAGTGTAGAACACCTTTATTCTGGAATGAGGTAGGAGAAACTCAAGTATTTGGTCCGGATGTGTTGCAAGAAGCCGAAAAGCAAGTCCAAATAATTCGTGAAAACTTGAGGGCTGCCCAATCAAGACAAAAAGGCTATGCGGACAATAGGAGAAGGAAATTAGCCTTTGAAATAGGAGATTTTGTTTACCTCAAGGTGTCACCTATGAGAGGTCATAAGAGGTTTAACATAAGAGGCAAGCTCGCACCTCGTTATATTGGACCATTCAAAATTTTGGACAAAAGAGGAGAAGTAGCATATAAGTTGGAGATGCCAGCTCATCTTTCAGACGTACATGATGTGTTTCATGTTTCCCAACTCAAGAAGTGTCTCAGGGTGCTGGAAGAACAAGTGCTGATAGACGAATTAGAACTTCAAGAGGATTTGTCTTATGTTGAGCAACCTATCAAGATCTTGGACGTGAAGGAAAGGGTCACGAGGAATAAGAAAGTCCGTTGGTGCAAAGTGCAATGGAACCACCACACGGAAGCCGAAGCTACGTGGGAACGTGAAGAAGACCTGAAAGCAGAATTCCCGCATCTTTCCTCCACGCTGTCGAATCTCGAGGGCGAGATTCACTTTAAGGGGGTAGGTTTGTAACACCCTAAATTTTCGCATCATGCATTGCATACATGTTCATGCATTAAATACTAATAGAATAAAAGAAAAATAGTAAAACATAAAATATACATATACAAATATGAGTAGCAAAAGAAGAAAAGGAAAATAATAGCGTAAAATTTGTAATAGGGAATAAGTATAAAAATAATAATAACATATAAAAATAAAATAAATAAAAATATATATAATAATATATATTTAATTATAATATATGTAAAAAAGTGTATATATATAATATATATATAATAATAAAATAAAATAAAATATAAATAAAAAATATATTATAATAATAATATAAAAAATAAAAGAAAAAAGTAAAAAAAGAAAGAAAAAAAAAGAAAAAGAAAAGGAAAAAAATGGGAAAAGGACTGCTGGCCAGGCGGCCGAGCCGGCCCAGCCAGCAGCTCCGCTGGGCCACATTCCCACGCAGCCCCCACGCGCCCCGCTGGGCCCCACCCCGCCGCCAGCCCCGCTGCCTCGCCCGCCCGCGCGACCCCACGCGCCCTCGCCCGGTCCGCGCCGAGCGCCCCGGCCCCGCACCTGGCCCCACCCCGCGCCGCGCTCCCGGCCCATCCCCCGCTCCCGCCAACCCCGCGCGCGCGCCCCGCCCGATGCCGCCTCCCGCGCGTGCCCCGGCCCCACCCGCCTGGCCCGGCTCGACCCGCCGCCTGACCAGCGCGCGCCCCCCCGCGCGCGACGACCGCATGGCCCCGCGTGCGCCACGCGCCCCGCCCGAGCCAGCGTGCTCACCCAGCGCTCGCGCGGCCTGGGCCCCGCACCGCGCGTCCCGCCCCGACCGAGTCGGTCACGCGCCGACCGCGTTAGCGCCGGCCCTAGCCGCTGGCTATAAAAGTCCACGGAGACTTCGTTTTTCCCTCGACTCCAGAAGCGCCGCCGCCAGGAAAAAGGGGAGAAGCCCTAGCCGCCGCTAGAGGAAAAAAAGGGGAGCACCAGAGCCTCCGCCAGGGAAGAAAAGAGAGGAAAAAAGAGGAGGAAGAGGAAGAAAAAGAGGAGGGTGATGTCATCCGCTGGAGATCGTCGTCGCCGTCGTCGTGCCGCCAGAGGACCTTGCGCATCTACTTCGACTACGCGTCGTCTTCGTTCCGCGATCGTCAAGCCGTCACATCTACAGTAGGATTCGTTCCCGATGCGAATTTTAGCGACGTATTAGATCTAATAGACGTAAATTGATTTTAGTTGCATCATCTTTTTATTTTCAGCAGCATTAATCCTCGCTAAAACCCCTGTAAAATCATACGAACACGTATGAACTAGTTGCATCTAATTAATAAACAACCATTGTTAATTAATAATTGATCTTTGCATTCATGCATATCATCGCATGTTGATTAATGTGTGTGCATCATGTTGATTTGTATGTATTTTCTTGTATGTGTGATCACGAGTAGAGGGAAGTGCTCAAGAGATCGTGTACGAGGATTTCGAGAACCAAGACTTTGAAGCGCTTGAGCAACCCTATCTGCCGGAGCAAGGCAAGTGTCCTTGAAGCATATTGATCCTGTTTTTAAAATAAATGTTTTGTTTGCAAACTGCATGCTTGTGTCAATTTGATGGGAATCCTATGGTAGGAAGTTTACTAGATTTGTTAAACCACCCTTGTCACCTGGAATTTATGGTAGAGAGTCGGGAAGGGCTTTTTACCTTTTTGCTTCGCTTAATCATCTAGGATGGGAATAACTATACCACTCAACTTAATTATGCATGGATGAGATTATGGTTAGCCTAAACTGGTTAAATATGGTATGGTAATGGGCGATCTAAGCAAGCCTGGTATGTGGATGGGTCGGATGTTATGGTGGTTTGCTTGCTTTAGATCTAAGGACCAGTTCATGCGAGAATAAGCCAGGACTACAGTGCCACCACGAGGCCAAGTATGGGTGCGGCGTAGCTGATTATTTAGGGCTTTGCTAGTACTGTTTGGACCATTGTGGATGCTCGGGGAAGGGGTAGTCGGATTGGGTTTGTTGATGATTGGTGGGACTACCCTGGGATCCGAATGGCTCAAGAGGGGGCCCTTGGTTGAAGATGTGCTCAGTTGGAGGCATCGCCACCGGTGAAACCTCAGTGGGGTCTAAATAGGCTAGTAATCCCTTTGTAAAGGCTATTTTGTGATATCTTGGCCACACACCAACAGAAGTGTGTAATATGACTGATGGGTCATGGGCATAAGGGAGATTCTTAGTCGCCGAAAGGTGATGAAATCACGAACACGTGGGTAAAGAGGTACAAACTCTGCAGAGTATTAAAACTATCATGATAGCCGTGCTCCCGGTTATGAGCGCCTGGATGACCTACATGATTAGAGGGAATTTGGTATTGGAATGGTTATGGTTTGGTAAAGGTTATGGATTTAATTTCTGGTATTGAATATGATTATTGACGATGGTGAAATCTGGAATTATTGATGATGGTAGTGAATTCAGATTGGTATTATGGTATTACTTATGATTATGATGGGTTTACTTCACATACATATAATATATTGCTTTTCAAATGTTTTATTGTACTTTTCAGCACTTTGCCATTATTATTGTCGTCAATTGAATCAGCCACATGTCATACTTTCCACACTTGCTGAGTACGACATGTACTCACTCTTGCAATCCCCCCCCCCCCCCCAACAGTTGCAGGTCAGGATTGTGAGTTTAATGGTGATAATGCGGAGTTCTAGGCCGTTTCTACCGTCAACTTTGCCTGTGGTGTTGCATGGAGCTGCACTATCCCTTTTGCTTAGTTGCTTAGTTTGCTTAATTAGTTTATTTACGCTGCATTAGTTGAACTTGTCATTAATATTCATTAGAGCTTGTATTCGAGGATAATATGGTTTGTGTAATAAAACTTGATAATTAATCTTGTTCTGTGGTAATTTTCTGTATACTCTTTTGTGATTGCACTCGTGTATGTGTGTTGAACATCCTGGGCACACATATACGTTAGCTTGGTTCATTTTTCGGAACCGGGCGTCACATGGTGGCTCCCCACGAACTAGGGTTTGGTTGGGTGGAAAAGTGGCAAATAGATGTCAATCCAAGGGGTGGGGCTGTTTATATAAAGGTGGAGGCTAGGGTTAGATGGATTTCGAGTTTGGGATGAGTAGAGGCCGGTTTAGAGTCCCACATGGGCTCTAAAAGAGTTAGGCACGACGTCCTAGGCCCACTTAACGTGAAACCCAATAAACAAGTCATAAAACAAAAGATCAATTCGGAGTCACGAAATATCGGACAAGTCCGAAAAGGACCGGACTAGTCCGAAGTCGTCCAGAGAGAAAATCGGACAAGTGTGGCCAAACATCGGACAAGTACGACTTTAAACAGAGAGGAAATAGGACAAGTCCGCTGGAACACCGGACTAGTCCGGAAAAGTCCAAGGACTTAGCAATTTTTCAAAGATTCTTGGAATATCGGACTAGTCCGCACAAAATCGGACAAGTCCGAAAGTTTCCAGTGCCAAAAATCGGACTAGTCCGCAACAAAAATGGACAAGTCTGTTTTTAGTCAGAGAGAAATTGGACTAGTTCTCAGTAAAATCGTACTAGTCCGCACTTTCCTGCATTTTAAGTGCAGTTTTGTTCCAAATCAATTTTAAACTCATTCCTCTTTATGTGGGTTAATGTTAAACATGTATATGAGTGTATGCAGGGCATGATGCATGAAAATGAGGGTGTTACAAATCTATTAACAAGTTCTACCTTGCATTTGCATTAATCATGCATATCATGTCATATTGAGTAATATTTGTGCACTCTTTGATTGTGTTTCTTGTCTTGTATGTTTATTGTGCGGATTAGACGGATTTGCGCTAGAGAGTGTCACGGAGGATCCACAGCACCAAGAGTTTGAAGGCTTTGACCCTAATCAACCGCAAGAGCAAGGCAAGTGTCCTCGAAGCATATTGATCCTGTTTTTAAAGTAAATGTTTTGTTTGCAAAATTGCATGCTCGTGTCAATTTGATGGGAACCCTATGGTAGGAAGTTGACTTGCTTTGTTTAACCACCCTTGTCACCTGGAATCTATGGCAGAGAGTCGGGAAGGGCTTTTTACCTTTTGCTTCGCTTAATCAACTGGGATTGGAAACCAACTAAACCACTCAATTTAATTATGCATGGATGAGATTATGGTTAACATGAACTGGTTAATATGATATGGTAATGGGTGATCTAAGCAAGCCCGGTATGTGGAAGGGTTGGATGTTATGGTGGTTTTGCTTGCTTTAGATCTAAGGACCGGTTCATGGAGCGACCATCCAGGATTTACAGTGCCACCACGAGGCCATGTATGGGTGCGGCATAGCTGATTAATTAGAGATTTGCCAGTGCTATTTGGACCATTAGGGATGCTCGGGGAAGGGGTAGTCGGATTGGGTTTGTTGATGATTGGTGGGACTACCCTGGGATCCGAAAGGCTCAAGAGGGGGCCCTTGGTTGAAGATGTGCTCAGTGGGAGACATCGCCACCGGTGAAACCTCAGTGGGGTCTAAATAGTCTAGTAATCCCTTTGTAAAGGCTATTTTGTGATCTCTTGGCCACACACCTATGGAAGTGTGAGATGGCATAATTGAGATTCTATAGTCATCGAAAGGTGATGAAATCACAAACACGTGGGTAAAGTGGTACAACCTCTGCAGAGTGTGTCTGAAACTATCATGATAGCCGTGCTCCCGGTTATGAGCAACCTGGGCCCTCACATGATTAGAGGGAAATCGGTATTGGGATGGTATTTGGGATGGTTATGGTTGGTATTATGGTTATGGTTGGTATTATGGTTATGGATGGTTATGAATTGAATTATGACATCGAATACGGCTAATGGTATGATGGTGATGGATATGGATTATGGATTGGTGCTACGTTATTAATTATGGTTCATGATGGGTTTATTTTACATATATATAATATATTGCTTTTCAAATGTTTTAATGTACTTTTCAGCACTCGACCATTATGATAATTGTCATTTGAATCAGCCACATGTCACACTTTCCACACTTGCTGAGTACGACATGTACTCACTCTTGCAATACCCCCCCCCAACAGTTGCAGGTCAGGATTGGGAGTTTAATGGCGATAATGCGGAGTTCTAGGCTGTGTCTACCGTCATCTTTGCCTGTGGTGTTGTTTTGGAGCTGTGCTATACCCTATCGCTTATGCTGCCTAGCTGTTTAGTTTGCATATTTAGTTTATCTCCACTGCATTAGTTGAACTTGTTGTTAATGTTCATTAGAGTTTGTATTCGAGAATAGTGTGGATTGTTTAATAAAATTTGGTTAATTAATCTTGTTCTGTGGTAATTTTCTGTATACTCTTTTGTGAATGCACTCGTGTATGCGTGTTGAACATCCTGGGCACACATATGCATTAGCTTGGTTCATGTTTCGGAATCGGGCGTCACACGTTGGCAGCCCGCGAAGTTTGTAGTTCGGTTGTGGGCGCAGAGATTCAGAACAGGATGATGAGTTGACACGAGGATTTACGTGGTTCGGGCCGCCTGAGCGTAATACCCTACTCCACGGGTGTTTGTTGTTGTTGTTGTATTGAGCGTTTGAGCGCTTGAGTGTGAAAGACTAGAGTGCCTCGTCTGGGCGTATGTGGGCGTATCTAGTCATCAGTCCCCTATGTATCGCTCGGTCAGTCCTTTTATAGTACAAGGACTGGCCATTACATCATTAGCCTGGCCCGACATGTGGCCCTGATGGTTACTGATGCTTAATACACAGTTAATGTGCTTAATCACCCTTAATAGCGTGGTAACGCGCCTTGACAGTGGCTTTACTGGTATTAAGGGCCCTCCGATCGTGTGCCATTAAGATAGCATTAAGGACACTTAGTCGGGTCTTGAGGTCTTTAATGTTCCTTGAAGGTCTGAGCCGTTGAAAGTCCACCAGTCTGCCTGTTGAGGTTGAAGGTCCAGCGGTTGGATGCGTGGCAGCTTTGGAGCTTACTGTCATGGATGAGTAGGTCTGGTGCTGTTGTACACGTGTCAGTACTGGAGCTTCCCTCTGTCGGGGGTTAGGTCCGGGGGTGCCACACAGGTTTCTAGTCCGGAGCTCTCCCATGCGTGGGATGTAGCTCCGGTTTAACGATACACGTGGCGGCACTGGGACTAACCATAGAAGGGAGGCAGGTCCAGTTCCGTATGACATGTGGGTCCTTTGAAGGTCTTCAACTCAGACAGGTGAAGTTCCTTTGTGCTCTTTGCAGTCCCAACGGGTATCCAGTACATAGGGTACCGACACAGTGAATTACTGGCATAACTCCGCCCAACTATTAATGGAGTCGGGTGGAAGACTCATGAACCAAGACCTTGCAGTCCCAGTTAAGGCCACCGGGAAGTAATTGGCCATCACAGCCTCATCACCCCCTGCTGATAGTATGGCAGTGGAGTAGATTTAAAGGAATTTGTCCAAGTTGACAGTCCCATCGAATTTTTCTGGCAAGTGAGGCCAAAACTTCTGTGGCCATCTGACCATGCGTAAATGCATGGCTAGGGTAGAACAGCCTCCTCCTACTCCCTATGGAGCAGGGTTGTCCCGAGCCTCTCGCCTCTCATGAGCACACTCAATATGGACGCGACCGTCCTGCTGCCAGTAACGATGATCAAGTTCCGACCGCAGGTCATGAGTCGGAATCCTGGTGATGGTGTGGGTGCGTCATGTCCCGGGAGGTAGCGAGGTCACCTGTTGGGATGCAGCACATCTCCTTTGCTGTGATACTTGTGGACCAAGTCGGCTTGACAAGGTCCGTCGTTGTGATGGTGGTTGCCCCAAAGGGGGAGGACCTTGATTGTTGATGCCAGCGGCTGCAACTGCAACAAGATGGTGAACATCAGCCCTCCACTACTCCATAGCACCCTGCGATGCACCTTAGGCGATGCGTGTTGTAGGAGAGCTTGCGCAGCAATGAGCGCATGCTCTGGGTTGTTGTTCGTCGATGCAGTGATCGACGCAGATGCACCATCTTGTTGCCTAGCATTGTTTGCCGGAACAGATGGTGGCTGTGGTGCCACAGTGCATGTTGGAACAATGGCGCCTACTGGTTGTTGCATGTTGGAGGGATTGCCTCCAGCAGGTTGTTCAGCACGATTGCCGTTGGAAGATCTTGCGGCAGAATTCACCATATTGAGATCTTGGGCGACGATATCTCCCCTACCTGGCACGCCAAATGTCGATGTGTAGCAACGACACTTCCCCCGGTACTACTAAAGTGTAGCCCACGGAGGTTCTTGTTTCGGTTGGGGCACACAGAGATCAAGATCAAGATGGCGACCCCAGAGATTTTCATGGTTCGGGCCGCTTGAGCATAATGCCCTACTCCATGGAGTGTGTGTGGGTGTGTTGTATTATGAATCGCTAGAAAGCTTCGTCTCTTTCTCAGCTTGGACTTGTCCCTGTATCGTGCGGCTCAGTCCATTTATAGTCTAAGGACAGACTGTTACATCATTAACCTGGCCCGACATGTGGCCCTGGCATATTAAATTGCCTAAGACATTGTCTACGGGTATTAAGCATGGTTAATAGTGTGATAATGTGCCTTAATGGCTGTGTTACCCCTATAAATGACGCTCTGATCGTGTGTCGTTAATCCAGCATTAACGACACGTAATCAAGTCTTGTAACTGCTGCTTTAATTGTGCCTTGAATGCCCGTGCTAAAGGAGATCTGCTAGAGTATACATTGATGAAGGTCCGGAGGCTCCACACGCGGCAGCTTTGAAGCTTTCCTTTATGGGAAGGTGGCTCTGGCACCACTGTACACGTGTCAACACCGGAGCTTCCCTTTGCTGGGGGTTAGGTCCAGGGTCATTATACACGTGTTGATCGCGGAGCTTCCTTGTGTTGAGAGGTTACCTCTGTATTTACATTACACGCGTCAATCTCCAGAGCTACCAGTATGAGGGATGTGGGTCTGGTGTAATATGACATGTGGGGCCTGAGGAGGCCTTCAATTTTGATGGCCATAACTCTTTTGCACTTCTTGCGGTATCATAGAGTACCCGGTACGTAGGGTACCGACAAACGCCATCCTAGGCAAGCTTGCCCTGTATAGGTTCATGGCCGCTGCTCACTGCGGCTATTTGGTGTTGAAGATGTCGACACCTTCGGGCGTTCTCCGGATCCGTGGAGATCGCACTGCGGGAGTCACTGCTCTAGAAGAACTCCACAGACTTGCAACACCACAAGAGGGAACATCTGGCAAAGAGCTAGCTACTCAACCTCTGAGCACTCATCACCGAGGCTCAACTTCTGCACCACGCGTGCAGCCAAGCGGCGACACCGATGTACCCGTAAAAGTCATCCAAATTGGTTCTAATGCTACCCAAACTACCCGTATATCAGGAGTTCTGGACAACAAATAGGAACTCGCACTCATCACTTTCCTCCGGGCAAATGTTGACGTGTTTGCCTGGAAACCATCACAAATGCCTGAGATTCCCAGGGAGGTGATTGAGCACAGCCTGAAGATCTATACCGACGCACAGCCAGTACACCAGAAACCCCAGAAGGAGTCAATCGAGTGGTAGAACTTCATCCGACAGGAAATCAAGAAGCTGCTCGAAGCAGGTTTCATCTGGGAGGTTCATCATCCAAAATGGCTGGCAAACCCAGTCATTGTACCCAAGGCCGGCGGGAAGCTTCGGATGTGTATCGACTACACCAACTTGAATAAGGCATGTCCAAAAGATCCATTTCCACTACCTAGGATAGACCAGATAGTGGACTCCACCTACAGGTTTGAGCTATTGTGTTTCCTAGATGCATATTCTGGTTACCATAAGATACAAATGTCTAGTGAATATGAAGAGCATACTGCCTTCATAATTGTAGATGGATTGTATTGTTATATTGCCATGCCATTCGGCCTCAAGAATGCTGCTTCAATTTTTGTGCGAACTATGCAAAAAATATTTGGAGAGCTAATCTGGGGCTTGGTGGAGGTGTACATTCATGACATCATCGTGAAGGTGAAGGACAAGGAGTCACTCCTTGATAACCTACAAGCCATCTTCGACAAGCTTCGTGTGACGCGCACCAAGCCGAACTCGGACAAATGTGTCTAAAGGGTTAGATACGGGAAGCTCCTCGGATTCTTGGTGAATCACAGAGGAATTAAGGCAAACCCAGTGAAGATCAAGGTCATTGAAGATATGCGGCCCCCAGCTCGCATCAAGGATGTCCAAAAGCTAACCGGATGTCTAGCTGTACTCAGTCGGTTCATCTCAAGATTGGCAGAGCGGGCGCTACCCTTCTTCAAACTTTTGAGGAAGTTCGGTCCATTCCATTGGTCTGAAGAAGCATAAAAGGCGTTCCAAGAGCTCAAACAGCTCCTCACCACACTACCAATCCTGGTACCTCTGAACCCTGGTGAGCCTCTACTGCTTTACATTTCTACAACTACGGAGGTTGTTAGCATGGTCCTGGTTGCGGAAAGACCGGAGCCATCTCCAGTTCAAGAGCCCAGACTTCTCCGGAAGGATACGAAGCTACCTGAAGGCGAGTCTGGGTCCCAGCCCCCAGGCACCGATCTTCAAGGCAAAATTCTAGAGGATCAACCTTTCTCATCTGAGGGAGTTCAGTTGAATAAGAAGAAGTTTTGGACCCCTCCGGGAGGGTTCAGAAAGCTGTACAAGAAGGTCTAGACCCCTTCGGGAGGGTCCGGGTTGGTAAAGAAGAAGATTTTGGCCCCTCTGGGAGGGTCCGGACCATCCGCCACCTGGTGTACTTCATTAGTGAAGTACTTCACGACGCCAAGACTCGATATATTGAGGTGAATAAGCTGCTCTACGCAGTTCTTATTGCCTCAAGAAAGCTTCCTCATTATTTCCAAGCTCACAAGATATCAGTGGTAACTTCCTATCCACTGCATGCCATATTGCACAATCGCAACTCTACTGGGAACATCACCAAGTGGATAGCGGAGCTGGCAGAATTCGATCTCGAATTCCTGCCGCGACAAGCTATCAAGAGTCAAGCCTTGCCAGATTATTTGGCGGAGTGGACGCTTTCTATGTCAAATCCTAGGGGGCCCCAGTGAGCAGAAGTCGGAACCCAAGGTTCTGGTCTTCACCGAGCTTCACTGGACTCTCTACTTCGACGGCTCCGAGCAGAAGCAGGGGGTCGGAGCTGGAATGCTTCTCCTCGCTCTGATCGGGGAAAAGGTCAAATACATGGTGCACCTTGATTTCAAGGCGACCAACAACATGGCGGAGTATGAAGCTCTCATTTACGGGCTCAAGGTGGCGCTTTCATACGATGTCAAGCAAATGCTAGTGAAGGGTGACTCGCAGCTCATCATCAAGCAAGTCAAAAGTGAATGTAGCTGCAACAACCCTCAACTAGTTGCTTATCTCCTTGAAGTCCAGAAGCTCCAGAAATACTTCCACGTCTTGGACCTCTGCATGTCCACCGTCTCAACGACGCTGAAGCTGACGAACTCTGGACTAAGGCATCAACCGGAGCTCTGGCTCCCGACGGAGTTTTTGTCCGGAGATTGTCAATACCAACAGCTCAGCCTTCTGAACTGAGCGAAGGGGGCGAGACCAACACCTCGAAGCTGGCGATCCTGATGGCTCTGTTATCATGGCGTCCATTAAGGGTCGTAGGTGCTGCAGGGAGCTCCGAGCAACCTCAGAAGCTCAATTTAGCTTTGATGCATGGATCCCGGAGATCCAGAGCTACTTGAAAGATAGCATCCTTCCTGAAGACCGTATATACGCTGACCGGATCGTCAGATTGGCTAAAAGATACATGCTGGTAGAAGGGGATCTCTACCGGCGCGGTGCCAACATCATCCTAATGCGGTGCATTGCAAGGGAAGAAGGTCGCAAGCTCCTCCAGGAGATCCATGGAGGTGAGTGTGGGAACAACGCGTCTTCCCGCACGCTGGTCGGTAAAGCCTTTCGGCATGGTTTCTACTTGTCTACAGCACTCCAGGATGCAGCCGAGTTGGTGAAAAAGTGTGAAGTGTGCCAGTTCCATGCAAAACAAATTCACACTCTGGCTCTGTCACCGCCAATAATACCTCCTGCATGGCCATTCGCTGTGTGGGGTATGGACATTTTGGGACCTTTCCCAAAAGTCGTCGGAGGTTATAAGTTCCTATATGTCACCATTGACAAGTTCACCAGGTGGCCGGAAGCTACTCCAGCTGTGACAATCAACAAGCAATCTGCTATCAAATTCTTGAAGTCCATAGTCTACAGATTTGGAGTTTTAACAGAGTCATCACTAACAACGGAACCCAATTCACTAGTGCAGCATTCAAAGAATATTGCGAAGACCTCGGCATACAAGTCAGCTACGCATCAGTAGCTCACCCGGCAAGTAATGGCCAAGCTGAGAGAGCAAACGCGGAAATATTGAAAGGACTCAACACGCGCACATATGAGTGCCTAAAGAAACGTGGAGCCAAGTGGATTGAAGAGCTTCCGTCCACACTGTGGGCGAGAAGGACAACACCTAGTCGCTCAACGAAGGCAATCTGGTGTTCCGGAGAATACTAACTCGTTAAGGGATGAACAAACTTTCCCCCAGCTGGGAAGGTCCCTTCTGGGTGATCAAAGTTTACCGTCCCGGATGCGTTCACATGGCTACAGAGGATGGGACCCCGCTTCCCAATCCTTGGAACATCGAGCACCTCTGTATGTTTTATGGTTAGTTTCACGGAGGTGAGTCTTTAATTACACAGAATGTAAGTTATAGAGTTTATACACAGAATCGGGTAGGTCCTCCGGGAAAACATTCGGACCCCTCCGGGAGGGTCCGGGCAGTTCAAGCAACATTTAACTTGGTCCCTATGCTGAAAATGTGGCTTACTTACCCTAGGTTACAACAAGATGTATAGCACATTTAGCCTGGTTCCGTACCCTAAGTGTGTCCTTGTCTCCCCTGTAATCCAGACCTATAATGAAAGACATTATTGTGCAAAAGCAGACTCCACGTGCATCAATTTTGTACAGGCTCATTTTATTTTGTTACCTTTTCCTTCTTGTCTATAACGAAGTTGTGCAATTCTTTTTTAGCTTTAGTCCAAATTTCTTCATTTGTTGTACAAGTTATGTCTTCAGTTTTTTCCAGATCCTAGCATTGCTAGACGGTCTACTCGCCTGCACGCCAAAGCTATTGTTAGGTCCGGAGTGCGCTATCGACTTAGCCTGGTCAAGCACCGTATGTACGCCACTCTACCTACATTTCGGCAGGCCTTAGTAGGGCGGGTCCTGAAGGCATTCGGACCTGGAGAGACTGCAACAATATACTTGTTATCATATTGAATTATTTCGGATTTGAAACTCGAATAAGAATTGTAAGACGCAGAAGAGTTATAGATTAGAGAATGAATTTTATTGTTTTTCTTGTCTTTGATGTGCAGGAAAAATGAAAACTCATGACGATGGTGGACGATGCCGGAGCTATTAAGCTCCGACATCCCCCAAGGGGGCCCGTCGTCGACGTTTCTAATGTTGAATGCGGGCATCCTCGGAGGTACCAAGCTCTAACAACTCCCATGGGGGCCAGCCGTCGACGTGAAGCATAATGATAATTCAAGCAAGGATGGTGAAGAAATCACCTCAAGGGGATTCACTGTTGACATATTCTATATTGATGGTGGATATCGTCGAAGCCGGGAAACACCGACGAGCCCAGGGGGCCTGCCTTTGATGTTCTTCGGGTTGAAAGTGAGCACCGTCGGACCTACCAAGCTTCGACACCTCCTAGGGGGCCCGTCGTTGATGTTTTACGCGTTGACAGTGGGCACCGTCGGACCTACCAAGCTCCGACACCTCCCAGGGGTCCCGCCATCGACGTTTTGCGTGTTGATAGTGGGTTCCGTCAGACCTACCAAGCTCCAACAACCCCAGGGGGCCCATCATCGACGTTTTACACGTTGATAGTTGGCTCAGTCATACCTATCAAGCTCCAACATCTCCCAGGGGGCCCGCCGTTGACATCACATAGGGTTCCTCGAGTTGTCAGAAGTAAACTTCAGACATAAAAGGCTAAGCGTGCTAGCTAAAGGTTCAAAGCATTCAAGTCATCAAGACATTGTCAAAACCTTTTGGTACATGTTCCCAATCAAAGTGTGTACATCTACCAAGGGGCCAACAAGATAAAGGACAATGCATTGAAGACAAACAAAAAATGGAATTCATTCATTCGAGAAGAGTGGATTTCATTCATCGGAAGAACTAGTTACAAAATGAAGATTACAGTAAAAGGCAAAAGAAAACGTCCCTAGCTACTGGAGGCCCTGAGTCCCGTGGAATAACAAGGCAACCTTCTGGGCAGCTTCTTGGACACTGACCCTGGCGGCATCTTCCTCTTCGACAATGGGTCCTTCGAGGACCGAATCTAGAGAGTTAGAGGTCTCGACTTTTGTAACATGCACGAACATATTCAGCGATGTTCTTGGCTAGAGACTTCCCCACCATATCCAACTTGTCGATGATGGCGCTACCCATCGCATCGAGTTTGCTGCCAGTAGAGCTAAGCTCCACCAGCGCCTGGTTCAATTCTGGTGCTGGGTTCTCCGGATGTACCTGACTGAAGCTGAGTGGCACCAAAGATCTGTCGGCATGCACGAAGAAGTCCCAGACCTGGTGGCACTCAGTTGCCCTCGAGCTTCGTAGCTCCTCAAGTGACCTTCTGGCTGCCGCAAGCTCTGAACCTTCCCGAGCGAGGCGCTCGAAATCTTTGGCATGTTGTTGAATACTCTCAGCTACTTCCTTTTGCGGTTGGCAAGCTCCGTCTCCCGGAGGTGGATGCGGTACCGACGTTCGGCCAGGTCCTTCTCCCTGCCTCTTACTTTTCCCTCTTTGGTGGCAACATCAGCTTCTCTTTTAGAGAGCTCCTTCCCCAGCTTCTAGTGCTTCTCCTCCTGTTGCTGGCACCGCTGCTCAAATTTTTCGTGCAGTCTGCCAAATGTTGCTCTCCCAGAGTCAGTTTCTGAGCGAGCTCCCCCTCTCTTCAAAATATTCTCTTGCATCTCCAGGAGCTTCTCTTCCCTCTCATCGAGGTCTTCTCGGCAAATTAGGAGAATTTCATTCACCTGTTGAGGTTGTCATGACGATCGTCGGTAGCCTCACTGCTTTTCTTGGCGTGCTCGAGAGTCTTCGACTCTTTGCATCAAGAGCCCTGATGGAGGCCTCCCTCTCCTCCAGCAACTTGCCCCAATATTCCATCCGGGCCTTCTCCTTCTCGACCCATTCCCGTTGGTCGGCAAGCCTTGTCTGTGCCAGCTTGGTCTCGAATCAATGTCTATTGCGCCAACTCCTCAAGGTCTGGCACTCTTCTTCGAGAGCCTTGCTGTCGTAGTCGAAGGCGAGTTGGACTTGACAGAGGCTGGAGTAGGCGTTGTCAATAGAGAATGCCAAAAGAATAGGATCCAGACCTGTCGGGGTCTTCTCCACCGGCTCCAGGGGGTCTTCATGCAAAAAAATTGGGTCCCAAACCACAAGCGTGGTCCCCTGCGGTCCTGCGGTGCTAGGGCTGCCCTTTAAGAGCTCTTCAGCCTCCACTATTGACGAGGACAGTTCCGCCAAAGGAACTTCAACCTCCAGGGCTGATGTCGAAGGTTCCCCTGCTGGAACTTCCACCATCAGATCAACGGGTGGAGAGCCTGCCGAAGATTTTTCTGGGTGCTCCGGCTCGGACATGGATTCCTCTAGAACAATCACCTCCGGGGAAGACGTTGGAGCTTCGTCCAGAGCCCCCACCACCGCTGGCTCAAGTGTCGGTACATCCACTACTTCCGGCACGAAGGCCAGAGCTTCAACTATCTCTGGGGCGGAGGTTGAAACTGCGGGCACCACTGGCTCACCCTCCGGCTCTTCAATAAATTTCAGCACAGGCACCGGAGCTTCGGTCGCCTCCAGCTCAAATGTCGGGGCTTCTGCCATCTCCGTGTCCTACGCTAGAGCTTCAGCCGCCAGCACTGCTGCTGCTGGCGCATCTTCACAAATGTCGCCCCCATGGTCCGGCACTACCACGAGAGCCTTTGGTGGTGCTTTGGCATCCAGATCCACGACAGCCAGCGTCGGAGCTGTCGTGACCTCAACCACCAGTTGGGGAGCCGCAGGGGTTGGAGCTAGAACATCCACCTGCACAGCCTCAATCGCTGTGGTGTGTGCTGGAGCTTCCGTGCCCTTCTTTGTTTCCCTGTAAACAAAGAATCAAAAGATTCAATACATGACAAAAATAAAAAAAGCAACTCAAGGTGTGGACGTAATGTTTACCATGGGAGGCTACCGCAAAAGCTGGCACAGAACTTCTTCACCGAGCGAATGGAGCTAGAGCCCACAGTGGTCGGTGTGGCTGGAGCTCCGGATTGCTGCCCAGGATTTGTCGCCGTCTTCTGCGTCGCCTCAGCTGGGACCTCCCTCGGATGGGAAGGACCTCCGGACCTGGAGCCTACGCTCGACGCTGGGGCCGGAGTTGATCTGCTGGAGCTAGAACCCCTTGAGGATATCTGCACCGGAGGAGGCGTCGCCGCCGAAGATCTGCCTCGTTGAGGAGAAGGGGCAGTTGTAGTCGGAGCTGACCTGACGTGGCTCCGTCAGCGTGCCTCAGCTTTCTCTTTCGGCTAGAAGATTCAGTCGGCTCCTTGCCTTTGCCTTTGCCATTGCCCTTGCCAAATTCATCGACTTTCTGGCTTGTGGCAGGGGTGGCCACCCTCTCTGAGGCCCCTGGGATTGCTACGCCGGAGGTTGACCGTCTCTCGACCACGCCGAGGTCGTCAAGTGCTGGCATTTTCTTCTAAAGCTCCTTGTTGAACTCTGGAGTCATGTTCAGAGGCAGGAAGGCAGCCGGTGGAGCCAAGGTATTACCGAACTGCAACTTCTTTAGATGGAGCTTCAATGGTTCATCATCCATAATGGAATTCAAATTGGTTTCAATCCGATTGTGATCCATATCACTATTGAAAGCCCATGCAGGCCACTCCCTTGTATTTAGTGGAGCCCACCTGTTCACCAAGAAATTGTCAAAGACCATCAGAGGGGTCACTCCACACTCGAAAGATTCTTGGATCCTTGCGAGGACGGGCTTGTAAGCATCTGACAGCTCCAAAACTGTGTTCCACGCGTTAGCGTCAACATTATGGAGACCCTTACGCAGCTCCAACCTCTCGTGCTCCTCCACCGCGATGATCACCCAGTCTTTATTCCAGTCGTCCCACTTGCCAAAGGGGAACGTCTTCAAATACTTGAAGGGGAAATTCTTCGCTTCATGAAGTAGTAGAATTCGATGAGCTCCGCACCCTTGCCGATGGTGTGGACCGTGTAGATGGTCTGGAACAGCTCGATGCAAGGAGGCACGCCCACCCACATCTCGCAGAAGTGGATGAAGGTCCCCACTAGCAAGAGTTAGTGGGGGCCAAGATGATGCAGCTGGAGGCCGTAGAAGTCTAGCAGCATCAGGAGAAAGCTTGAAAAGTGCGGGATCAGTCCCACCATGGTGTACTCGGAGAAGTACACCATCTCTCCGCGGCGCTCCTTCTTGAAGGGGAGATTGCCGAAGCGAATGTCCCTGTTGAAGGAGTCGTTGGACCACCCCATGTAGGTCTGGACCCTCTTCAGCTCTTCGTCTGTCTTGATCTTTCTGCGGGGAAGACCCAACTCCATCGCGGCAAAGGGGAGCAAAAGTTGTAAGGTCTATGCAAAAGTTTGGAGGCTCTGAGCACAAGTTCAAATGAAGGTGTAAAGATTCCTCAAACCGTGCAAGCTTTCCTTCTTAAGTAAGCCTCCTAAACGCTTGCATGGAAACTGCAATGAGATCGAGATCACATTTCAAAAATCTACCCTGTCAATGACGAATGGACCCGGGTCCACTACGGCGGAAAAGCCGAAGTTATTACCCCAGGTGAACCGCTGTCATGATGGGAAGTTGGAAGCTCGAGGGCAGTGGCCTGACAGGGCGTGCGGAACCGATACAGTTTTCGTATTGGGAACCGGTGACCCTCAATTGTGTGAGATTCGAACACGAGGATCTCACCGGTCGCATTCAAAAGAAGCCACACAACAATGGTTTAACTTCAGACCATAACCCCAACGGCATATCAGAAGACCTTTGAAGCCACTTCTTGGGAATCGGAGATGGCCCCACCTCTGTTAGAATAATTTAACTCAAATGGTTTCTCCTAGAGGTGGGCCCGGATGCCACTGTCGGTACCCTGTGTACCGGGTACCCCACGATACCGCAAGAAAAGCTAAGGACTTCCACCCGTCCGAGTTGAAAACCTCCTGAGGCTCCACGTGATACATAGCATTGGAACTGTCACCCTCATTTGGGTAGCTCCAACACCGCCACGTGTAATACAAGGTTGGACCTTGCTCCCTTCATAGGGAAGCTCCGGCTTGACATGTGTCTGATGACTCCGGACCTAACTCCCAGTAGAGGGAAGCTCCGGTACTGCCACGTGTATATTGGCTCCGAACCTGCCTCCCCACAAGGGAAAGCTCCAGAGCTGCCACGTGTCGAGCCTCCGGATCTACAACTGCAACGGGAAGACTGGCTGATCTCCAACGGCACGGACTTTTAAAGGACAGTTAAAGCTACAGTTACAAGACCTGATTACGTGTCATTAATACTATATTAATGACACCCGATTAGCGGACTGTTAATAGTGGTAATACCGTCATTAAGGTGTGTTATTACACTCTTAATTCTGCTTAATACTCGTAGATCGTGTATTAGGCTATTAACTACGCCAGGGCCACATGCAGGGCCAGGCAAGTGATGTAACGGCCAGCCCTTGAACTATAAAAGGGTTGCACCGCATGGTACATAGACCCTCAGAACTAAGCTCACACGCTCACAAGCGCGATACATTCATACATCCAACCCACATCCCATGGAGTAGGGTGTTACACTCAAGCGGCCCGAACCATATAAAATCATCATGTCATTGTCTTGTTCATAATCTCATGCGCGCCCCATCCAATCAAGAACCTCTGCAGATTACGATCTAGTTGTACCGGGGGAAATGTCGATCGCACACTTCGACAACGAGGATTGAAACCATAGACTACCATAAATGGACTTAACTTGGTTGTGGAGTGAATAGACCTATTATAAGGAAACTCAATATGTGGCAAACACAGCTCCCACAACCTCATATTATCTTTCAAAACAGCCCGCAGCATAGTAGATAAGGTACGATTAACTACCTCTATTTGCCCATCAGTTTGTGGATGACAAGTAGTAGAAAACAACAAGTTTGTTCCCAATTTATACCGTAAAGTTCTCCAAAAGTGACTCGAAAACTTAGAATCCCTATCAGAAACAATAGTATTGGGAATACCATGCAAACACACTACCTCATTAAAGAACAAATCAGCAACATGTGAAGCATTATCGGTCTTGTGGCAGGGTATAAAATGTGCCATTTTAGAGAAACGATGAACAACCACAAAAAAACTATCCCTCCCCCTCTTTGTTCTAGGCAAGCCTAAAACAAAGTCCGTAGAAATATCCTTCCAAGGTGCACTAGGAATAGAAAGAGGCATATAAAGACCATGTGGGTTAAGTCGTGACTTAGCTTTGTTGCTTGTCGTGCAACGTGAAACGTAGCGCTCCACATCACGCCTCATTCGTGGCCAAAAGAAGTGAGTGGCCAGCACATCCTCTGTCTTTTTAACACCAAAATGTCCCATCAAACCACCTCCATGCGCTTCCTGCAACAACAAGAGACGAACGGAGCTAGCTGAAACACAAAGCTTGTTAGCACGGTAGAGAAGGCCTTCACGCAGCAGGAATTGTTGCCACGTTCTTCCCTCTCTACAATTGGAAAAGGCATTTTTGAAGTCCAAGTCAGTAGCATGTAACCTATTTATGGTTTCCAAACCAAAGTTTTTTTATGAGAAAGTTGAGACAGCATGGTATAACATCTAGATAACTCATCGACAATCACATTGTCTTTCCCTTTCTTATGTTTTATGATGTAAGGAAATGACTCTATGAACTCAATCAGTTTACAATTATGTTTGTTCAGATTAGCTTGACCTTTAAGATAATTCAAAGACTCATGATCTGAATGTATGACAAATTCTTTAGACCATAGGTAATGTTGCCAAGTTTGCAAGACACGTACCAAAGCATAAAGTTCTTTGTCATATGTAGAATAATTCAGCAAAGGCCCATGCAATATCTCACTAAAGAAAGCAACAGGTTTACCTCCTTGAATGAGCACTCCTCCAATGCCAATGCCGCTCGCATCACATTCAAGCTCGAAGGTCTTCTCAAAATCAGGAAGTTGCAACAATGGTGCTTGTGTGAGCTTTGACTTAAGAGCATTCAAGGAGGTAAACCTGTTGTGTTCCGGAGGCGTCCATGTCCGAGCCGGAGCACCCGGTTCAAGTGTCGGTACATCCACTACTTCCGGCATGGAGGCCAAAGCTTCAACTCTCTTTGGGGCGAAGGTTGAAACTGCGGGCACCACCGGATCACCATCCGGCTCTTCAATAACTTTCAGCACAGGCACCGGAGCTTCGATTGCCTCCAGCTGAAATGCCGGGGCTTCTGCCATCTCCGTGTCCTGCGCTAGAGCTTCAGTCGCCAGCACTGCTACTGCTGGCGCATCTTCACAAATGTCTCCCCCATGGTCCGGCGCTACCACGGGAGCCTTTGGTGCTGCTTTGGGATCCGTATCCACGACAGCCGGCGTCGGAGCTATCATGACCTCAGCCACCAGTTGGGGAGCCGCAGGGGTCGGAGCTTGAACTTCCACCTGCACAGCCTCAGTCGTTGTGGCGTGTGCTGGAGCTTCCGTGCCCTTCTTTGTTGCCCTGTAAACAAAGAATCAAAAGATTCAATACATGACAAAAATAAAAACAGCAACTAAAGGTGTGGATGTCATGTTTACCTTGGGAGGCTACCACTCCAGCTGGCGCAAAAATTCTTCACCAGACGATCGGAGCTAGAGCCCACCGTGGTCGGTGTGGCCGGAGCTCCGGATTGCTGCCCGAGATTTGTCGCCGTCTTCTACGTTGCATCAGTCGGGACCTCCGTCGGGTGGGAAGGACCTCCGGACCTAGAGCCTATGCTCGGCGCTGGGGCCGGAGTTGACCTGCCGAAGCTAGCACCCTTGAGGATATCTACACTGGAGGAGGCGTCGTCGCCGAAGATCTGCCTTGTTGGGGAGAAGGGGCAGTTGTAGTCAGAGCTGACCTGACGTGGCTTCGTCCGCGTGCCTCAATTTCCTCTTCCGAGTGGAAGATTCGGTCGGCTCCTTGCCTTTGCCTTTGCCATTGCCCTTGCCAAATTCATCGACTTTCTGGCTCGTGGCAGGAGTGGCCACCCTCTCTGAAGCCCTTGGGATTGCTACGCCGGAGGTTGACCGTCTCTCGACCACGCCGAGGTCGTCAGGTGCTGGCATTATCTTCTAAAGCTCTTTGTTGAACTCTGGAGTCATGTTCAAAGGCAGGAAGGCAACCGGTGGAGCCAAGGTAGCACCAAACTGCAACTTCTTCAGATGGAGCTTCAATGATTCATCATCCAAATTGGAATTCAAATCGGTTTCAACCCGGTTGTGATCCATATCACTTTTGAAAGCCCATGCAGTCCACTCCCTTGTCCTCAGTGGAGCCCACCTGTCCACCAAGAAATTGTCGAAGACCATCGAAGGGGTCACTCCACGCTTGACGGATTCTTGGATCCTTGCAAGGATGGGCTTGTACGCATCTGACAGCTCCGGAACTGTGTTCCACGCGTTAGTGTCGACATTATGGAGACCCTTACGCGGCTCCAACCTCTCGTGCTCCTCCATCGCGATGATCACCCAGTCTTTCTTCCAGTCGTCCCACTTGCCAGAGGGGAACGTCTTCAAATACTTGAAGGGGAAATTCTTCCGCTTCATGAAGTAGTAGAATCCGATGAGTTGTGCACCCTTGCCGGTGGTGTGGATCGTGTAGAAGGTCTGGAACAGCTCGATGCAAGGAGGCATGCCCACCCACATCTCGCAGAAGTGGACGAAGGTCCCCACTAGCAAGAGTGAGTGGGGGCCGAGATGATACAGCTGGAGGTCGTAGAAGTCCAGCAGCATGAGGAGAAAGCTTGAAAAGTGCGGGACCAGTCCCACCATGGTGTACCCGGAGAAGTACACCATCTCTCCGCAGCGCTCCTTCTTGAAGGGGAGCTTGCGTAAGTGAATGTCCCTATTGAAGGAGTCGTTGGACCACCCCATGTAGGTCTGAACCCTCTTCAGCTCTTCGTCTGTCTTGATCTTGCTGCGGGGAAGACCCAACTCCATCGCGGCAAAGGGGAGCAAAAGTTGGAAGGTCTATGCAAAAGTTTGGAGGCTCTGAGCGCAAGTTCGAATGAAGGTGTAAAGATTCCTCAAACCGTGCAAGCTTTCCTTCTTAAGTAAGCCTCCTCAATGCTTGCATGGTCTACCCTGTCAATGATGAATGGACCCGGGTCCACTTCGACAAAAAAGCCAAAGTTATTACCCCAGGTGAACCATTGTCATGATGGGAAGTTGGAAGCCCGAGGGCGGCGGCCTGACAGGGCGTGCGAAACTGATACAGTTTTCGTATTGGGAACCGGTGACCTTCAATTGCGTGAGATTCGCATGCGAGGATCTCACCTGCCGCATTCAAAAGAAGCCACGCGATGATGGTTTAGCTGCAGACCATCACCCCAACGGCATATGAGAAGACCTTTGAAGCCGCATCGCAGGAATCGGTGATGGCCCCACCTCTATTAGAATAACTTAACTCAAAGGGTTTCTCCTAGAGGTGGGCCCGAAGGCCACTGTCGGTACCCTATGTACAGGGTACCCCATGATACCTCAAGAAAAGCTAAGGAGTTCCACTCGTCTGAGTTGAAGACCTCCGCAGGCTCCACGTGATACACAGCATTGGACACATCACCCTCATTTGGGTAGCTCCGACACCGCGTGTAATACAAGGTCGGACCTTGCTCCCTTCATAGGGAAGCTCCGGGCTTGACACGTGTCCGGTGACTCTGGACCTAACTCCCAGTAGAGGGAAGCTCCGGTACTGCCACGTGTATATTGGCTCCGAACCTGCCTCCCCACGAGGGAAAGCTCCGAAGCTGCCACGTGTCGAGCCTCCGGATCTACAACTGCAACGGGAAGGCTGGCGGATCTCCAACGGCACGGACTTTCAAAGGACAGTTAAAGCTACTGTTACAAGACCTGATTATGTGTCATTAATACTATATTAATGACACACAATTAGCGGACTGTTAATAGTGGTAATGCCGTCATTAAGATGCGTTATTACACTCCTAATTCTGCTTAATACTCGTAGATCGTGTATTAGGCTATTAACTACGCCAGGGCCACATGCCGGGCCAGGCAAGTGATGTAATGGCCAGCCCTTGAACTATAAAAGGGTTGCACCACATGGTACATAGACCCTCGGAACTAAGCTCACACGCTTACAAGTGCGATACATTAATACATCCAACCCACATCCCGTGGAGTAGGGTGTTACACTCAGGCGGCCCAAACCACATAAAATCATCGTGTCGTTGTCTTGTTCATAATCTCACGCGCGCCCCATCCAATCAAGAACCTTTGTAGATTACAATCTAGTTGTACCGGGGGAAATGTCGATCGCACACTTCGACAACGAGGATTGAAACCATAGACTACCATAAATGGACTTAACTTGGTTGTGGAGTGAATAGACCTGTTATAAGGAAACTCAATATGTGGCAAACACAGCTCCCACAACCTCATATTATCTTTCAAAACAGCCCGCAGCATAGTAGATAAGGTACGATTAACTACCTCTATTTGCCCATCAGTTTGTGGATGACAAGTAGTAGAAAACAACAAGTTTGTTCCCAATTTATACCGTAAAGTTCTCCAAAAGTGACTCGAAAACTTAGAATCCCTATCAGAAACAATAGTATTGGGAATACCATGCAAACACACTACCTCATTAAAGAACAAATCAGCAACATGTGAAGCATTATCGGTCTTGTGGCAGGGTATAAAATGTGCCATTTTAGAGAAACGATGAACAACCACAAAAAAACTATCCCTCCCCCTCTTTGTTCTAGGCAAGCCTAAAACAAAGTCCGTAGAAATATCCTTCCAAGGTGCACTAGGAATAGAAAGAGGCATATAAAGACCATGTGGGTTAAGTCGTGACTTAGCTTTGTTGCTTGTCGTGCAACGTGAAACGTAGCGCTCCACATCACGCCTCATTCGTGGCCAAAAGAAGTGAGTGGCCAGCACATCCTCTGTCTTTTTAACACCAAAATGTCCCATCAAACCACCTCCATGCGCTTCCTGCAACAACAAGAGACGAACGGAGCTAGCTGAAACACAAAGCTTGTTAGCACGGTAGAGAAGGCCTTCACGCAGCAGGAATTGTTGCCACGTTCTTCCCTCTCTACAATTGGTAAAGGCATCTTTGAAGTCCAAATCAGTAGCATATAACCTATTTATGGTTTCCAAACCAAAGTTTTTATGAGTAAGTTGAGACAGCATGGTATAACGTCTAGATAACGCATCGGCAATCACATTGTCTTTCCCTTTCTTATGTTTTATGATGTAAGGAAATGACTCTATGAACTCAATCAATTTACAATTATGTTTGTTCAGATTAGCTTGACCTTTAAGATACTTCAAAGACTCATGATCTGAATGTATGAAAAATTCTTTAGACCATAGGTAATGTTGCCAAGTTTGCAAGACACGCACTAAAGCATAAAGTTCTTTGTCATATGTAGAATAATTCAGCAAAGAACCATTCAATATTTCACTAAAGAAAGCAACAGGTTTACCTCCTTGAATGAGCACTCCTCCAATGCCAATGCCGCTCGCATCACATTCAAGCCCGAAGGTCTTCTCAAAATCAGGAAGTTGCAACAATGGTGCTCATGTGAGCTTTGACTTAAGAGCATCCAAAGCTTGTTGTTGTGCTGGTCCCCATCAAAACGGCACTCCATGCTTTGTGAACTCGTGGAGAGGTGCCGCAATAGTGCTGAAATCCCGCACAAAACACCGGTAGAATTCTGCGAGACCAAGAAAACTCCGAACCTCTGTGACCGTAGTCGGAAGTGGCCAGCTCGCGATGGCAACAATCTTTTCTTCATCCACCTCAATGTCTTGCGAAGTAACAACATAACCAAGAAAAGACACACGATCGGTGCAAAAGGTGCACTTCTCAATGTTACCAAATAAACGTGCATCGCGTAAGACATTAAAAACAACACGCAAATGTTGAAGATGCTCATCATATGACTAACTGTAAATAAGGATATCATCAAAGTAAACCACCACAAATTTACCAATGAAAGCACGTAAAACCTCGTTCATCAACCTCATGAATGTGTTGGGAGCAATGGTTAAACCAAATGGCATGACTAACCATTCATAAAGTCCGAATTTAGTTTTAAAGGCAGTTTTCCATTCATCACCTAATGCCATACGAATCTGATGATACCCACTACGCAAATAAATCTTGGAGAAAATAACAGAACCACTCAACTCATCAAGCATGTCATCCAATCTAGGAATAGGGTAGCGATAATGAATGGTAATGTTATTGATGGCTCTACAATCAACACACATGTGTCAAGAGTCATCTTTCTTAGGAACCAAAAGAACAGGAACTTAACAAGGACTAAGGCTCTCACGAATGTACCCGCGGTCCAGAAGATCTTAGACTTATCGTTGAATTTCCTTAGTCTCGTCGGGGTTGGTCCTGTAGGCAGCACAGTTTGGCAAGCTCGCCCCCGGAATCAAATCAATCTTGTGCTCAATGCCTCGCACAGGTGGTAATCTAGGGATATCTCTGATGGAAAAACATCCATATATTCCTGCAAAAGGTTAGTAACAGCAGGTGGCAAAGCAATGGATGTATCCTCAATGGAATATAAAGCATGTTTGCACACTAAAGCATAGCAAGTTCCATTAGAGGCATATAAGTCATCAAAATCAGATTTAGTTGCAAGCAATATAGGATTTTTCAACTTAATAGGTTGCTGAATTTTAGAATTGAAAACACCCTTTTGCATAGCATTATTCCTTTTCTCTTGCTCAAATTGCAAAATTTCAGTGGGACTCATAGGAAGCAACACAATTTTCTTGCCCTTATGCATGAGAGTATACTTGTTAGAGCGACCATTGTGAATAGCATCAGTATCAAACTCCCAAGGACGTCCCAACAAAAGAGAGCAAGCATCCATAGTACCACATCAAAATCAGCAAAATCATGATAAGAACCAACAAAAAAATGTATCCTTGCTGTTTGTGTTACCTTTACCTTACCATTGTTGTTAAACCATTGAATGTGGTAAGGGTGGGGATGCTCTCGTGTGGTCAGGCCAAGCTTCTTGACCACCTCAACGTTCACCAAATAGTTGCAGCTACCACCATCAATGATGGTATGCACACGGCAGTACTTGACGACGAGAAACATGTTGAATAGGTTGTGACGTTGGTGGTTGTCGTCCTCTCTAACTTTGGCACTCAAAGCTCGCTGCACAATCAAAGTCCTATAGTTGTTGGGCGTAGATGTACCAAGAACCTCCTCAGCACAATCATCAGAATCTGAAATGTTAGTTGCAATAATATTTTCATCTTCAATATTAGAAGCACTAACATACCCACCATCAGCATTGGCAATGATCGCCCGTTTGCTGGGGCAATCTCGTTGCATATGGCCAGGTCCCTGGCAGCGGTGGCACTTGATGTTAGAGGTGTGATTGGTGGAAGTGTTGGGTGCAGCAGCCTTTGCTGCAACACCTGGAGGCATCTGAGACTTGCTGTTATCTTGTCCCCGTGATGTAGAAGGTTCGGTGTTACGTACAACACCGGTGGAGGGTGGTGTAGAAGCACGTACGCTTGAGGAGGGCGCTGCTTTGGATGGCACCGGAAGTTGTCGTTGCGTGAAGGTGTTGTTCCGCCGCTGCTATTGGCGACCCTGCACTTTTTTTCTGATAACATAGCATGTTGAAATAAACATTGAATAGAATGATATTCCTTGTAGTCAACTATGTCCTGGATCTCACGACGCAAGCCTCCATAAAACCTAACAATTTGGTCTTCCTGATCCTCAATGAAGCATACCTTTCTGCAACTCTTGGTAGTACTCTTGGATAGTCATGTCACCTTGATCAAAGCGTTGCAATTTCTTAAGAAGATCACGTCTATATGAAGGAGGAACAAACCTAGCATGCATCTCTTCTTTTAATGCAGCCCATGTCTGTGGCGCATTACGTGTATTGACATGTTCATTCCACAAAATGATAGCAAAATCTTTAAACTCACTAGTGGCTTGTCTAACTCTATGCCGCTCAGGAACAAGATGAGAGCTAAATTTTGTTCTACCATCATCTCCCAATCCAATTAAGTCTCAGCATCATAAGATCCATAAAACGGTGGAATAGAAAACTTAATCATAGTGTAATTCATTATCTTGTTCAGGAGCTTGAGGAAGAGGTCTACCTCTTATACCTTGATGATTTCGTCGAGGCCAACGGTGCTGCTGTGCATCAACCTCGTCGTTATTGAAGTCATCCTCTGTGTTGTAGTGAGCATGTGCCTCAGCATCAAGGATTGTATGAAGCCTCTGAAAGGTGGCTGATGTAGTGGTTCTGTAATTTTTGAAAGCTTCAGTCATCGCCTACATCATCACCTGCATCATGTCCAGAGGTGTAGAACCAGAGGTCTTATCCATAGTCTTCTTTCTTGACATTGTTAGTACCAAACAGAAATGAAGACAAAAAGATCGTGAAGAACCCTGTTACTACGCTCTCTAAAGTGGAAGTGGAAAATCGATCAGTAAGATGCATCTTACCCCGCTCCTATAAGTTTCTTACCAGCACTGCAGGTGGCCAACGGTGACCGGTGTGAAAGCAAGCAGGGAGTGGGTGTGATTGCAGAGGTTACCTGTTCTACTCGAGAGAAGGTGGAGCTTGGGAAGGCTCAAATACAGTATAGGTTTGTGGCACACAAGTTAGTAACAGATAGCAATGCTGAATAAGTGTCCAAAGAATTTCACCTAGTCGCTGGCCTAAAAATGTATTAGAATAGTTGTGGCAACAAGCAAGGAACAAGGATGAATGATGATGAACAACAAGGACAATATCAGCAAGTATCCAGCGTTCACACAGAAAACAGCACAAGTATAAAACCCCTTGAGCCTCCTGTTTTTTTTCTTTTAGCACTAGTAGAAATCAAAATCTATTTTTTCTTTATTTTTTGATAATTTTTTCTCAACCGGAGGCACAAGAATAGAAACAGCACCAAGTATTAGCTCAAATCGATGAAAGATGTGATCAGTATAAATTTAGGAGCGTTTGGAAAA
Organism: Tuctoria greenei; assembly: GCA_036927565.1. Classification (NCBI taxonomy): domain Eukaryota; kingdom Viridiplantae; phylum Streptophyta; class Magnoliopsida; order Poales; family Poaceae; genus Tuctoria; species Tuctoria greenei. The sequence continues at coordinate 10,571,742 of JAYESD010000012.1, read as the reverse complement.
ACTGGTGCTGGAACATCAGAGTTCGAAACTTTAGGATCGAAGAGCACGTGTAAAGCTACCAAAGGGGGTGAATGGTAGATTAAAACTTTTATGCGGAAGCAACGAAGCATCCCTCGGCAAAAAACCAATCTGTTAAAGAAACCATTTGTGCGACTAATCTAACCGTGTTCAACTGTTACAAAACTAGAATATATTGTAGATACTCAAGTCACAAATATGTCACAACAAGAATCACGAAAATCCGTCGAGAGAAACTCATGTTACGATCAAAAGATCGAACAAAGGTCAATCTGTCCTACCCGAGAAAAACAGTTCTCGAACACTGCAAAGAAACTCGTGTAGTTCAGAAACACAAATCCAATGACCGTGAAACACCGAGCTCTGGGCTCCCTTCCTTTTACAACCAGCCCGGAGGCCAACCCAAACAAAACTAGGACTCTAATCCTACTAAATTCACGAATCGAAACTTTCCATAACTGCTCAAGACTCTTCTATACACAGATAGAAGCAATCTTAAGACTTCCAAACACCTTAGGAACGTATCCCACATTCCTAACACAACCTAACTTTGTGTCTCACACGAAAACTATCATAACCAACTCGATACTTTCCATATCCGAGCCAAAACCCGACTTTGCCGCAGCCAGAGTTATAATCCGATATGATTGGATCCTTCCAACCAAATCTTTCCTTCCATAACCCATCTTCAGAACTATGTTGCCACATCATGCACCACATGCATACGTGCGAACACCTTCCTTCGACATCCAGTTTCCTTCATATGCACAACCCTTGATTCAATCACCCTACGTGACCTCCTGATCAGCTCAACCACAGTTCCTTCCGAACTTGGTTGTTGGAACCTCATCTCCTCCCTAAGACTAGTCCAATGGATCCCATCACCAGCCATGTCTTCAACTCAAGCAACACCTGCACATGAATAAAAAACCAATACTTCCGAGCACAAGTCCTCGACTTGACTCTCGTTAGTTTCGATAACCACAACACCTTACGTGAGCACCTCACGTAAGTATGTTGCAAACCATAGAAAATATATCAACCATAACCACCAAAACACACCAAAAACTTAGTAAAAGATTACTAATCAAAGTTTCCATCAATGTAAAGCAAGTACGAATCATTTCAAGTTAAAAGCAGAACCACTGCGATCAAGCTCCGAACCTTGCCAAAGCTAACTGGATCTTGAACCGGAGCTTACCAAAACTCGCATGACCTAGCGCCGAAACTTACCAAATCTATTCGTACCTAGCGCCGGATCTTACCAAAGCTAGTCGGACCTAGCGCCAGAGCTAACCAAAGCTAGTCGGACCTAGCGCCGAAGCTAACCAAAACAAGCCGGACCTATCGTCGGACCTAGCATCGGAGCTAACAAAAACAAGTCGGACCTTATTAAAAAAGTGTTTTGGTAGTATTCAAAACTTTTATCGTCAAAGCCAATGTATTCAACATACATAGGTCTCACAGAAATGAGGGCCTTCTTAATTTTTTTAAACTTTTTTGAAATTGTCGTGACTAGAGTAGCCAGTGTATCATATGTGGATTTTTCCGAGACCTCTCTGGGAAAAAAATGCACCTCAATCGGAGTTCCGAGTGAAAAGTTATGCCCGTTTTAAGAACAATACCTCGAATTAGGTTTTGGTGGTGGTGGAAACTGAAATAGAAACGAATTGGTGGATGAATTTTTTTGTAGATTGGTTTTTTATATAGATGGCAGTGGATGGAAGAAAATAAAACTAAGCCAAATTAAATCTAAACTAGCAACCAGACTCAACCTAGGAAACGAACTCAGAACTATAGACTCCGAAACTAAATTGTGCAAAAGGCTAAGCGAAGGGTTATAGGTCAGGGAAAGTAAAAAAGAATTGTGTCTTTTTGTGGACTATGGGACTGAAACAAAATGAATCTAAAGGCACACAAGTATACCTCACTTTCAACCTGTCTCTGATACCAACTGATTGGAGGATGAGTCCCGATCTTCCGAGAGGTATGGTAAACTTGATTGGGAGGAGATCTCGACATTGATGATCCAAGGCTCCGAGCAAACGGAACCCCGCAATTACTACACCACTGCTCCGTTGGTTATCACCAATGTCACATGAATTACCTCGCCACGATGGCTTATCCCTGCAAGTGCAATCAAGAACACAAGCAAGAATAGGGATTTTGCAATCAAAACTGAATTGATCACGAAGTGGGGTCTCACAACCGATGAACGGTGACACTGTTCAATGAAATATTGTATCTAAGCAAAATCCAACCCTAATGTGGTGGCGGCTGCTGTATAAATAGGTGTTAGGGGTGTGCAAGACCCCTGGATGCAACCCTAATGGGCTTCACACGATACACGGGCCAGCAGCCCAAAGGATGGTGGCGCAACATTGGACATATTCTGGACACCCACTTGTTTTGCCGATTCCCGTCAACTCAGATGGAATTTTGAGGTGGGCCGGTTCCATTGGAAGCTTTATGAAATCACGGTTCCAACCATATATAGAACGTCCAAATCCGACTCTGTATGTGTCCGGGACATCAATTTTGGTGAAGGCAACTCCTAGACCCAGAGGTGGAGTCGAAGTCGAATTGGGCTTGGACTCCTCCTTGGGGTGGACGTCCTATCTCCTCCCCCTTGACTCCTTGGACTCCTCCAAGCCCTTGCTGGACCTGTCCATCGTTCCTAATCAATAAAACATGCATGGAAACAAGCGTAAGTTTTGAAAAACAATTGACAAGATTAGAACGTACCTGGAGATCCAATTGCCGTGCATGTGCTCTAGTGATCGGTCCTTGTATTGTATGCAAAGGAGAGATGTCCACATCATAAGCTACCCAAATTTTTTATGCATTGCTCACACAAAAGTTGAGAGAGCATTCTTGAGACCGTAAGGCATGGCAGTGTAGTAGTACAAACCATCTACTGTGATAAAGGTTGTATGTTCTTCATCTTCCTTAGCCATTGGTATTTGATGCAAACAAGATTACGCATCCAGGAAGCCTAATAATTCACAGCTAAAAGTAGAATCCACTATCTGATCTATTCTTGGAAGTGGAAAAGGGTCTTTTGGACAAGCCTTATTAAGAGTTGTGTAGTCGATGCACATCCTAATCTTCCCGCCAGCCTTGGGTACGACGACTGAGTTTGCCAGCCACTACAGATGATGTACCTCCCTGATGAATCCAGCATCGAGCAGCTTCTTGATTTTTTCACGAATGAAGTTTTTTAGCTCAATGGACTATTTCTGGGGCTTCTATTGGATCGACCATGCATCGGGATAGATATTCAGATGGTGCTCAATCACCTCCCTAGGGATCCCAGGCATTTGTGATGGTTGCCATGCAAGCCAGTCGACATTAGCCCGGAGGAAGGTGATGAGCGCGAGTTCCTATTTTTCACCCAGACCTCCCACAATGTGAGGGGTCTAGGCGGCTTCCAACTGATCTGGACAGCTTTGACGAGAACATCATTATTGTTGCTTAGCTGCAACCACAGTGCAGAGGTTGAGCCGCTCTGGCGCATGCTTGGAGGTTGTTTAGTTGATTGCTCCTTGTTGGAATCAGCTTCTTGCGCAGCATCTAGTGCATGAAGCTTCTCCAATGCAGTGACTCCAGTAGTACGTTCCCCTCAGATCCAGAGGACGCCCGTTGGTGTCGGCATCTTCAACACCAGGTAGCTGTAGTGAGCTACCGCCATGAACAGGTATAGGGCTGGTCTGTCGAGGATGGCATTGAAAGGAAGATTGATCTCCGCTACGTCAAAAATTAGTTTCTCGGGTTAGTAGTTCTCATGAGTTTTAAATGTTACCGGGAGTGAGACACAATAGAGAGGATTGATAGCTCACGGACCCACTCCGGAGAATGGGCGTGAGGGCTTAAGGTTTGACATGGGGACCTATAGCTTCTTGAAGGCAGTGAAGCTGATGGAGTTGAGAGCCGCCTCACCATCAAACAGAACATGGAAGAGTTGCAGGTTGTTGATAGTTGGGGAGACTATCGGCGGAAGTTGCCCAGCTTCCGCCATGTTCTTGGGGCAGTCAGAGGTGTTGAAGATGATTGGAGTGTCCATCCACTTCCGATGAGGCTCCGCCTTGACGGTGGGAGCTACAGTAGCTACCTCCCGACAAAGGGTTTTCACCACGAGCTGGGAAGTAATATCCCACGGCCCTCCATACATTATATGGAGAGTCCTCCTTTGCTCATTGTCAAAGCAAGTGTCGGAGTCATCGATGTTGTTGTAGATTGCCTTCAACGCCTTCTTGGCATCTTGGAAGCCCATCTCCTGCTCTGCAGGAGCCTCGTTGACCTTCTGTTTGCCTTCCAGCTGGCGGAAAGGTGCGTCTTCTCTACACTAGTTTTGGGCACATTCAGCCAACCTTTTGACCTCTCGGCAGTCCTCAAAGCTATGACCCGAAGTGTTGTGGATCGGGCAACACATCTTGTTGTCACCGTTATATGACGAGGGTCATGGGGCGCTTGTCGGGGTGTGGCCCCCGACAACCTGTAGCCGTTGCAGCTACAGATGTAGGTGCGCCACAAAGTGTCCTTTTGCCACTTGCCTTATTATTCTTCTTACCACTAGCTTGGGCAGTTACTCCCGCCTTGGAAGCAGACGGCTCTCCTGCCTCCGTGACTGGCTTGGAGTGCCAGTCACGCCCTTCAGCAGCCCTAGCACATTTGTCTGCCAGGCTGAAGAGCTCCGTAACATCATGGATGTTCTTGGTTGCCACCTTGTCCAACATCTTCTTGTCTCTCACACCCTGTCAGAATGCAACAAAAATGGAGGCGTTCGAGATAGAAGGAATTGTGTTTCAAACTTGGGAGAACTTCTGGATGAAAGATCACAGTGACTCTCCGGAATATTGTCGTACGGAAAAGAGATCCAGATCAGTGTTAGGGCGAGTATAGGAACTCTCAAAGTTGGCAGTGAACTAGTGGCATAGCTCTCCCCAACTATAGATGGAGTTGGGGGAGGCTCATAAACCTTTATCGGGCAGTTCCAGTCAAGGCTAAGGGGAAGTAACTGGCCATGACTGAGTCATTCCCTCCTACTGCGGGGATGGCAGTGGAGTAGATCTATAGGAATTCGATGAGGTTGACAGTCCTGTCGTACTGCTCCGGCAACTGAGATCAGAACTTTGGTTGCCACTCCACCATCCGAAGGTGTGGTGTGAGTGCTGCACAACCACCACCTACTCCTAGAGGAGAAGACTCCTCTAGGATGCATTGCCTCTCATGGTTACGATCGATGGTGATGGGACCATCTTGCTCTGCGTAACGGCGACTGAGCTCCGCCCTGAGGTCTCCTGTCGGGAGTCTGGACATCGTATGAGTACGGCAAGCCATCGAAGGGGTACAGAACGTCGCGTGATGCAACGGTGCATGTACCCTCTACGACGGTCTAGGACCAAGTCGTCCCGACAAGGTCCTGTTACGTGTAGGTGCCGGTCTGGGCTCAGGTTGCAGCAAATTGTTGAGCGACGTGGCTGCAGTAGTGACTAGATGGTCGTTGTTGTTGCACCACTGCTCCAGCATTGTTGGAGGTGCATCCGATGCAGGTGGACGATGAAGAAGAGCTCGCGCCGCAGTCAGCATGTTCTCTGGGCTTGAGGTCGATTTAGTGACCGATGTTATAGGACACCATCCTGCAACTGACCAGCAGCGGCTAGTGCTGCAGCAGGTGGTGGTCCATTGTTTCCAGGCTATTGTCCTGGAGCTCCAACTTGTGGATCAGTGGCAGGATTGCTACCAGGACAATGAGAGGTGTCGCCAACTTCATTGCCTCTTCCAGCCTGTGCATCTGAGCCAGTGGAAGCAGCAGTGGAGTTCACCGTCGTCGATCTTGAAATTCTTGAAAAGTACCCCTACCTGGCACACCAAATGTCAAAGTGTGCGATCAACAATTCCTCCGGTACTACTAAGAAGCAGTCCACGGAGGTTCTTTTTTAGGAGGGTTATAACTCAAAGATCTCAAACAAAGGTGACATAGATATTTTGATGTGGTTCGGGCCACCTGTGCGTAATACCCTACTCCATGAGAGTGTGTTGTATGCTTGAGTGTGTTGCTTCTGTCTCAGATCAGATCAGCATTGACTGAGTTTGTGTGTCAATTGTCTTTCTACCATGTATAAAAGACCTTTTATATGCCAAAGTCTGACTGTTACAGTGTAACTGAGACCCGATAGGTGGCCCCGGGCTATTAAGCACCATGTACACAATCTAGGCGTTCAACGGCGATTTATTTGTGTAATAACGTTCCTTTATGGCAGCATTACCACGGTTGAAGGACCTCTATTCGTGCGTCATTAATGTTGAATTAATGACGCGTTAACCAGTTCTTGTAACGACTGATTTATAGCTGCTTGAATGTCCATGTCATTGGATATACCAGAGTCCTTTCTGTTGGAGACATAGGATCCGACACGTGGCAGCTTTGGAGCCACCCATAGTAGGGAGGCAGATCTGGAGCTACGGGACACGTGGCACTGGAGCCATCTGTATGAAGGAGGCAGGTCCGAGGCTGCAGAACATGTGGCAGCACAAGAGCTTACCTTAGCAGGGCAGTAGATCCGGTGTCACATGACACATGGTAGCACCAGAGCCACCCTTAGGAGGGAGGCAGGTCCGACACCGCGGGACACGTGGCAGCACCAGAGCCACCCTTAGGAGGGAGACAGGTCCAGCGCTATGGGACACGCGGCCTCCGAAGGTCTTTTCTACTGGAAAGTGGGACTCAGTGCTTCTTCTTCTGGTACGCGAGGGTACCTGGTCCGTGTTGACGTTTCTTACGTCATAGATAAAATCTGCAAGCGCACGGAAACTATCGAATTAGCATTTCCCCTTAAAGAGTATTCCCAAGGGTGTTATTTATAATTTCGCAAAGGAAGGCTAAGTGGAAGTAAAGCAATCATCAAATGAAGAGGGTAGATTGGTCTAGGTAGGGTTCTAGTGAGGACAAGTAACAGATATGTGGAGGTAGTGTGACACACACAAGAGCATCCTATTCTACGGGGGATAAATGGGTCAAAGAGGGATTAGGCTAAGAGTTAGGGAGTTACTCCTACAATGCTTCTAGTATACATATACATAGCCTAGGTTAGATACTAATGAACATGTAAATAGTGAATTCTTATGCTAAGTTATTCATAATCACATGGTCATGTCATAACTAACTAAGATGATATAATGAGAATGATATGGCATAATCCTAAATACTACTCCTACCACGTATATGGAATCCGCAATCAAACAAGAAATGCTTCATCCAAGTATATGAATAAAACAAGACTAAAGATAGCATCTTTATTAAGAACAAAGTCACAAGTACAAATAGGAATATGAGAGTCATACCTTTCCCAGTTTGGAATTGGGAAGAGAGAGACTCCTTCTACTCCTTCCTAACTTGGAATAAGGACTAGAGACTCTCCTCTCTAAAGCCTAAACTCCTCTAAACCTTTGGAGAATGGTGGATACAATAGAATGAAAACTCAAGTGGGGTGTGTGTGTGTGTGAAGTGAGGGTAGGGGGTCCTATTTATAGGTCGAGAATGGTCAATTCCCGTCACCAAAAGCACGCGAATCAGTCATCATCATCTTCAGTAATCCATGAGGAGCCAACACGTGTTGATTTACCGAGTTTGCTGCCAGGACCTAGTCGGCCGACTAGGGGGGGGGGGGGGGGGGGTCGGCAGACCTGGTCAGGTCTTCGTCGAGGCTGTGTTTTCTCCAAGTCCCTTACAGGTGGGTCCTCTTATATAGGTGATACATCGTTGGATGACCTCATATACTTCTGTTCGTGGGCCATTTGATCCATGTGGTGCCACAAGTCAGCGCTTAATTGGTTGGGATGATATTTTATAGGATCGCTCCACCTCTTTTACCTCATTTTCTGCATAAAATGCCTGCATGCACTATTTCTCCAAGGAAAAGTGGAAACAGGTTAAATAGAAAGGTGATGTGTGCAAGAAATAATATTTCCTTCACATAATTGAGTTATATTGACGGGTGAAATTGGTATATAAAAGCCATCGACAAAATCCCTCAAGCTTATCCTTTGCTCGTCCCGAGCGAAGTCTAGACTTTAGGTTGATGATCAGGAGCTGCTACAATATTCTATTTTCAAAAGTACCATGTGCACAACAAATTACTCTACCTTCTATTGCAAAAATTGGCATAGTACTTCACCCATCTCAAGTCATTACGGGGCTTATGCCTCCTCCTATTCATGGATTGTTCAAAGATAGAACAGCAGATGGAGCAAGAATACCCTAGAGATCAAGTTCCACTCAAATTTTGGAGAGTTCAATTTAAATTTATAGTTCCTCAAATTGATTTTCTCAATCACTCATTTGTGTGCAGTGGAAATATTTCCTCATCAAGGCATTTTGCCTAAACTCGTCCTACCACTAAATAAGGCTTGTATGTGGAGCTTGGTAGGGGATGTAGTAGGAATATTTGCAAAACATTATGTTGCTAAGTTAAGAAAGCAAGCCTTAAGATAAATCAATTCAAAACTATTTGATTCAACACTTCTGCATGTGTGATGGGGTGGAAGTGGATGTGGATGTTTGAGATGACTCCTATTTATGTAGACTCTCTTAATTTGCAGGGATGAAACATGGCTACTTTTCTTCTTCTCTTTCTCTTTTTTTTCTCTCATACTTATGCTGTAAGCATACATTTTATTTTTATTTTTCTTGTAGCCGTGTCCTCTACTCCCTTTTTATGCAATAACATGGAGAGAGTACTAAGCATGAAGAGTATGGAGTTTCTCTTTTTATTGTGGAATGATCGTATGATGGAATTTGTCGGTGGTTTGGAACCGGCAGATCTCCCTACACTACTAAAGTGATAGGGGAGTTTGATGTTCGGTGTGGGCGCGCGGAGATTCAAGAAGGTGAATAAGAATTGGCACAGGAGACACCAGAATTTACGTGGTTCGGGCCGCCTGAGCGTAATACCCTACTCCACGGGTGTGTTGGTGTTGTATTAGCAATATGAGCTTGTGATGAGCGTATGAGGCGCGTGTGTGTGTTTTTTTTTTGTGTATCGTCGGCCTGTCCTTTTATAGTACAAGGGCAGGCCGTTACAGGTTAGCCTGGCCCAACATGTGGCCCCGGCGGTTACTAGTATTGATACACGTTTAATTGCTCTTGATGATCCTGTAACAGGCTTTGACAGCACCGTTACTGGTGTTAAGATCGTCCGTTTAAGTGTCATTAATATGGTATTAATGACACTTAATCGGGTCTTGAAGTCCTTGGCTCTCCTTGGAAGATCCGGAGCCATTGCGGGGTCTTCTGGAGATTAGAAGCTGAAGATTCGACAGTCGGACACGTGGCAGCTCCGGAGCTTGCTGTGGGAAACAGGTAGCTCCGAGACTACCCGACATGTGTCAGGTCCGGAGCTTCTCTTGGTCAGGGGCTAAGTCCGGGGGTGCCATTTCGGTACATGGTCCGGAGCTTCCCCCTTGTGGGTGGTAGCTCCGGTTTGGTTGTACACGTGGCGACCCAGGGATTAACCATGTTGGAGAAGCGGGTCCGGTCATGTCTGACATGTGGGCCTTCGAGGGTCTTCAAACCAAGTAGATGATTTTCTTTTGAGATCTTTATAACCTCAAGGGGTGTACGGTTTCTAGGATACCGACAGTGGCCCCCTGGACCTTCCTCCGGGGAAGTCATTCCACCGGAGGTGGGTCCATCTTCGCGACCTTTGAACTGAGTCTTCAAGGGTCTTTGAGGGTGCCGTTGGCAAGGACGTGGAATTAAATTCTCACCACGTGGCGTATCCCGGTGCGGCAGATGAGATCTTTGGCATGCGGATCTCACGCAATTAAAGGTCGCCAGTTCCCGATACGAAAACCGTGTCGGTTCTGCGCGCCTTGTCAGGCCGCCGCCTTTGGGCTTCCCGCCTCTTGATGACAACCGTTCGCCTGGGTAAGAACCTCGACTTGATCGTCGGGGTGGTCCCGGGCCCGCTTGTCATCGGCTGGGTGAATTTTTTGGGTGGTACCTTCGACTTCCTTGCGGTTTCCATCCGAGCGTCGCGAGGGCTTACTTAAGAAGGAAAGTGCGCACCGTCGGGAGTTCTTTACGCCTCTCATCTGTTCTTGCGATCAAACTCCCAACTTGTGCTTAGCTTTTCTTCTCTTGCCTAGCTATGATGCGATGGAGTTGGGTCTCCGCGAGAGTCGTTTGAAGACCGACGGCGACCTGAAGAAGGTCCGGGCCCTCATGGGGTGGTCCTCGGACTTCTTCAATCATTCAGTCCGTGCCGGCGGAGAGCTCCCCTTTGAGAAGGAGCACGCCGGCGAAATGGTGTATTTTTCCTCGTACGCCATGGTGGGGTTGATCCCGTCTTTTTCTTCCTTTTTCTTGATGCTGCTAGACTTTTATGGTCTGCAGTTATATCACCTTGGCCCTCACTCCATCCTCCTCGTGTCTATCTTCGTCCACTTCTATGAGATGTGGGTGGGTATCCCCCCCTGCATTGAACTCTTCCGGACCTTCTTCACCGTCCACACCACCGACCGGAGCAATGAGTACCTTGGCTTCTACTACTTCGTGAAGCGCAAGAAGTGCCCATTCAAGTACCTACGGTCGTTCCCTTCTGGGAAGTAGGACGATTGGAAGAAGGACTGGATAGTCATCCGGGTGGAGGAGCACGAGAAGCTGGAGCTGCCCGAAGGCCTCCCCAACATTGACACAACGATCTGGAGTGAAGCTCCAGTGCTGGCGGACGCCTTTGATCCTGTTCTGACCAGGATTCGCCATTGTGTGGAGGGAGGATTGACTCCTCATGCGGTATTTTGCAATTTCCTGGTCAACAGGTGGGCGCCGCTGAGGAGGAGGGAGAAGCTCGCTTGGGCCCTCAACAGCGTGATGGATGAAGACCGGGTTGAGACCGGGTTGAAGTCCAACATGGCAGGGAGAACCTTGGAGTTCCACCTCAAGAAATTCCAGCACGGCATCGACGTCGACAGTGATGACTTGACTCCCCCGTTGGCCTTCCTCCCTCTGAACATGGAAGTGGAGTTCAGCAGGGAGCTCCGGCGAAAGATGCCCGTACTTGACGACCTTGGTGTCGTCGAGAGAAGATCAACCACCCGGGTGGCAATCCCTAGAATGCCCGAAGATGGCTCCGTCCATGCCCCAAAGCCAAGGGTCGAGGTCGTCGGCAAGGGCAAGGAGCTGGCGGATGAACCCGAGAGCCGGAAGAGGAAGCTGCAGCATGCCGACAGAAGGTCCGTCAGGCCCGGAGGGGAAGGTCTTCTGCCACCGTGGTGACTGTCCCCGTAATGGGGTCCTCCCGGAACGAGACCGTTCCTGCAGTGGGGTCCTCCCGGAGCGCGTCGGTTCCTGCGGGGGGATCCTCCCGGGGTGTTAGCTCCGGGCGCGCGACTCCGGCACCTGGGCCGGTGGAGGCCTCCAGGTCCGGGGGTTCTTCCCGATCGAGGAGGGCCTCGACCAGGGAAACGCCCGTGGCCGTGATAAGTTCCGGGGGGCCTTCCGGAGCTTCTACACCGACTATGGCCAGCCCAGAACACCCAGGAAAAATGTTCCGCGCAAGCTTGTGCGGAAGCCTCCCAAGGTAATTTTTAATCTATACCTTGTACAATTATTTTAATCGTTGCAACTGTTTGTTAATTTTATTTGTTCATCATCTGTAGCGTCCCTGAGAAAGGGAGTGAGACTCCACCCTCAGCCACAGTGTCTGAGGCCGTGAAGGTGGGAGCTTCTGCTCCTGTCCCGGTGCCGCCCCAAGTGGTGGCTGAAGCTGCGACAGCTCCGGCGCCGGCTGTCGTGGTCATGGACCTCGACTCATCCCCAGAAGTTCCCGTGGTAGCACCGGACCACGGGAGTGAAGATGCGCCAGCGGCACCTGTCTCAGAGGTTGAAGCTCCGAGTCTTGATGCTGCAATGATGGAAGCTCCGACTGTTGAGCCGGAGGAAGTAGCAATCCCAGCCTTTGAGCCAGAAAGTGTCGAAGCCCTGGCTGTTGAGCCGGAGGTGATTGAAGCCCCGGCATCCGAGCCGGAAACTGAGGTAGTCCCGGTAGTTGGGCCGGCTACCTTCGAAGCACCGGCCGTTGAGCCGGTCATTGTTGGAGCTCCGCCCACAGGACCGGATGATGTTGAAGATTTTCCGGCTCCTGAGCCAGCGGTTGAAGAGGTGACGGAGCTTGAGCCTCCGTCAGAAGAGGTGCCCAGACCGGAGCCAGTAGCGGCTTCTGCTCCGGAAGCGACGACTCCGGTGGTACCTTCGACCGAGCCGGAGTGCCCCAGCGAAGTCGCTGGCCCCCAACCTGAGGGGATGAACAAAGATTTGGCAGCGGGGCCTTCTTTGATGGCGACTGAGGCCATCCCGGAGGATGGCCCTAGTGTCTTGGAAACCCAGGGGACCACTCTTGTAGAGTGGGACCCAATTTTTGTATCCGAAGACCCGCTGGAACCAGCGGAGGAGACCCCAGCACGTCCGGAGCCAATCCCGTTGTCGCTATCCATTGACAACGCATGTTCCAGTCTGCGTCAAGTCCAGCTAGCCTTCTTCCACGACAGCAAGGCTCTTGAAGAGGAGCGCCAAACCCTTAGGCGGTGGCGTAACCGGCTCTACTTCGAGACCAAGCTGGCTCAATCGAGGCTAGCGGATGACAAGGAGTGGATCAAACGGGAGAAGGTCCGCCTGGAGTACTGGGGTAAATTACTGGATGACAGGGAGAGTATGACTCATGCCCTCGACGCTCAATCTCGGGAGATCTACGATCAGGCCAAAGCTGCCAATAACGCGGCCGATGCGCGCCACGAACAGCTTGAGGCCATTAACAGCGCACTCATCAAGCGCCGAGAGGCACTTGAAGAGAGGGAGAAACGGCTCGAGGATGAAGAGCAGAAACTCCTTGATCTGCGTAGTGATGTCCTGAGGAGAGAAGAGGAGCTCGCCGAGAAAGTAGCTCTGGCTGACAAGGGCCTCGAGGAGCGCGCCAAGAAATTGGAAGAGCGCTGCCAAGAGGAAGAGGAGAAGACCTGGGTGCGAGGGCAGGAACTCTACGAACAAGAGTGTGCCCTTGTTGCCCGGGAGAAGAAAGTGAGGGGTAGGGAGAAGGACCTGGTCGAGCGCCGGAACAAGATCCACCTCCGGGAGGAGGAGCTCGGAAAACTCGAAAGGCGGGTTGCTGAAAAGATTCAGGAAAATGCCAAAGAGGTTGAGCGCCTCGTCCGTGAGAATTCCGAACTGACGGCGGCCAAGAGATCCCTGGAAGAGATGAAGGGCTTGAGGACTGCGGACTCCCTACAGATTCGGGAGTTCCTGGGCAAGGCCAACGATGCGCTGACACCGATGGGTTGCAGCCCCATGCGCCCGAATGATCCGGAGCCGGAGCTGGACCTAGCGCTGCAGGCATTGAGCGCGGCTGGTAGCAAGCTCTCCAAGGTGGGCGATGTCATCGCGGACCAACTAGAGGTTGTGGGGCAATCCCTGGCTAAGAACGTCGCAGAATATGTGTTGACGTGCTACACCAGCCAGAACTCTCAATTTCCTCTGGACCCGGTGCTTGAAGGCCCCGTCGAAGGAGAAGGCGAAGCTACCCGAGCCAGCGTATCGGAGGTTGCCAGAAGGTCGCCCAATTCTTCCATAGGTTCTAGGACCATCTCTGTAATTCTCACTTGTATTTTCTCTTCTTCTTCCTCAATTTTGTAATCCCTTGTCTCTAGATGTAATCTCTTGTCTCCAGATAAATGAAATCCCCAAATTTTGCGAATTTCACTTTTTGTCTTCAACACTTTTATCTTCACTTGGCCCCCTGGTAGATGTACACAATTTGATTGTGAACATGTACCAAGAGGATATTGTGCATTGTTGAAGACTCTTTTGCTCCGAACTTGTAGAATTTAGGTTCGAAGTCTTCGCTAGTGAAGGCCTCCTGAGGTTGTCGGAGCTTAGAGGCTCCGGCATTGTCTATCGCTGGAGCTTAGTAGCTCTGGCAATAGTCTCTATCAACGCGTAGAGCATCGATAGTTAACCCTCCGAGGTGTCGGAGCTTAGTAGCTCCGGCAGTGACCTTTGCCAACACTCAGTTTGTTGGCAGCGGACTCCATTTACGGGGTCTTCTCACCATCTTTTATTCGGCATCGACGGCTGACCCCCTTAGGGGAGTTGGAGCTTAGTTAGCTCCGGCTTTTCTCCATCAATGTATACTTTATTTTTCCTGCACACTTAAGCCAAGAAAAACAGTAAAATTCGTTCCTTGTCTATAATTTTGTCGCGGCTTACGATTCTCAAGAAGACTTTAGGTCAAACGCGATTTTATATACAACCGAATGTGTTGCCTTTTCTTCTGGATTCAATTGTCCATGGACTCACCTTACTCCGGCCTGCCGGGGTGTAGGTAGAGTGGCGTACTTAGGGTGCTTGACCAGGCTAAGTCGATAGCACACTCCAACCCTAGATTGGCTTGGCGGCTTTCAGGCGAGTTGGCCTTGAACGATATTTGAATCCAAAAGAACTGACAATACAACTCGAATCGTATATAAACCGGTCAAACTAAAATTTCTTAAGAATTGCACGTCTTTGTTATAGACAAGAAAGAGAAAAATAAAAATGTTGAGCCTGTACAAAATAAATGCACGTGGAGTCTATTTCACATGAAGATGTCTTTCATTATAGGTCCGGGGTATAGGGGAAACAAGTACACTCTTAGGGTACGGAACCAGGCTAAGTGTGTTTCATTTCTCGTTTGGCCCAGGGTAGTTAGCCGCACTTTTAGTTCTGAGACTGTGACAAGTGTTGCATGAGCTTTGCGGACCTTTCGGGAAAGGTCCGGCTGCTCTCCTGGAGGAACTACCTGACTCTGTACAATGACTCTATAACATACACCCCAAGTTACTCAAGACTCTCCTCCGTGGTATTAAATGTAGAACTTACGGAGGTGCTCGATGTTCCAAGGATTTGGGAGAGGTGTCCCATCCTCAGTAGCCAAGCGAACGCTTCCGGGACGGGATACTTTCATCACTCGGAAGGGCCCCTCCCAGCCGGGGGAGAGTTTGTTTAACCCTTCTCTGGATAGTATTCTCCGTAGCACCAGATCGCTTTCCTCGAGCTGCCAGTTGTGTACATGACGTTGGTGATAACGACGTAGAGCTTGACGATATCGGGCATTCCGAACAGCTGCTTGGCACCTTCCCTCCTCAAGGAGGTCTAGGTCTTCACGCCGGAGCTGGTCCTGCGCGGCTTCGTCGAAGGTCCGGACCCGGAGCGAACCCAAGGTGATTTCTGGAGGAAGGATTGCTTCAGCTCCGTACACCAGAAAGAAGGGTGTTTCTCTGGTTGACCAGTTTGGAGATGTCCTGTTGGCCCATAGAGTGGGTGGAAGCTCTTCGATCCAGTTGGCTCCATGTTTTTTCAAGCGCTCATAGGTGCGCGTTTTGATTCCTTTAAGAATTTCGGCATTTGCTCTCTCGGCTTGGCCATTGTTGGCTGGGTGAGCTACGGAGGCGTAGCAAACCTGTATGTAGAGGTCTTCGCAATATCCTTGGAATGCGGAGCTTGTGAATTGGGTCCCATTATCAGTGATGATTTTGTTTGGGACTCCAAATCTGCATACAATAGACTGCAGAAAGTTGATAGCAGATTGCTTGTTGATTGTCACAACTGGAGTTGCTTCCGGCCACTTGGTGAACTTGTCAATGGCGACGTACAGGAACTTGTAACCTCCGACGGCTCTTGGGAAAGGTCCCAAGATGTCCATCCCCCAAACAGCGAAGGGCCATGTAGGAGGTATCATTTGTAAGGACTAAGCCGGAGTGTGAATTTGCTTTGCATGAAATTGACATGCTTTGCATTTTTTCACCAGCTCAGTTGCATCCTGGAGTGATGTAGGCCAGTAGAAGCCATGCCGAAAGGCTTTACCAACCAGCGTGCGAGAAGACGCGTGGTTCCCACACTCGCCTCCATGGATTTCTGCGAGGAGCTCGCAGCCTTCTTCCCTTGTGATGCACCGCATTAGGATGCCGTTGGCACAGCGCAGGTAAAGATCCCCTTCTACTAGCATGTATCTTTTAGCCAATCTGACTACCCGGTCAGCGGATACATCGTCGTCAGGAAGAATGTTGTCTTTCAAGTAGTTCTGGATCTCCGAGATCCATGCGTCGGAACTAACTTGAGCATTTGAGTCTTGCGTGCTGGGTTGCTCGGAGCTTCCGGCAGCACCTACGACCCTTGATAGCTGCCATGGTAACAGGGCCATTGGGACCATCAGCTTCGGGATGCTGATCTCGCCCCCTTCGCTCAGTTCGGCGGGCTGAGCTGTGTGTTTCGACAATCTCCGGACAAAAGTTCCATCAGGAGCTGGAGCTCCGGTTGACGCTTTCGTCGAGAGTTCGTCAGCTTCAGCGTTGTGAGCACGCTGAACATGGTGGAGATCTAGGACATTGAAATCCTTCTGAAGCCCCTGGACTTCAAGGAGATAAGCAGCTAACTGGAGATTATTACAGGAGCATTCACCCTTCACCTTCTTAATGATGAGCTGTGAATCTCCCTTGACCAGCAATTGCTTGACACCATATGACAGTGCCACCTTTAGTCCGTAGATGAGTGCTTCATACTCTACCATGTTTTTGGTTGCCTTGAAGTCAAGGTGTACCATGTATTTCACCTTCTCCCCAGTCGGTGCAAGGAGAAGGATTCCAGCTCCGGCCCCCTGCTTCCGCATGGAACCGTCGAAGTAGAGGGTCCAGTGAGGCTCGGTGAAGGTTGGAGCTTGATGCTCCGTCTTCTGCTCACTGGGGCCCCTAGGGTTTGATGGAGAGGGAGTCCATTCTGCCACAAAATCTGCCAATGCTTGACTCTTGACTGCTTGTCTTGAAATAAATTCAAGATCAAATTCAGCCAATTCCGCTGCCCACTTTGCAATATTCCCAGTTGAATTGGGATTATGCAAGATTGCTCGTAGTGGGTAGGAGGTCACCACCGAGACTTTGTGAGCTTGGAAGTAATGTCGAAGCTTCCTGGAGGCAATAAGAACTGCATAGAGCAGCTTATGCACCTCTAGGTATCGAGTTTTGGCATCATGTAATACTTCACTAATGAAGTACACCGGGCGTTGAATGGTCCGGACCCTCCCGGAGGGGTCCGGATCTTCCCCTTCACTGACCCGGACCCTCTCAGAAGGGTCCAGATTTTCTTCGGGGACCTCCGAGTTCTGGCTGGAGGAACCCGGAGCTTCTTCAGAAATGACATGGACCCTCCCGGAGGGGTCTAGGTCTTCTGAAACGACTTCCGGTGGATTTGAATCTAGGGGCTGGGACCCAGACTCACTTTCAGGAACCTCCGGACCTTCCCGGAGGGGTCTGGATTCCTGAGTGCGGGGTAGTTCTGGTCTCTTCGCGACCAGAACCATACTGACGACTTCGTCAGTAGCTGAAATTTAAAGCAATAAAGGCTCACCAGGGTTCAAAGCTACCAGAATCGGTAGGGTGGTGAGGAACTGATTCAGCTCTTGGAATGCCTTTTCTGCTTCTTCGGACCATTGGAATGGTCCGGACTTCCTCAATAACTTGAAGAAGGGGAGTGCCCATTCCGCCAGTCTTGAGATGAACCGGCTGAGGGCTGCTAGACATCCAGTTAATTTTTGGATGTCCTTGATGCGGGTTGGTGGCCGCATGTCTTCAATGGCCTTAATCTTCGTCGGATTAGCTTCTATGCCCCAGTGACTTACCAGGAAACCAATAAGTTTTCCGGAGCTAACCCCAAAGACACACTTGTCTGGGTTTAGCTTCATGCGGGTGGCCCGCAGCTTGTCGAAGACAGCCTGCAAGGTGTCAAGGAGTGACTCCTTGTTCCTGACCTTGACCACGATGTCATCGACATACACTTCCACTATGTATCTAATAAGTTCTTCAAAAGTTTTGTACATAGCTCATACAAAAGTTGAAGCTGCATTCTTGAGACCAAAGGGCATGGCTGTGTAACAATACAATCAATCTACTGTGATGAATGAAGTATGCTCTTCATCTTCCCTAGACATCCTGATTTGATGATATCCGGAATATGCATCTAGAAAACACAGTAATTCACACCTGGAGGTGGAATCCACTATCTGATCTATTCTGGGTAGTGGGAATGGATCTTTTGGACATGCCTTATTTAGTGTGGTGTAGTCGATGCACATCCGAAGCTTCCCGCCGGCCATAGGCACAACGACTGGGTTTGCCAGCCATTTTGGATGGAGGACTTCTTGGATGAATCCAGCTTTGAGCAGCTTCTTTACTTCTTGTCAGATGAAGTTCTGCCGCTCTACGGATTGCTTCCGAGGATTCTGATGCATAGGCCGGGCATCGGGATAGATCTTCAGATTGTGCTCAATCACTTCCCTGGGGATCCTAGGCATTTGTGACGGTTGCCAAGCAAACACGTCAACGTTAGCCCGGAGGAAAGTGATGAGCGCGAGTTCCTATTTGTCGTTCAATCCTCCCGATATACGGGTGGTTTGAGCGGCATCGGAACCAATTTGGACGACTTTGACGGGAATGTCGGTGTCGCCGCTTGGCTGCACTCGAGGTGCAGAAGTCGAGCCTCGTTGGAGAATGCTCGGGGGTTTTGGAGCTTGCTCCTGCCTGGAGTCCTCCTCTTGTGCCGTGGTGAGCGCATGGAGCTCTTCCAGTGCAGTTACTCCTGTAGTGCGATCTCTGCGGATCCGGAGAACGCCTACTGGCATTGGCATCTTCAACACCAGATAGCCATAATGAGCTGCCGCCATGAATTTGTACAAGGCAGGTCTACCCAAGATGGCATTGAAGGGTAAGTTGATCTGCGCGACGTCGAAGACCAACTTCTCGGTGCGGTACTTCTCCCGTGTCCCGAAGGTAACAGGGAGAGTAATAGATCCGAGTGGGGTGATGGCCCCCGGACTTACTCTGGAGAAAGGTCGAGAGGGGTGGAGATCCGAAGGTCGAAGCTGAAGCTTAGTGAAAGCTTCGAAGCTGATGAGGTTAAGCCCCGAACCTCCGTCTACCATGACATGGTGGAGCTGGATATTGTTGATGGTAGGAGATACCATCAAGGGTAACTGTCCTGCTCCAACCATGCTCCGGGGACAATCCGAAGCATCAAAAGTGATGGCCGTGTCCATCCACTTTCGGTGAGGTTCCGGCCTGACTGTAGGAGCTACAGTGGCCATATCCCGACGCATGGTCTTGATGACGCGACGGGAGGTGATATCCCTAGATCCTCCAAAAATGGTGTTCATGGTCTTCCGACGCTCGTTGTCAAAGACGTCAGAATCATCGTTGACGGAGGTGTAGACGGCCTTCAGGACCTTTTTGGGATCCTGGAACCCTAACTCCTCTTCAGCCGGAGCTTCATCAATTTTTTGTTTTCCTTCCCTCTGTCGGAAAGGAGATTCTTCCCGGCGCTTGTTGTAGCGCTCGGCAAGGTTTTGGACCTCCCGGCAGTCTTCCAAACTGTGGCTGCCCGTTTTATGAATGGGACACCACACTTTGGGTTTGCCACCGTCTTAAGAAGACGGTCGAGGTCGCTTCTCAGGGCGTGGCCCCCGTCCACCCGGAGCTGCAGCAGCTGCAACGTTGGATGTGCCAGCCGACGACTTCTTCTTGTCGTTGGTCTTCTTTTTCTTCTTGCCACTCCGGAGGTAGCGGCTTATTCTTTGGATGGTTTCTTGTGACCCTCTGAGGTTGGTTTGGAGTGCATCTCACGGCCCTCCGCAGCTCGAGCACATTTGTCAGCCAAGCTGAAGAGTTCCGTGACACTGGTGATCTCCTTGATCGCCAGTTTCTCCAACATCTTCTTGTCCCGTACGCCCTGTCTGAATGCCACAATGACAGAGGCGCTAGAGATAGAAGGGATAGTATTTCGTACCTGAGAGAACCTTTGAATGAATGACCGCAAGGATTCTCCCCCTTTTTGCACGACCGCAAAAAGGTCCAGTTCAGTGCCTGGTCGGGTGTATGAACTCCCGAAGTTGGCAGTGAACTGACTGCACAGCTCCTCCCAACTATTGATGGAGTTGGGTGGAAGGCTCATAAATCAGGACCTAGCGGTCCCAGTTAAGGCCACTGGAAAGTAATTGGCCATCACGGCCTCGTTTCCTCCAGCTGCCAAGATTGCAGTGGAGTATATCTGAAGAAATTCGGCGGGATTGACAGTCCCGTCGAATTTTTCTGGCAGGTGAGGCCGGAACTTCTGTGGCCACCTAACCATGCGCAGATGCATGGCCAAGGCTGAACAGCCTCCTCCTACTCCTTCAGGAGTACAAAGGTCCTGAGCTTCCCGTCTTTCACGGGCACGCTCAATATGGACTCGACCGTCCTGCTGGCGGTATCGGCGATCAAGCTCCGCCCGGAGGTCATGAGTCGAAAGCCTGGATACCGTGTGAGTACGTCGAGCCCCGGAGGGCAACGACGTCACTTGTTGTGATGCAGCACCTCTCCTGCTATTGGAGACGTGTGGACCAAGTCTTTCCAGACAAAGTCCTCCGCTGCGACGGGCCTCGTCCTGAAGGAGGAGGACCCTGGTTGCTGAGGCGTTCGGCTGCTGCTGCAACCAAATGCTCCACATTGGCCCTCCACTGTTCCAGTGCATCCCGAGATGCATCCGGAGGTGGTGGACGTTGAAGAAGAGCACGCGCTGCATGGAGCGCGTGTTCCGGGTTGTCATGATTTGCCGACGCAGTGATTGACGTCAGCGCACCATCACGCTGCCCAGCACGATTTGCTGGAGGAGATGGTGGTGGTGGGAGTGTGACTCCTGCTGGTACTGAGGCTCCTGCAGGTGGTTGCCTGTTGGAGGGATTGCCCCCAACAACCTGAGCAGCAGGTTGGCCGTTGGATGATCCAGCAGCAGAGTTCACCATTCTCAAAATCTCAAGCGCCCCTACCTGGCGCGCCAACTGTCGGTGGTTTCGAACCGGCAGATCTCCCTACACTACTAAAGTGATAGGGGAGTTTGATGTTCGATGTGGGCGCGCGGAGATTCAAGAAGGTGAATAAGAATTGGCACAGGAGACACTAGAATTTACGTGGTTCGGGCCGCCTGAGCGTAGTACCCTACTCCACGGGTGTGTTGGTGTTGTATTAGCAATATGAGCTTGTGATGAGCGTATGAGGCGCGTGTGTGTGTTTTTTTTGTGTATCGTCGGCCTGTCCTTTTATAGTGCAAGGGCAGGCCGTTACAGGTTAGCCTGGCCCGACATGTGGCCCCGGCGGTTACTAGTATTGATACACGTTTAATTGCTCTTAATGATCCTGTAACGGGCTTTGACAGCACCGTTACTGGTGTTAAGATCGTTCGTTTAAGTGTCATTAATATGGTATTAATGACACTTAATCGGGTCTTGAAGTCCTTGGCTCTCCTTGGAAGATCCGGAGCCGTTGCAGGGTCTTCCGGAGGTTAGAAGCTGAAGATCCGACGGTCGGACACGTGGCAGCTCCGGAGCTTGCTGTGGGAAACAGGTAGCTCCGGGACTACCCGACACGTGTCAGGTCTGGAGCTTCTCTCGGTCAGGGGCTAAGTCCGGGGGTGCCATTTCGGTACATGGTCTGGAGCTTCCCCCTTGTGGGCGGTAGCTCCGGTTTGGTAGTACACATGGCGACCCAGGGATTAACCATGTTGGAGGAGCGGGTCCGGTCATGTCTGACATGTGGGCCTTCGAGGGTCTTCAAACGAAGTAGATGATTTTCTTTTGAGATCTTTATAACCTCAAGGGGTGTACGGTTTCTAGGATACCGACAGAATTTTTCTTACTTCTAGCATAGAGGTATAGCATGTGCAAGTGAAGTATTGAATTCAAAACAAAATGAATGAATTCTCACATAGGTCTATACTAGTTTGACTAGGCTCAATGTGAAGACAAATAGAATATGCATAAAGTCTATCAATGTATAAATATCATATGGCTTTGGTAGGTATTTCCAATCAAATGATAGTAACTTAAATCTTTTTAGAATTTCTCTGGAAATCTAAGTTTCACTTTCAAACTAGAAATAGCAGGTCTATCACTATATCATATCCCACAACAACTTAGAATTGGATTAAGCTTTTGCTACCCACAATTTCTAAATCAAGGCAAAAGTAATTTTTAGTCAATGAAAGCAATATTTTGGAGAGTAGTAAGTTGTAAACTAGGGACTTAGGAAAATTAAAACAGAGCAACTATTCATCATTTCATCTATGTGAATTCTATATCATTCTTACCGCACATCTTTTATTTTATTTGAAAGCAAATCTACTCTACATTTTTTTTATATGCAAGGTGAATGGTGGATGAAAGGAAAATAAATATGCAAGGGGTGTGATAAAATTTACCTCAAGTAGAGGTCATCTCCCGAGCTTGTTCTTCAATCACCTCTGTGATGAGGGTTGAACCCTTGATGACGGAAGTATGCCGCAAGATCGGCTTGTTGTTGTTGTAGCGTGGAGTTGAAGTTTGTGAATTGAGTGTCCATGTGTTGTTGTGAATCTTGGGTACCTTGTACATGCTCTTGGAGAGTGTTTTAGATGCTACATGTTCTCACTTCAAGGTCTTTCATACGTCTAGTGACATCCGTCATTACTTGGCTATAGTCATGATGACTTCTAGCCGAAGAGGAACGACATCTTCTTATGGACGTTGGAGGCAAGATGCTATAGCTTGAAGTGGATTGGGGTGTTTCCCACGTGTAGGATCGAAGAGCACGTGTAATGCTACTAGAGGGGGGGTGAATGGTACATTAAAACTTTTCAGCGGAAGCAACGAAAACACCCCTCGGTAGAAAACCGATCTATTAAAGAAATCGTGTGTGCGACTAATCTAAACGTGTTCAACTGTGAAAAAACTAGTATGGACTGTAGAGAATAAAGTCACAAAGACTTCACAATAAGAATCACAAAAATCCGTCGAGAGAAACTCAAGATACGATCGAAAGATCGAACAAAGGTCAATCTGTCCTACCCGAGAAAAACAGTTTTGGAACACTGCAAAGAAACTCGTGTAGATCCGAAACCACAAATCAATGACAGTGAAATTTTCACAGATGATATAAAATCAAGTTTTTTACAACCCAAAAAAGAATCACGTCAATCGGATATGTAAAACTCGAGTTATGATTAAACAACTGAAGCAAGGTAGTGCTGCACAGAAACTCGACGAGAAAGACTCTAAGAAAACAAGTCGGACGAACAAGGCACAAAAGTTCCTTCAAACTACGAATTTTATTGATCAAACCACAAGAGGAACAGCCCCAAAGTCATGTACCACAAGCTCTGGCATCCCTTGCTTATATAACCAGCCCTTAGACCAACCCAAACCTAATTAGGACTCTAATCCTACTCAATTCAAGAATCGAAACATTCCATAACTGCTCAAGACTCTTCTATACGCAGATAGAAGCAATCTTAAGACTTCCAAACACCTTAGGAACGTACCCCACATTCCTAAAACAACTCAAATTCGTGACCCACACGAAATCCTATCATAACCAACTCAAAACTTTCCATATTTGAGTCAAACACGACTCAGCCGCAGCCTGAGTCCATAACCTAGTCGGTTGGACCTTTCCGACCAATTTTTTACGTCCACATCTCTTCGTCACACCTCAGAACCATGTAGCCACGTCCATGCACTCCTTGCACAGGTGCAAACATCTTCCAACGATGTCCACGATACCTTCATAGGCATTGTTCTTGATTCAAACATGTTGCGTAACCTCTCGATCAACTCAACCACAATTCCTCCCGAACTTGGTTGTTGAACCCCATCTTCTCCCTAAGACTAGTTCAATGGATTCCAACACCAGCCATGTCTTGAACTCAAGCAACACCTGCACATGAATAAACAACTAATACTTCTGAGCACAAGTCCTCAACTTGACTCTCGTTAGTTCCGAAACCACAACACCTTACGTGAGCACATCACATAAGCATGTTGCAAACCATAGCAAAATATATCAGCCATAACCACCAACACACACCAAAACTTAGTAAAAGAATACTAAGCAAGTTTCCATAAGTGTAAAGCAAGTTTGAAATATTGCAAGGTAAAAGCAGAACCACTGCAATCTAGTACCAAACCTTGCCAAAGCTAACCGAACTTTGAAATGGAGCTTACAAAAGTTAGCAGAACGTAGTGCCGGAACTTACCAAAGATAGTAGGACCTAGCGCCGGAGCTTACCAAAGCTAGTCGGACCTAGCGCCGGAGCTTTCCAAAGCTAGTTGGACCTAGGTCCGGAGCTTACAAGAGCTACCCTAAACAAGCCAGACCTAGCTGGAGCTCGGACCTAGAGTCGGAACTTGATGATAACGGTGTTTTGGTAAGTATTCAAAACTTTTATTGCCATAGCCAATGTATTCAGCACACATAGGTCTCACACCACGCGGCACCTGGCCATCCATGCCAAGACGGACTTTCGGTCTCATACGATGGAGGTTGAGTCCATCCAGGTGCATCACATGTTGGGTTCTCTTCCTCTTCGTACTGATGGACTGTGAATGTTGTCGGAGGCATGGCCACTCTCCTTGCATGGCTTCTAGTCACCCTACCAGAAACATTACTTCCTCGGGCTTCCTAGATGGGAAGAAGATCAATGGTTAGCCTCTGGCATTTGTACAAATGATAATTCGGGTTAGGTAATCGAATTTCATTGACAGAGCCGGGATAATAAAATATCAAAGAGCCATCTTGATCGTTCTTAAGTGTATGTCCATGCACTAGATAATCTTCATTAATTAATTCTCATTCATTTTCAATATATTCAAATGAAATATATTCTAGTGCTCCTACCCTAGTAGAAATATGGATAATCAATGAAGTGCATTCAATTGGCCATGTCCTTTAAATGTAATCTAACCATTGTGTCATCATGGTAATAACTGGAGCAACTTTTATCTTTTTAATCATGGCAAATAAAATTTTCAGATCATCATCACGCACTATTCTAACATCTTCACATTTCCTCTAGGGAAATAGTCATAGCCACCCATCTATGCATGATGCATAAAGTAGGATTGTGCAAGTGGTTATTCCTAGGAGCACTACATTTGACCTCACTAGTCAATTCATGCCAAAAAAATTGTTTGTTAACCTTAGGCAAAGTGTCTAAATCTAGCAAACAACATTTATGGAAGCCTAGAATTTCACTCTTTCCATAGGATGTTGTATTTTTTCAAATAATCTAAAAGAAATACCATCAAATCCTATTTTGAGGGTGCAAAGGAATTGCATGGAGAGAAGGCGTGAACCTTTCTCCTCTATGTGAGCAAAATTCTCCCATCCTAGTGCACGCCAAATGGAAAAGAATTTGGAATCCATACCTATTTTGGAGGTCAAATCCGGATCATAGGCTTTCGTATGAGAAAACTCACGATCTTGGAGGAGCTTGTGTGCTTGATCTTCAACTTCACTTTGTATGTCGAGTTCGTCGTCGTGGAGAAGTTGCCGCAGGTTGCTCCTCCCACCCATGGGAGTGTCCTCACATACACTCCTCCTCTGTGAACTTGGTCTAGCAACGGAAGAGGGGCGTGCACTTGAGTCTCCACCATGGCTTGAGCTTGCAGCCTCCTTCCTCTTCCCAAAAAACCTCTTCATTCATTTCATGGGCACAACAAGCAAGAACACAACAAAGCAAAAACTCGAAAGAGGTGATGTTAGTGAAAGCAAATCCCCCGATGAATTTTCCATTGAAGAACTTGAGAACAAATTGCAAATGCAAACAAAATCAAAGCCTTTCGGGTTGGATTTTAGCAAGAGTGCTTCAATGAAGAGCAAGAAAAACAATGTGAGCAAAGAGTGACTTTGGGGAGGTGTGAAATGAGGTGAAGTGTGAAGAGGAGTGCTCCTTATGGCCCCATTTATAGTGTACACTACCCAACGGTAACAAGGGAATCAAATGTAGCCATTGGAGGGGAGAGAGCCAAAATGTCCCTTTCCTCTAGTCGGCCGAGTAGGGGGGTCGGCCGCACTAAAATGTGGGCCCCCAGTTACCCCTTTTGGCAGGTGGCTCCCCAACGGCTATAAAATTAGCGTGTTGGTGAAACGCCACATTTGCAGCTCAGAAAATTGTTTTCCGAATAAAACCCTTTTTCAAAACCCAACAATTTTCTTTTTGTGAAAAATAAAGAAATAAAAATAATAGTTGAGAATATAAGATTCTCAACTTGCTAAGAAAACTCAAATATGCAGTGGGGGAAATCAAACTAAGTGGGGAAATGCAAATGAAGAGAAAAGAAAAATCAAAGAGAAGGTAACTACCAATTTAACCTATTGGCTAGGTCTCACCACCGTCTGATGAGATAGACATTCCTCCTTCTTCATTTGTTGACATTCGGGCCCGGAGGGATGGGCTCAGATGGCTTGTTTTGCTTCTTTTGTCATTCCTTCTTTGGCAGCTTGGTGGATTTGGGCCTTTTGGGAGGCCCAGACTTCTCCGTCTTCTTGGGGTGTCGGCGTGGATGATAAGACGAGTTCTCAGCATATATTAATTCCCTCATGAATGCAATGAGTGAATCCACCTTTGGAGGTGTGACTTCGACATCTAGAATATGTTTAACGTTTGGCCCATGCTTGATAAGAATCATGGAGCATTGCTCCAACTTTGGACAAAAGTTAAACTTCTCCTCCTTGCCATTGATATGGAAGTGGATTTCTCCAGCTCCCACATCTATGTGAGCCTTCGCGGTGCTAAGGAACGGACACCCAAGAATGAGCGGCATATCCTTCTCAACCTCCATGTCGAGCACCATGAAATCCACATGTATGAAGCAATTTATGATTTTCACTGGAACGTCTTCAGCAATACCCGCCGGATAACGGACTGAAGAGTTAGCCAGTTGGAGCTGCATT
The DNA here is from genome assembly GCA_036927565.1 of Tuctoria greenei. NCBI lineage: Eukaryota > Viridiplantae > Streptophyta > Magnoliopsida > Poales > Poaceae > Tuctoria > Tuctoria greenei. Next base: position 10,544,907 of record JAYESD010000012.1, on the reverse strand, counting down.
GGTGTTGGAGTAAGCTTCGTGAAGTTCAGTTGGTTGAAGACCACCTTGGGCATCACACTTACGCTTGCTCCAAGGTCACAAAGTGCCTTGTCAAAGTAGTGAGCCCCAATTGAGCAAGATATGACGGGTACCCAGGGTCCTTCAGCCAGTTGTCTTCCCGTGGAGAAATAATGTTGACATTTTCCATAGGAGGTTTGGGCTGTCCTGGCATCTTGCCATTCTCCACTGGTGGAATAGTAGCTGCCAGTCGAGTCAACTGAGTTTCTAGCATCTAGTTGAATCCCAGTTGATTTTGAAGGCCGAGGATAGTCCTTTGTTCTGGCATTGATGCTTTCTAGGGTCTTGTCATTAGCCAAAACCTTCTTGGATAATGCATCATTGATCTTCAATTGGCTAATGGCAAGCTCTCTCTCAAGTTGGGTTGATTTCCATTGTTGCCATTGTTGGTGTACTCTCCTTGAAAGAATGGGCATGGTTGGCCCCACCCTTGACCTCCTGGACGATAGTCATTGTTGTTCCTATTATTGGCTACATATAAGGAATCTTGATGGTTTTCTAGGCTCTCATTGCCCAAATGGCTTGTGTTTCCACATACTTCACAGGTGATGTGAGAGTCTAGAGCATAGGCATTGCCACATACGTCACCACCGACGTGTCCATCAATCTTCTCCATGTGGAGGTCCAATTTGGCAGCGATCATGTCCACCTTCTTCAAGGTGTGCATGCCTCGCTAACGGGTATGGAGACGCTCATCTGTTCAACACATGTTTGACACCATCTTCTCAATTAATTCTTTGGCTTTGGGTACCGTCAAAGAGAAGAAGGCACCTCTAGCAGTAGCATCGACACGGTCACGGGCGGAAGGGATCAACTCGTTGTAGAAGATTTTGATAATTAGCCAGTTATCCATCCCATAGTAGGGATAGGCCAGGATGTACTCCTGAAACATTTCCCAAGCCTCAGAAATAGACTCCTTGGCATCTTGCTGAAAGCTGGACATTCTTCCTCGTAGGGCATTGGTTTTGCCCAACGGAAAGAACTTGGCTAGGAATACCATATAACACTTCCAAGAAGGGAGAACAGAAACAGCATAAGATGGACGACATCAGAAGATATGTCCTCAATCTTAAAAGTGTTGCAGATCTCAAGAAACTAATGCATGTGAGCACTTGCATCCTCGTTAGCCTTCCCACAAATTTGATTGGCTTGCACCATAGTGATTAGGCCAGTCTTGATTTCAAAGTTCACGTCTCCCGTGTTAACAATGGGCCTAACAGGCACATTGTTAGTAGAGGGAGCCAAAAACTCACGAAGGGTCTTCTGGACCATTCGCGTTTCGGTTGTTGGTGCAGCTGTGTTGGGTTTCTTTGCCGCTCGAAGCTTCTGAGGAGTAACGACACGAGGTCGATCTCTCAAAAGGGATTTGTGATCTTCAACAAAGTTTTCTGGCAAGCGGAAACCAGACATACACTACCCTATTTTCACATAAAACGCGAAAGCAAAAAGGGTTATCCTACTAAAACCTACCCAGGGTCCTATCCTATTAACTCAATCATGCAATATTTCAGCTGCCTTCCCAGGCAACAGCACCAGAAATGCTTGTTGACATTTTTTACGTCACAGATAAAAATTCGCAAGCGCACGAAAACTATCGAAGTAGCATTTCCCCTTAAAGAGTATTTCCAAGAGTGTCATTTATATTTTCCCAGAGGAAGGCTAAGTGGAAGTAAAGCAATCATCAAATGAAGAGGGTAGATTGGTCTAGGTAGGGTTCTAGTGAGGACAAGTAATAGATATGTGGAGGTAGTGTGACACACACGAGAGCATCCTATTCTACGAGGGATAAATGGGTCAAAGAAGGATTAGGCTAAGAGTTAGTGAGTTACTCCTACAATGCTTCTAGTATACATATACATAGCCTAGGTTAGATACTAATGAACATGTCAATGGTGAATTCTTATGCTAAGTTTTTTAACACATCGGGCATGGGTTTACCCCAAGCAATACTAGGACGACTCCCTCAAAGAGCCCGTGACATAGACGAACTTGGAATGACTAACCTAAACATCGTTGAACCAATGTTGGAACATAGTATAAGTTATTCATATTAACATGGTCATGTCATAACTAAGTAGACTATAGTGGGGGTTTGTAGTGTTTATGATGATATAATGAGAATAATATGGCATAATCATAAATACTACTCCTACCACATACATGGAATCAGCAATCAAACAAGAAATGCTTTATCCAAGTATATAAATAAAAGAAGACTAAAGATATCATATTTATTAAGAACAAAGTCACAAATACAAATTGGAATATGAGAGTCATACCTTTTCTAACTTGGACCAAGGACTAGCGACTCTCCTCTCTACAGCCTAAACTCCTCTAAACCTATGGAGAATAGTGGATACAATAGAATGAATATTCAAGTGGCTTGTGTGTGAAGTGATGGTAGGGGGCTCCTATTTATAGGTGGAGAAGGGTCGGTTCCCACCACCAAAATTGCGCGAATCAGTCATCATCATCTTTAGGAAGCCAGGAGAAGCCAACACATGTCGATTGACCATGTTTGGCGCCAGGAGCTAGTCGTCGTCTAGGGGGGGTTGATCGACCTAGTCAGGGCTCCGTTGGGGCTGTTGTCGGTACCCTGCAGACGGGGTACCCTCGTACACAGGATGAAGACATTGAGCCACGTCTGGAGCCGCCACATGTTTCGTAGGTAACAATACCTATGCCTCCCTCAAGATCGAGCTCCGATGATTTCACGTAAGCCTTGAAGATGGGACTTGACCCCTCTGGTGTGACGGGCTCTCGAGATGCCACGTGTAGGGACGGGACCTCACCCAACCTTGAGGGAGCGCCCCGGTACAGCCATGTGGCACAGAGCACCAGGAGCAGCACCCCCCAAGGTAGAGGGCCCAGAGCTGCCAAATCCCCTGACGAGCCCCGGAGCTACCACGGGTCACGGAGGACCAGGCCTGACCTCCCCAGTGGAGATCAGCCCCGACGTTGCCACGAGTCTGGCAGTTTGCCTTGGACGGTAAGATGCGGGAGTTAAGGCATGGTGCACCCTACTCATGTCAAGCATTGAAGACGCGCACCCACCTCCGGTGCACAACGCGAAGCACTCCAACGGTCAGAGGCCGCTATGACCAATCGCATCACAGTGAAGGCGCTGCAGGCCTATCCCACTTGGCCAATTGGGTAGCTTGCGGCAACAAGACAAGCCGAGGGGACACCTTCTGCCACTGTCAGCACGGCGTGTGGGCTACTGACAAGAGATGTGGCAAGACGGCGAGTCTTCACGGGCTCGGTCAGAGCAAGATTATGCGAGAAGCCTTAGATCTTTAGGATAAGATCACTCCGGCACCACCTGTCGGGCACCGGAACCCCACTTGTAAGGCATCTGGCCTTCTATTAAAGGCCCGGACCGCCACCGTTACAAACAACCGAACATCACACACACGCATACACACATACTAGCAATACCACCCACCGTGGAGTAGGGCGTTACGCTCCTTGCGGCCCGAACCACGTGAAAACCACCATGTCATACTCTCTTCTGCTAGAATACTTGATTGAGACCTAAGCCTCGTCGAGCAAAGAACCTCCGCTGGTTGCTCCTTAGCAGATCCAGGGAAAGTATCACATTAACACTTCAAATTTTGGCGCGCCAGGTAGAGGCTTTTTCCCTCAAAAAAGTTGTAGCGCTTACACCACCATGGTGTTCATCAAGCGTTCGAGTAGTCGCAAGATCAAGCCGCAAAAGGTCGACCAGCATGTCGATGAAGACATGGAGATGGAGTTCCAGAGGTCATAACGCACCATGGAAGCGGTTCACCAGGCGGTGAACTGTGACCTCAACAACAATCGCGAGCGTCGAATGGCGATCCATGTCATCTATGGAAGATCTTGGGAACCCGCATCCAGGAGTGTGATCAAGACCCTGCACCGGGCAATGGCCTCAACAGCCTCTGCTTACACCCTAGCACCCCATCACAGATGGATGGTGACTCCAATCTGCCTCAACACCTCCCACTGCCCTCAGAACATGGTAGGAGCCGGGCTTTTGCATCTCCTCATTGCCCCCACTATAGCCAACGTGAAGTTCTACCACGTCCTGGTAGATGGTGGAGCCAACCTCAACCACATCAGCTTTGCAGCCTTCGACAAGCTGAAGATCCCCGTGTCCAAGCTCGCCCCATCAAGACCATTCTCGGGGGTAGGACCGGAGAGTGTTATACCGTACGATTGCATCCACCTCCGCGTGACCCTCGGGACACCCGAGAACTTCAGGACGAAAAATATCCTATTCGACGTCGCGGAGGTTAGCCTCCCCTACCACGCTATTATCAGCAGGCCAGCCCTGTACGGTTTATGACTGTAGCCCACTACGGCTACCTCGTCCTCAAGATGCCGACATCCTCCAGTGTCCTCAACATCTTTGGAGATCGTGGTGCTGTAGTGAGGGCTTTGGAGAAGCTCCGAGTGCTGGCAATGACCCCAGCACCTGTCCCGAGCGATGTTGGGTCGAGTAAGCCTTCGCCAGACCTACGCACGCGCAGTCATGCCCTGCAGCACGAGTGCATCCCTCTGACGACGATGACGGCCCATTAAGGCAATTCATCGCTTTCCTGCGAGCTAACGTCGATGTCTTCGCCTGGCAACCATCGTAGAGGCCAGTCATCCCCAGGGAAGTGAACAAGTGTAACACCCTTATTTTCATCCATCATGCATTACATAAGTTGATATACATGTCTAACATTAATCTACAGTAAAATAAATAAGTTTAAAATGAATTTAGGGCAAAAACGCACTTTAGAGTTCTACGGAGTGCGGACTAGTCCGTTTTTTTGTGCGAACTAGTCCGATTTCTCTCTGACCTCCGTTGGACTTGTCCATTTTGCTGCGGACTAGTCTGTTTTTCTCTCTGTACAGTTTCGAACTTGTCCGGTCCAGTACGGACTAGTCGAGTATTCCAATTCCTTGAAATTTCGCCAAGTCCCTAGACTTGTCAAGACTTGTCTGACATCTAGCGGACTTTTCCGTTTTTCTTCTAACTAAAATCAGAATTGTCCGGTTTTGGCCAGACTTGTCTGATTTCTCTCTGACCAAGTTTGGACTTGTCTAATATAGTCCGTACTTGTCTGATATCTCTTTGTATAACTTCGGACTAGTCCTACCCTTTTCGGACTTGTCCGGTAAATCGCGACTCCAAATTGATCTTTTGTTCCATGATTTGTTTGTGATTTTTAACTTAAGTGGGCCTAAGGACATCGTGTCTAACTCTTTTTGGAGTCCATGTGGGACCAAAAACCGGCCTCCACCCTCCCCAAACTCGAATTCATTGAAACCCTAGCCTACACCTCTATATAAACAACCCCACCCCCTCAATTGAGGACCACCAAACCCTAGTTCGTGGAGAGCCACCACCAAGGAGAGAGAAGGAGACCTCGAGCGAGAAGAAGAAGAGGAGGAAATGAAATAGGATCAAGATCTCCATCAAGTTTTCGTTCTTCATCAACAATACACCTTCAAGTTCTTCATCAACCCTAGATCGTCAAGATCCAAGTGTGGCCTTCAAAACCCTTGATTCATTGGAGCTCTAAACACCTGGTATACCTTCTATTCCCTCTTTCTCACGTGAATTCAACCTCGTTTCTTCAAATTCACGTTGATCTAGAAAACCCTAGTTCATTGTTTCTGCGAAGGGCGCACTAGTCCGGCCCTATAGCGGACTAGTCCGATTTTGCAATCTGTTTTTTGCTGAATTAATTTTAAAACGATTAGAACCAATTCCAAACCTGTTCAAACTTGTTAAAAGTAATTAGAACTAGTTAGTAAACATCATTAACAACTCGCTAACAAGTTTTTGTTTGCATTTGTATTAATCATGCATGTCATGACATATTGAGTAATATTTGTGCACTTATTGATTGTGATTCTCGTCTTGTATGCTCGTTGCATGGTTTAGACGGATTTGCGCTGGAGAGTGTTGCGGAGGATCTCCAACACCAGGAGTTTGAAGTCCTTGATCCCAATCAATCCCAAGAGCAAGGCAAGTGTCCTTGAACATATTGATCCTGTTTTTACGATAAATGTTTTGATTTCAAAACTGCATGCTTGTGTCAATTTGATGGGAATTCCTATAATAGGAAGTTTACTAGTTTTGTTTAACCCCATTATCACCAGGAATATATGGTAGAGAGTCGGGAAGGACTTTTTACATTTTTGCTTCACTTAATTAATTGGGATGGGACAGCAACTATATCATTCACTTATGCATTAATGAGATTATGATTAATATGAACTGGTTAATATGATATGGTAATGGGTGATATAAGCAAGCATGGTATGTGTATTGGGTTGGATGCTATGGTGGTTGATTGCTTTAGATCTAATGACCGGTTCGTGCAAGAATAAGCCAGGACAACAGTGCCACCACGAGGCCAAGTATGGGTGCGGCGTAGCTGATTAATTAGGGTATTGCTATTATTGAGCGGATCATTTGGCGCACCGGGGAAGGGGAGTCGGATTGGGTATGTATATGGTTGGCGGGGCTCCCTGGGATCCGAATGGCACAAGAGGGGGCCCTTGGTTGAAGATGTGCTCAGTTGGAGACATCGCCACCGGTGAATCCTCAGTGGGTCCGTACATGCTAGTAGTCCTTTTGTAAAGGCTATTTTGTGATCTCTTAGCCATACACCAAAGGAAGTGTAATTGGCATAAGGGAGGTTCTTTAGTCACCGACGGGTGATGGAATCACAAACACATAGGTAAAGTGGTACAAAATCTGCAGAGTATTAAAACTACATGATTGTCGTGCTCCCAGTTATGAGCACCTGGACAACTTCCATGATTAGAGGGGTTTTGGTTATGGTTATGGTTTGGTACTGGTTATGGTTGATAATATGGTTATGGCTGGTATTAGGGTTTATGGCAATGGATATGGTTACTGGTAATGAGAAATCTGGTATGATGGTGATGGATATGGAAAATGGACTTGTACTATGTTAACAATCATGGTTTATGATGGGTTTACTTCAAATACATTTAATATATTGCTTTCCAAATGTTTTAATGTACTTTTTAGCACATATTCATTATTACATTCATCTTTTGAATCAGCTACATGTCATACTTTCCACACTTGCTGAGTACGACATGTACTCAGCCTTGCAATTCCCCTACCAACAGTTGCAGGTCAGGATTGGGAGTATAACGATGATAATGCAGAGTTTTAGGCCATGTCTGCCATCAGCTTCTCCTGTGGTGTTGCTTTGAGCTGCGCTATACCTTATTTGCTTGTGCTGCTTTGCTTCTTAGTTTTCTCAGTTTAGTTTATCTTTGCTGCATTAGTTCAACTTGTCATTAATAGTCATTAGAGCTTGTATTCGACGATATTCTGAATTTTGTAATAACAGTGGTTAATTAAACTTGCTATGTGGTAATCTTCTGTATATGCTTTTGTGAATGCACTCATGTATGTGTGCTGAACGTCTTGCGCACACATATGAGTTCACTTGGTTCTTTTTCGGGACCGGGTGTCACAACGAGCACCATCTGAAGATCTACCCCGATGCCTGGCGACAACAACAGAGGCCCCGCAAGCAGTCCATCGAGTGGCATAACTTCATCCGCAAAGAGATCAAGAACCTACTCGATGCTGGCTTCATACGGGAGGTCCAACATCCCACATGGCTAGCCGATCCTGTTGTTGTCCCCAAGGCTGGCGGTAAGCTCCGGACGTTCATCGAATACACAAACCTCAACAAGGCATGTCCTAAAGATCCTTTCCCTCTCCCTAGAATAGATCAAATCGTAGATTCAAAGTCGGGATGCAATATGTTGTGCTTTCTAGATGCCTACTCAGGGTTTCACCAAATCCCAATGTCTAGAGAGGAAGAAGAACGTACCGCATTTATAACCATAGATGTCCTTTACTGCTATGTCTCCATGTCTCCATGCCTTACAGTCTTAAGAATGCACTCCCACCTTTGTATGTACCATGCATAAAACATTTGGGGACCTCATTCGGGACCTGGTAGAGGTATATGTCGATGACATTGTAGTTAAGATCCAGACACATACATCACTACTAGAAAACCTTGCCCTAGTCTTTGATAGATTGTGGACCACATGCACGAAGCTCAATCCAGATAAGTGCGTGTTTGGAGTCAAAGCTGGGAAGCTCCTCGGTTTCTTGGTCTCACACCGAGGGATTGAGGCCCAAACCAGAGAAGATCAAGGCGGTGGAGCTGATGCGGCCTTCAGCCCGCATCAAGGATGTACAGAAGCTTGCAGGGTGCTTGGCAGCGCTCAGCCAGTTTATCTCTAGGCTGGTTGAGCGGGCCCTCCCATTCTTCAAGCTATTGCACGAGTATAGACCATTCTCTGGACCGAGGAAGTAGAGAAGGTGTTCCGCGAGCTGAAGCAGCAGCTGATGATGCTGCCGACAATGGTGGCATCGGAGCCCAAGGAGCCCCTGTACCTCTACATCGCCGCCACAACAGAGGTGGTAAGTATGGTTTTGGTTGCAGAGTGGACTGGTCCCCAACAGCCTCGACGTACGGAAGGGGCCCCTACCGCTAATTCTGAGCCTCAGGGCTTGGAGCTCACAGGGGCCCTGACAACAAAGAAACCTTTGGGTCCTAGCCCCTAGAGGAGGTCTGGGTCCCCCTACGGGGCCCCAAAGAGCAAGAAACCTTTGGGTCCCAGACCCCAGAGGAAGTTTGGATCCCCCTAGGGAGCCCTGGAGAGCAAGAAGCCTCTGGGTCCCAGCCTCCAGAGGAGGTCGGGGTCCCCCTAGGGGCCCCGGAGAGCAATATGCCTCTGGGTCCCAGCCCCCATAGGAAGTCCAGGTCCCCCTAGGGGGCCCCGAAGAGCAAGGAGCCTCTAAGTCCCAGCCCCCAAAGGGTAACCGGGTCCCCCTAGGGGGCCCCGAAGATCAAGGGGCCCTTTGGTCCCAGCCCCCAAAGGATGCACCGGGTCCTGGAGACATGGAGTTCCCAGGCCCGGAGCAGATAGGAGAGGATGCAACGCTTTCTCCAAGGAGATCCCGAACAATTCAACGCCCTGTCTACTTCATCAGTGAAGTCCTGCATGAAGCGAAAACAAGGTACCTTGAAGTGCAGAAGCTGCTCTATGCAGTGCTAATTGTGTCGAGAAAGCTCTGCCATTACTTTCAGGCACACAGAGTCTCAGTGGTGACTTCGTTTCCTCTGGGGGCGGTGCTGTGCTGCCCCAATGGAACAGGAAATATTGAAAAATGGGCGGCCGAACTGGCGTAGTTCGAGCTCGACTTCATACCGCGGCATGCAATCAAGAGCCAAGCTCTGGAAGACTTCGTTGCTGAGTGGACCCCTTCACCATGCAACCCAGGGGTTCAGGAAATCAGCCAGCCGGAGCCCACAACACCGGTGCTTACCGGACCTCACTGGACACTCTTTTTTGACAGATCCTCGTGGAAGCAAGGGGCCGGAGCCGGTGTACTACTCACCTCTCCAACCGGGGAGCAGTCCAAGTACACAGTGCACCTCGACTTCAAGGCGACCAACAACATGGTGAGGTACAAGGCCCTCATCTTCGGACTCACAGCTGCGCCGGGTCTTGGTGTCCAGCAGATGCTAGTCAAGGGAGACTCCCAGCTGATCATCAATCAGGTCGTGGGAGAGTGTTGCTGCAACGACCCTCAACTCGTGGCGTACCTGCTACACATCAAGAAGTTGGAAGCTAGTTTCGAGGCCTTGGACCTCTGCCATGTGCCACACGTCGACAACTCCATCGCCGACGCCTTGTCAACCATGGCATCCACAGGAGCCCCGGTCCCTGAAGGGGTCTTCGGCAGAAGGCTGGTGTGGCCAACTACTAGGCCTACGGGTCCTAACGAAGAAGGCAAGACTAGCACCACAGAGCTAGCGATCACGGCGGCCCTGCAACCATGGGGCCCGCTAAGGTTCTTGAGTGTCACCGGGGACCCCAGACTACCCGGCGCCCAAGATCTAGAAGCTCATGATAGTCCCGATGCGTGGATCACGAAGATTTGGGACTATTTAAAGGACAACATCCTCCCAGAGGATCCAATATCCGCTGAGAGGATCGTGAGGATGGCGCAGCACTACACGATTGCAGAAGGTGACCTCTGCCAGTGTGGCGCCAACGGTGTGCTACTACGGTGCATAACTAAGGAGGAAGGGTGCAACTTGCTCGTAGAGATCCACGAAGGAGAGTGCGAGAATCACGCAGCTTCCCGCACGTTGGTTGGCAAGGCCTTCTGGCATGGCTTCTACTGGCCAACAGCACTACAAGACGCCGTCAAGCTGGTCAAGAGATGCGAGGCGTGCCAATTCCGTGCCAAGCAAATTCACACCCTGGCGCAGACACTGAAAATGATCCCGCCCTCCTGGATTTTCGCGGTCTGGGGTCTAGATATTCTGGGACCCTTCCCCAGTGTAGTTGGAGGGTACCGGTTCCTCTACGTCGCTGTAGACAAGAGCACCAAGTGGCCGAAGGCAGCCCCAGTGATTAACATCAACGAGGAGTCCACAGTCAATTTCATCAAGTCGATTGTCTATAGATTTGGGTCCCGAGCAGGATCATCACCGACAACGGGACCCAGTTCACCAGTGCAGCTTTCCAGGACTACTGTGAAGACCTCAGCGTCCAAGTTTATTATGCATATGTGGCTCATCCAAAGAGCAACGACCATGTTGAAAGGGCCAACACTGAGATCCTCATGGGCCTCAAGACACGCACATACAACAACCTGGAAAAGCATGGTGCCAAGTGGGTCGACGAACTCCCCTGCACACTATGGGCAAGCCGGACATCACCCAGCCGTGCCACTGCAGAAACACCTTTCTTCCTGGTGTATGGGGCTGAGGCCATCCTCCCCCAGAGATCGCAGCGGGCCCACTATGAGTCCAAGCGTTTGATGAAGCCTCACAGGACCAGCTCCGACGAGAAGATGTCGACCTCATCCACGAAGCAAGGTGGCACGCCACCATCCAAAACGCACGCTACCGACAGGCGCTGAGGCGCTACTAGGATCAGTTCGTGCAGAGTAGGGAGCTCTAGACAGGTGACCTGGTGCCGCGGGGCACACTTTCTCGAGAAGGGTCGCACAAACTCTCCCCCAGATGGGAGGGCCATTTCTGAGTAACGCAAGTATCCCACCCTAGGTGCGTCCGCGTGGCCACAGAAGAAGGAGAACCCCTCCCCAACCCGTGGAACATAGAGCACCTCCATAAGTTCTATCCCTAAACATAAATAGTAGGATAGTGTAGGGTGTCATGGTGTCAAGGAACAACATGTAGGACAGCCAAAACTCTAGGGGGGACAAGTCCAGAATGTTCAGCCGTTTAGTTTCTTCCCGTACCCTAAGCATGAACACTCTGCCTCCCTTGCCAACTAGAGTGGGTCATTGCCTTATTGTCAAGCCAGTCCTCTCCTATGAATGCCAATTTGGAAAAATCACTGTCTTGCCATGTGCTTTCTCTAATGTTCAATTAATTACCTGATTAATTTTGTGACCAATCAGACTACTTTCGTTCTTTCGTATATTATCTTCATATACCTGGTGAATTTTTTTCTATCATCCATAGTAGAATTATGCAACCCTACTGAAGGCGGACTTGTTTGAGGTACCTGCAAAGTGTACTGGGACATCGTGGCTCCCCCCTTACTTGCGGCCCTATGGTGTAAAATGGTCTCCCACAAAAGGCCTACGCCGAGCGTGAGGTACAGAGACCATGTGGGACCCCGAATTGATCTTTTGTTTTACAACTTGTTTCTTGGGTTTCATGTTAAGTGGGCCTAGGGACATCGTGCCTAACTCTTTTAGAGACCATGTGGGACTCTAAACCGGCCTCTACTCCTCTCAAACTTGAAATCCATCTAACCCTAGCCTCCACCTCTATATAAACAACCCCACCCCTTGGCTTGACATTTATTTGCACTTTTCCACCCCACCCAAACCCTAGTTCGTGGAGAGCCACCATCAAGGAGGGAGGAGGAGATCTGAATAAATAAGAAGAAGAGGAGGAAACGAAAGTGGATCAAGATCTCCATCAAATTTCGTTCTTCATCACCAATTCATCTCCAAGTTCATCACCAACCCTAGATCATCAAGATCCAAGTGTCACCTCCAAGTTTCTTGATTCATTGGAGTTCTAAACACCTGGTATACCTTCTATTCTCTTTTCATTACGAGAATTCAACCCCAAATCTCCAAATTTACGTCGATCTAGAAAATCCTAGTTCGCTAGTTCTGCGAAGTGCGGACTAGTCCGGCCTTCAACAGACTAGTCCGATTTTGCTGACTAAATTGTGTTCAATTAACTCCAAAATTAGATCTAATCAAATCCAAACCTGTATAAACTTATTAAAATCTATTAGAACTAGTTAGTGATCATTAAAATCAATCTATTAACAAGTTCTACCTTGCATTTGCATCAATCATGCATGTCATGTCATATTGAGTAATATTTGTGCACTCTTCGATTGTGTTTCTTGTCTTCTATGTTTATTGTGTGGATTAGACGGATTTGTGCTAGGGAGTGCCGCGAAGGATCTACAACACCAAGAGTTTGAAGGCTTTGACCCTAATCAACCACAAGAGCAAGGCAAGTGTCCTTGAAGCATATTTATCATGTTTTAAAATAAATGTTTTATTTGCAAAACTGCATGCTTGTATCAATTTGATGGGAAATCCTATGGTAGGAAGTTTACTAGTTTTGTTGGCCACCCTTGTCACCTGGAATATATGGTATAGAGTCGGGATGGGATTTTTACCTTTTTGCTTCGCTTAATCAACTAGATGGGAAAACGACTATACCACTCAATTTAATTATGCATGAATGAGATTATAGTTAACATGAACTGGTTAATATGAAATGGTAATGGGTGATCTAGGCAAGCCTGGTATGTGGATGAGTTGGATGTTATGGTGGTTTTGCTTGCTTTAGATCTAAGGACCGGTTCGTGGAGTGACCATCTAGGATTTACAGTGCCACCACGAGGCCAAGTATGGGTGCGGCGTAACTGATTAATTAGGGCTTTGCCAGTGCTATTTGGACCATTAAGGATGCTCGGGGAAGGGGTAGTCGGATTGGGTTTGTTGATGAATGGTGGGACTACCCTGGGATCCGAATGGCTCAAGAGGGGGGGTTGAAGATGTGCTCAGTTGGAGACATCGCCACCGGTGAAACCTCAGTGGGGTCTAAATAGGCTAGTAATCCCTTTGTAAAGGCTACTTTGTGATCTCTTGGCCACACACCTAAGGAAGTGTGAGACGGCATAATTGAGATTCTATAGTCATCGAAAGGTGATGAAATCACAAACACGTGGGTAAAGTGGTACAACATCTGTAGAGTGCGTCTAAAACTATCATGATAGTAGTGCTCCCGGTTATGAGCAACCTGGACCCTCACATGATTAGAGGAAAATTGGGATTTTGGAATGGTATGGTTGGTATTATGGTTATGGATGGTTATGAATCGAATTCTGGTATTGAATATGGATATTGGTATATGATGATGGATATGAAATATGGACTGGTATTATGATAATGTAACACCCTCAATTTTCGCATCATGCATTGCATACATGGTCATGCATTAAACACTAGTAGAATAAAAGAAAAATAATAAAACATATGCATATACAAATATGTGTAGCAAAAGAAGAAATAGAAAATAATAATAGGCCAAAACTTGTAATAGGGAATAAGAATAAAAAAAAGAATAATATAAAAATATATATAAATATATATAAATAATATATATAACAAAATATGAAAATAGAAAAAAAATAACATTAAAATAATAAATAATAAAGAACAAATATATAATATTAATGTATATATATATATATATAAATAATAATAATATATATATATATATAATTATATAATAAAGAGTAAAAAAAAAGGGAGCCGCCCGGCGGCCAGGCCAGCGGCCCAGCCGGCCGAGCCGGCCCCGCTCCGCACCGGCCCCGAGGCGCCGTACCGCGCGCCGAGTCGCGCGCCCGCCTGCCCGCCCCGGCCGCCGTACGGCTCCGCAGCCGGGCCCCGCCCCCCCCTGACGCGACGCCGCCCGCCTGCCCGCCCCGGCCGCGTGCCGCCCGAGGCGCTCGGGCCCCGCCCCGGTCCTCTCTCTCCCCCCCGACGTGACCGCGCCGCCTGCCGCTGCAGCAGCGCGCAGCGCGCTGCGCCGGGCCCCGCCGGCCGAGCCGCATCCGAAATTTTTCCTAACCGCCCGATTCTCCCGCCCGGATACAACTCCCTCCCGCGTCCGACTCCCCTGCCGCGAATCCCGCCCCGTACCGAGTCGGTACCAAGGCCGTACCCTAGCGCCGCCCCTATAAATAGGACCCAGGCCTAGGCTTTTTTTTTCCCCACGAACCAGCAGCCGCAGCAGAGAAGGAAAAGCCGCCAGAAGCAGCCGCCGGTACAGAGAGGGAAAAAGGTCCAGAGAGCTGCGCCCAGGGAAGAAAAAAAGGAGAAAAAGAAGGGGAAGAAGAGGGAGAAAAAGAGGAGGGCACCACCGTTCGCCGGAGATCGTCGCCGACATCGCGCCACCGTCATCGTGCCGCCGAAGGACTGCTGCACCATCTATTTCGTCTACGCGTCGCATTTGTTCCGCGACCGTCACGCCGTCAGATCTACGGTAGGGTTCGTTCCCGATGCGAATTTTTGCGATCACATTGAATCTAATAGGCGTAAATTAATTTTAGTCGCACCATAAATTTTATTTCAGCAGCATTAATCCACCCTAAAACCCCCGTAAACTCATATGAACACGTATGAACTAGTCGCATCTAATTATTAAACGACTGTAGTAAATTAATTATTAAACTGTGCATGCATGCATGTCATTGCATGTTGATTATTTTGTGTGCATTATGTTGAATTGTATATGTTTTCTTGTATGTATGATCATGCGTAGAGGAACGTGCTCAAGAGGCCGCATACGAGGATTTCCAAACCCAAGACTTCGAAGCGCTTGAGCAACCCCATCCGCCAGAGCAAGGCAAGTGTCCTTGAAGCATATTGATCCTATTTAAAATTAAATGTTTTGTTTGCGAACTTGCATGCTTGTGTCAAATTGATGGGAATCCTATGGTAGGAAGTTTACTAGTTTTGTTTGACCACCCTTGTCACCTGGAATTTATGGTAGAGAGTCGGGAAGGGTTTTTACCTTTTTGCTTCGCTTAATTAATTGGGATGGCAAACAACACTACACATTTAATTATGTATCAATGATATTCTGGTTAATGTGAACTGGTCAATGCGATGGGTGATCTAAGCAAGCATGGTTTTGTGGATGGGTTGGATGTTACGGTGGTTTGCTTGCCTTAGATCTAAGGACCGGTTCATGCGAGAATATGCCAGGTCAACAGTGCCACCACAAGGCCAAGTATGGGTGCGGCGTAGCTGAATAATTAGGAGTGCTGCTAGTATTGTATGGACCATTGGATGGCGCGGGGAATGGGAGTCGAGGAGGACTGCCCTGGGATCCGCAAGGCACACGAGGGGACCCGTGGGTGGGAGAATAGAGATTCAAGCCTGCCGGTGAAACCTTAGTGGGCCCGTACATACTAGTAGTCCCTTTTGAAAGGCTATTTTGTGATCTCTTGGCCACACACCTACGGAAGTGTGAGATGGCACAATGGAGGTTCCTTAGTCATCGAAAGGTGATAAAATCACAAACATGTGGGTAAAGTGGTACAACCTCTGCAGAGTGTTTAAAAACTATCATGATAGCCGTGCTCCCGGTTATGAGCGCCTGGATGACCTACATGATTAGAGTTGGAATTGGGATTTGGGATGGTTATGGATGGTTATGGTTTGGTAATGGTTATGGTTGGTTTATGGATTATGGTCATGGTTATGAAATTGAGTTATGGTAATTGGACATGGATAATGGTAATATTAGTAATAATTGGATATTGTTTATATTTTGTTAATGTGATGGGATTTATTTCACATAGACATAGTATAATGCTTTACAAATGTTTTACTGTACTTTTCAGCACTTAGCCATTATTATTGTCGTCATTTGAATTAGCCACATGTCATACTTTCCACACTTGCTGAGTACGACATGTACTCACCCTTGCAATTCCCCCCAAACAGCTACTGGAGACAATTGGGAGTACCCTGAGGATCACGTGGAGTACTAGGTTGCGTACCGCCGTCAATTGCCTGTGGATTGGAGTCGTATTGCTTAGTTTATTTTCCGCTGCGATTATTTAGAGTTTTATTATTCGTGAACTATTGGATTATTGTAATAAAGTACTTATTTATTAGTTAAGACGTGGTTAAATTCTGTTTATCATTTGTGAATCATTCGTGTATGTGTGTTGAACATCCTGGGCACACATATGCGTTACGCTTGGTTCATATTCGGAACCGGGTGTCACAAATTGGTATCAGAGCCGCGTTGACCGTAGGACGCAAGCCTAGGTAGAATGGACACTCTAGAGCACTTAGGAACACTCCTCTAATATGCTATTTTCGAAAATTTTTGCTGCTGTTTTGTTTCCCTTATTTTCAGCCGCAAAAAAAGTATTGATCGCTGCTGCGTTTTTGATAAAAAATTTCAGAAGTGAGCAATATTAAGTGCTGCTGTTTTGCTGTATAAATTTTCGCGAAAACGGTGTGTTTTGCTGCTATTATGTGTGGGTAAAATTATTGTGTTGGTTGCTGTAATTTTTCTCTTTATTTTTCGTTCTTTTGGAACCGCTGCACCGCTCTTTGTCCGCCGTTTAGCTGCTGAAATTTTCAGATTTGTTTTTTTATTATTTTTCTAATGTATTCTCGTTTCTTGTAGATGGCCCGCACCAAGACAACCCCCCGTAAGTCGACCGGTGGACTCGTGCCCCCGCGTAGGTTGGCTAGTCGCTCTCCGTCCGTCGACCCCCGTCACCCCGTGGTGATCCGTTCTGACGGCAGAGCCGCAGGACAACTGCGACACCGTCTCCGTGCCCTACTCCGTGAGGCTGGCTACCGCCACCACAGTCTCTCGCTCTCCTACCACACCACTGGAGTGCAGCGCCCCGGCAGGAAGGAGTGGAGCTACAAAATCTATATCTACTACGGTGACGAGTTGGTGAAGACCCACAGCAGCCCTGCTTGGAGGAGCTCCCGCCGATCTGCAGAGCAGGATGCTAGCTGGGAAGCAGCCACTTTTTGGAGCCACGCCCGCTGTTTCCGTCTGGAGGACACGGTGCACGCCTTCGTCCCGCAGCGTCCCAGTGGCACTGCGCGCTTCGTCTCCAGGCACGTGGAGGGACCCCTGGACCTCCCGCAGTCTCGTCAGACTGTTGGCGACGTGACCCAGCTGAGTGCCCGACTTCAGAGGGCGCAGCAGGAGATCCAGGATGGACGCGACCTCGCCCAGCGCCACGAGGCGATAATCAGGAGGTATCGTCGGATCACCGACGAGGACCCGGACGACTACGCGTCCGACACCCCGATGTGGACCCCGGACTCTCCAGACCGTCGCAACGGTCAGCGTGAGTCATCCTCTGAGGAGTCCTCTGACGAGGAGCCTTCCAGTGTGGCGTCCACCGCACCACCGCCGCCTGCTGCCTCACCACCCCAGGACCCACAGGACCCCGAGGACCCCGGCGGCGACGACGACGACGACGAGGACCCGGATGAGTTCCCGCTCGACGACGAGTAGTCCTCGACCTATGCCACGACTCAAGGATAGGCACACCCCCATTAGTAAATAAGAGCGATGTAGATATACTTGTGTGGCCTTGAGTTGTATTACTTCTTTTAGGATCTTTGTAAATTCTGTTTGGTGCTTGTTTGAGTGCTTGTGTGCTTAGTAGAGAGTTGTGGGATGCTTCGGCAATTGTCCACATCCTCTTAATATAGGTCTATATTAATAAAGGATTATTTAGTGTCACATACCTTGATGCATATAGTTGGGACGTTCTTTCCAAATTCTAAAATCCTTCTGTCCCTACCTTTCCTTCGCCAACAGATGGTGAGAACTCGTAACCAGAGGGATGCTAACGATGAGGAGGAGCGCAATGAAGTACCTCAGAACAACCAGGGACATGCTCATGGAGCTATCAACATTGAACAACTGTTAGCCATGCAGAACCAGCTCATGCAGACCATGATACAGACCATGGGACAGCTGCAAGCTGGCAACAACAATCATCCCCACCTGCCTCCACCGCCACCCCCGCCACATCACAACCGTTTGGGAGAGTTCATGAGGACTAGACCGCCCACCTTTGCACAAGCCACAGACCCAATGGAAGCTGATGATTGGCTGAAGTCCGTTGAGAAGAAACTTGCTATTGTCCAGTGCACTGACAGGGAGAAGGTTCTCTTTGCATCACATCAACTAGTTGGAGCAGCCGCTGACTGGTGGGAAGCTCTTTGCAACGCTCATGATAATCAGGAAATAATCACTTGGGCTGAGTTTAAACAGAGTTTCCGTTCCCACTATGTACCTGAAGGAGTTATGATACTGAGGAGACAAGACTTTGAAAATCTCAGGCAAGGAAGGATGAGTGTGAGTGAGTATCTCAACAAATTCACTCAATTATCAAGATATGCTCCGGAAGACATCAAAACTGATAGTAGGAAGCAGTATCTGTTTATGAGAGGTCTCAACAATGAAATTCAAGTCCAGTTGCTCAATACTGATTATCCAAACTTCTAAAAGTTGGTTGACAAGGCTATTGTGGTTGAGAACAAGATTCGTGAAATGGAGCAGGACAACAAGAGAAAGATGTCACATCATGGACCGCAGCAAGGAAGCAATGTTCGCCCCCGCTATGCACCACCTACTGCACCACAATACAACCCCTCTGCTCCTGCATACCGCACTGCTTATCCGCCCCGCCCAAATCAGCCACCGCAGCAACGCCCCGCCATGCAAGCGCCTCGCAATCCTGTTCCACCTGCGCCCCGTCCTAACATGGCGGCAAATGCTCAAAACCAGTTGCGCCCAAACTTCCCCAATGCTATGGGTGGTAAGACATGCTATGCGTGTGGAGAACCCGGACATTTTGCATGTCAATGCCCCAAGAGAAACAATGGACCTATGAACAATGCACCAAGGCCAAATCACCCGCGACCAAATGGAGGAGCACCACAAGGCAACCGTGGACAACAGAATTTTGCTCGTGGCAATGTGAATCATGTCTCTACTGAGGAAGCCCAACAAGCTGATGACGTCGTGATTGGTATGTTTCTCGCCAACTCCAACCCCGCGACTGTTTTATTTGATTCAGGAGCATCTCATTCATTCATCTCGTCAAAGTATGTTGCCAAGTACAATTTTCCTATATCTCATATGAAGCAAACTATGCTAGTAAGTTCTCCTGGCGGAGAGATGAGGACAAATATAGTATGTCTGAAAGTAAGCATTAAAATAAGGGGGGTAGACTTTCTCGCAAACCTCATAGTCTTGGACTCCCAAGGAATAGACATAATACTTGGAATGGACTGGCTGAGCAAGTATAATGGAGTCATTCAATGCGCCGAGAGGATTGTGCAGTTGACAAGTGAACATGGTACACGCATTGAAGTTGAAGCAGCCCAACCTGCAAGAGGAAAAGCGATGTTGAATCACGTGGAAGAAGTGACATTGGAAAGCATTCCGATCGTTCGCGAGTACCCGGACGTGTTCCCAGATGAGTTGCCAGGTATGCCACCTGATCGTGACATAGAATTCGCCATTGAGTTGATACCCGGAACTGCACCTATAGCTAAGAGGCCGTATAGGATGCCTCCTAAGGAATTAGCAGAGCTCAAGAAGCAAATTCAAGAGCAGCTAGAGAAGGGTTTTATACGCCCAAGTTCATCCCCGTGGGGAGCCCCAGTGCTCTTCGTAGATAAGAAGGATGGAACCCAGAGGATGTGTGTGGACTATAGGTCTCTCAATGAAGTGACAATTAAGAACAAGTACTCACTGCCCCGTATAGAGGATTTGTTCGACCAAATGAAGGGTGCCTGTATCTTCTCCAAGATCGACTTGCGGTCAGGATACTTCCAAATGAAGATTAGACCATCGGATATACCCAAGACAGCATTTCGGACACGATATGGATCTTATGAGTACACCGTCATGTCATTTGGATTGACGAATGCGCCTGCGTACTTTATGTATCTTATGAATAAGGTCTTCATGGAATATCTGGATAAGTTCGTTGTAGTGTTCATCGATGATATTATGATCTACTCGAAGGATGAGAAGGAACACGAGGAACACTTGAGGCTTACGCTGCAGAAATTGAGGGAGCATCAATTGTATGCCAAGTTCAGTAAATGTCAATTTTGGTTACGAGAAGTTTCTTTCCTAGGCCATATTATCTCTGGAGGAGGAGTATCAGTTGACCCAGGGAAGGTGAGAGATGTGCTTAAGTGGGAACCACCACAGAATGTCAAGGAGATTCGGAGTTTCCTTGGAATGGCTGGATATTACCGCCGATTCATAAAGGATTTTTTCCAAGATAGCCAAGCCTATGACTGAATTACTCATGAAGGGAAAGGCATTCCGATGGACTCAAGCTTGTAAGGATAGCTTTGAAGAGTTAAAGAAAAGATTGACAACCGCCCCAGTGTTAGTATTACCGGACGTGAGCAAGAGTTTTGATATATACTGTGATGCATCAAGACAAGGATTAGGATGTGTGCTCATGCAAGAAGGCCAAGTGGTAGCTTATGCATCGAGGCAACTAAAGAAACATGAGTTGAATTATCCTACACACGACCTTGAACTCGCAGCCGTGGTACACGCCTTGAAGATATGGAGACACTATGTTTTTGGTCACCGATGTGAGATTTATACGGACCACAAGAGTCTCAAGTACATATTTAGGCAAACGGATCTGAACCTGAGGCAACGCCGATGGTTGGAGCTCATCAAGGATTATGACGTGGGAATCAACTATCACCCAGGGAAGGCCAACGTAGTGGCCGATGCCTTGAGCCGTAAAGGAGTAAGTCATCAACTCACAGTTCGAGAGCTGCCATCCGAGTTATGCAAGGAGTTTGAACGGTTGAACCTTGGATTCATAAATGAGATGGGAACGATGGAAGTCAACCCAACATTAGAGCAGGAAATACGGGAAGGACAGACGAAGGACAAGGAAATACAAGAAATCAAGGAAAGGACCCAAGAAGGAAAGGAATTCAGATTTGATGAGGACGAACAAGGTACCTTATGGCTTGGAAAGAGGATTGTGGTACCTAATGTCAGGCATATTCGAGAAACAATATTGAAGGAGGCACATGACTCGCCTTACTCAATTCATCCTGGCTGTACGAAGATGTACAAGTACTTAAAGACATGCTACTGGTGGGCCAGCATGAAAAAGGACATAGCCGAATATGTTGCACTTTGTGATGTGTGCCAACGAGTTAAAGCTGAACATCAAAGGCCAGCCGGATTGTTACAACCATTGAAGATCCCGGAGTGGAAGTGGGAAGAGATTGGTATGGACTTTATAGTTGGATTACCGCGAACTCAGTCTGGCTATGATTCAATATGGGTTATTGTGGATCGATTGACAAAGTCAGCTCATTTCATCCCCGTCAAGACCACATATACCACCGCGAAGCTAGCAGAATTGTATATGGAACATATTGTGTGCCGACACGGAGTACCGAAGAAGATAGTCTCGGATAGAGGTTCTCAGTTTACCTCCAGATTTTGGCAGAAATTGCATGAAGCAATAGGAACAAGGTTGAACTTCAGTTCGGCGTATCACCCTCAAACAGATGGACAAACCGAGAGGACCAACCAAATTTTGGAAGACATGTTGAGAGCATGTGCTTTAAAGCATAGGAAAAGTTGGGATAAAAGTTTGCCGTATGCTGAATTCTCGTACAACAATAGTTACCAAGCAAGTTTGAAAATGTCACCCTATGAAGCATTATACGGAAGGAAATGTAGGACTCCCTTGTTTTGGAATGAAACCGGAGAGAATCAAGTGTTTGGTCCCGATGTGTTACAAGAAGCTGAAAGGCAAGTCCAAATAATACGGGAAAACCTAAAGGCTGCCCAGTCTCGACAGAAGGGTTATGCTGATAATAGGCGAAGGAGTTTGACCTTTGAAGTTGGAGATTTTGTATACCTCAAAGTGTCACCTATCAGAGGTCAGCGAAGGTTTAACGTCAAAGGAAAACTGGCGCCACGTTACATCGGACCATTTAAGATTCTGGACAAGCAAGGAGAGGTAGCTTATCGACTTGAGCTGCCGACGTATCTCTCCGATGTACACGACGTGTTTCACGTCTCTCAACTCAAGAAGTGTCTCAGGGTACCGGAAGAACAAGTGCCGATGGACGAGTTAGAACTTCAAGAGGATTTGTCTTATGTCGAGCAACCTATCAAAATTTTGGATATGAAAGAAAGAGTCACGAGAAATAAGAGGATCCGTTGGTGCAAAGTGCAATGGAAACACCATACGGAAGCCGAAGCTACATGGGAACGTGAAGAAGACCTGAAGGCAGAATTCCCTCATCTTTTCTCCACGCTGTCGAATCTCGAGGGCGAGATTCACTTTAAGGGGGGTAGGTTTGTAACACCCTCAATTTTCGCATCATGCATTGCATACATGGTCATGCATTAAACACTAGTAGAATAAAAGAAAAATAATAAAACATATGCATATACAAATATGTGTAGCAAAAGAAGAAATAGAAAATAATAATAGGCCAAAACTTGTAATAGGGAATAAGAATAAAAAAAAGAATAATATAAAAATATATATAAATATATATAAATAATATATATAACAAAATATGAAAATAGAAAAAAATAACATTAAAATAATAAATAATAAAGAACAAATATATAATATTAATGTATATATATAAAAAAAATAATAATATATATATATATATATAAATAATTATATAATAAAGAGTAAAAAAAAGAAAAAAAAAAAAAGGGAGCCGCCCGGCGGCCAGGCCAGCGGCCCAGCCGGCCGAGCCGGCCCCGCTCCGCACCGGCCCCGAGGCGCCGTACCGCGCGCCGAGTCGCGCGCCCGCCTGCCCGCCCCGGCCGCCGTACGGCTCCGCAGCCGGGCCCTGCCCCCCCCCTGACGCGACGCCGCCCGCCTGCCCGCCCCGGCCGCGTGCCGCCCGAGGCGCCCGGGCCCCGCCCCGGTCCTCTCTCTCCCCCCCCCCCCCCCCCCCCGACGTGACCGCGCCGCCTGCCGCTGCAGCAGCGCGCAGCGCGCTGCGCCGGGCCCCGCCGGCCGAGCCGCATCCGAAATTATTCCTAACCGCCCGATTCTCCCGCCCGGATACAACTCCCTCCCGCGTCCGACTCCCCTGCCGCGAATCCCGCCCCGTACCGAGTCGGTACCAAGGCCGTACCCTAGCGCCGCCCCTATAAATAGGACCCAGGCCTAGGCTTTTTTTTTTCCCCACGAACCAGCAGCCGCAGCAGAGAAGGAAAAGCCGCCAGAAGCAGCCGCCGGTACAGAGAGGGAAAAAGGTCCAGAGAGCTGCGCCCAGGGAAGAAAAAAGGAGAAAAAGAAGGGGAAGAAGAGGGAGAAAAAGAGGAGGGCACCACCGTTCGCCGGAGATCGTCGCCGACATCGCGCCACCGTCGTCGTGCCGCCGAAGGACTGCTGCACCATCTATTTCGTCTACGCGTCGCATTTGTTCCGCGACCGTCACGCCGTCAGATCTACGGTAGGGTTCGTTCCCGATGCGAATTTTTGCGATCACATTGAATCTAATAGGCGTAAATTAATTTTAGTCGCACCATAAATTTTATTTCAGCAGCATTAATCCACCCTAAAACCCCCGTAAACTCATATGAACACGTATGAACTAGTCGCATCTAATTATTAAACGACCGTAGTAAATTAATTATTAAACTGTGCATGCATGCATGTCATTGCATGTTGATTATTTTGTGTGCATTATGTTGAATTGTATATGTTTTCTTGTATGTATGATCATGCGTAGAGGAACGTGCTCAAGAGGCCGTATACGAGGATTTCCAAACCCAAGACTTTGAAGCGCTTGAGCAACCCCATCCGCCGGAGCAAGGCAAGTGTCCTTGAAGCATATTGATCCTATTTAAAATTAAATGTTTTGTTTGCGAACTTGCATGCTTGTGTCAAATTGATGGGAATCCTATGGTAGGAAGTTTACTAGTTTTGTTTGACCACCCTTGTCACCTGGAATTTATGGTAGAGAGTCGGGAAGGGTTTTTACCTTTTTGCTTCGCTTAATTAATTGGGATGGCAAACAACACTACACATTTAATTATGTATCAATGATATTCTGGTTAATGTGAACTGGTCAATGCGATGGGTGATCTAAGCAAGCATGGTTTTGTGGATGGGTTGGATGTTACGGTGGTTTGCTTGCCTTAGATCTAAGGACCGGTTCATGCGAGAATATGCCAGGTCAACAGTGCCACCACAAGGCCAAGTATGGGTGCGGCGTAGCTGAATAATTAGGAGTGCTGCTAGTATTGTATGGACCATTGGATGGCGCGGGGAATGGGAGTCGAGGAGGACTGCCCTGGGATCCGCAAGGCACACGAGGGGACCCGTGGGTGGGAGAATAGAGATTCAAGCCTGCCGGTGAAACCTTAGTGGGCCCGTACATACTAGTAGTCCCTTTTGAAAGGCTATTTTGTGATCTCTTGGCCACACACCTACGGAAGTGTGAGATGGCACAATGGAGGTTCCTTAGTCATCGAAAGGTGATAAAATCACAAACATGTGGGTAAAGTGGTACAACCTCTGCAGAGTGTTTAAAAACTATCATGATAGCCGTGCTCCCGGTTATGAGCGCCTGGATGACCTACATGATTAGAGTTGGAATTGGGATTTGGGATGGTTATGGATGGTTATGGTTTGGTAATGGTTATGGTTGGTTTATGGATTATGGTCATGGTTATGAAATTGAGTTATGGTAATTGGACATGGATAATGGTAATATTAGTAATAATTGGATATTGTTTATATTTTGTTAATGTGATGGGATTTATTTCACATAGACATAGTATAATGCTTTACAAATGTTTTACTGTACTTTTCAGCACTTAGCCATTATTATTGTCGTCATTTGAATTAGCCACATGTCATACTTTCCACACTTGCTGAGTACGACATGTACTCACCCTTGCAATTCCCCCCAAACAGCTACTGGAGACAATTGGGAGTACCCTGAGGATCACGTGGAGTACTAGGTTGCGTACCGCCGTCAATTGCCTGTGGATTGGAGTCGTATTGCTTAGTTTATTTTCCGCTGCGATTATTTAGAGTTTTATTATTCGTGAACTATTGGATTATTGTAATAAAGTACTTATTTATTAGTTAAGACGTGGTTAAATTCTGTTTATCATTTGTGAATCATTCGTGTATGTGTGTTGAACATCCTGGGCACACATATGCGTTACGCTTGGTTCATATTCGGAACCGGGTGTCACAAATTGGTATCAGAGCCGCGTTGACCGTAGGACGCAAGCCTAGGTAGAATGGACACTCTAGAGCACTTAGGAACACTCCTCTAATATGCTATTTTCGAAAAATTTTGCTGCTGTTTTGTTTCCCTTATTTTCAGCCGCAAAAAAAGTATTGATCGCTGCTGCGTTTTTGATAAAAATTTTCAGAAGTGAGCAATATTAAGTGCTGCTGTTTTGCTGTATAAATTTTCGCGAAAACGGTGTGTTTTGCTGCTATTATGTGTGGGTAAAATTATTGTGTTGGTTGCTGTAATTTTTCTCTTTATTTTTCGTTCTTTTGGAACCGCTGCACCGCTCTTTGTCCGCCGTTTAGCTGCTGAAATTTTCAGATTTGTTTTTTTATTATTTTTCTAATGTATTCTCGTTTCTTGTAGATGGCCCGCACCAAGACAACCCCCCGTAAGTCGACCGGTGGACTCGTGCCCCCGCGTAGGTTGGCTAGTCGCTCTCCGGCCGTCGACCCCCGTCACCCCGTGGTGATCCGTTCTGACGGCAGAGCCGCAGGACAACTGCGACACCGTCTCCGTGCCCTACTCCGTGAGGCTGGCTACCGCCACCACAGTCTCTCGCTCTCCTACCACACCACTGGAGTGCAGCGCCCCGGCAGGAAGGAGTGGAGCTGCAAAATCTATATCTACTACGGTGACGAGCTGGTGAAGACCCACAGCAGCCCTGCTTGGAGGAGCTCCCGCCGATCTGCAGAGCAGGATGCTAGCTGGGAAGCAGCCACTTTTTGGAGCCACGCCCGCTGTTTCCGTCTGGAGGACACGGTGCACGCCTTCGTCCCGCAGCGTCCCAGTGGCACTGCGCGCTTCGTCTCCAGGCACGTGGAGGGACCCCTGGACCTCCCGCAGTCTCGTCAGACTGTTGGCGACGTGACCCAGCTGAGTGCCCGACTTCAGAGGGCGCAGCAGGAGATCCAGGATGGACGCGACCTCGCCCAGCGCCACGAGGCGATAATCAGGAGGTATCGTCGGATCACCGACGAGGACCCGGACGACTACGCGTCCGACACCCCGATGTGGACCCCGGACTCTCCAGACCGTCGCAACGGTCAGCGTGAGTCATCCTCTGAGGAGTCCTCTGACGAGGAGCCTTCCAGTGTGGCGTCCACCGCACCACCGCCGCCTGCTGCCTCACCACCCCAGGACCCACAGGACCCTGAGGACCCCGGCGACGACGACGACGACGACGAGGACCCGGATGAGTTCCCGCTCGACGACGAGTAGTCCTCGACCTATGCCACGACTCAAGGATAGGCACACCCCCATTAGTAAATAAGAGCGATGTAGATATACTTGTGTGGCCTTGAGTTGTATTACTTCTTTTAGGATCTTTGTAAATTCTGTTTGGTGCTTGTTTGAGTGCTTGTGTGCTTAGTAGAGAGTTGTGGGATGCTTCGGCAATTGTCCACATCCTCTTAATATAGGTCTATATTAATAAAGGATTATTTAGTGTCACATACCTTGATGCATATAGTTGGGACGTTCTTTCCAAATTCTAAAATCCTTCTGTCCCTACCTTTCCTTCGCCAACAGATGGTGAGAACTCGTAACCAGAGGGATGCTAACGATGAGGAGGAGCGCAATGAAGTACCTCAGAACAACCAGGGACATGCTCATGGAGCTATCAACATTGAACAACTGTTAGCCATGCAGAACCAGCTCATGCAGACCATGATACAGACCATGGGACAGCTGCAAGCTGGCAACAACAATCATCCCCACCTGCCTCCACCGCCACCCCCGCCACATCACAACCGTTTGGGAGAGTTCATGAGGACTAGACCGCCCACCTTTGCACAAGCCACAGACCCAATGGAAGCTGATGATTGGCTGAAGTCCGTTGAGAAGAAACTTGCTATTGTCCAGTGCACTGACAGGGAGAAGGTTCTCTTTGCATCACATCAACTAGTTGGAGCAGCCGCTGACTGGTGGGAAGCTCTTTGCAACGCTCATGATAATCAGGAAACAATCACTTGGGCTGAGTTTAAACAGAGTTTCCGTTCCCACTATGTACCTGAAGGAGTTATGATACTGAGGAGACAAGACTTTGAAAATCTCAGGCAAGGAAGGATGAGTGTGAGTGAGTATCTCAACAAATTCACTCAATTATCAAGATATGCTCCGGAAGACATCAAAACTGATAGTAGGAAGCAGTATCTGTTTATGAGAGGTCTCAACAATGAAATTCAAGTCCAGTTGCTCAATACTGATTATCCAAACTTCCAAAAGTTGGTTGACAAGGCTATTGTGGTTGAGAACAAGATTCGTGAGATGGAGCAGGACAACAAGAGGAAGATGTCACATCGTGGACCGCAGCAAGGAAGCAATGTTCGCCCCCGCTATGCACCACCTACTGCACCACAATACAACCCCTCTGCTCCTGCATACCGCACTGCTTATCCGCCCCGCCCAAATCAGCCACCGCAGCAACGCCCCGCCATGCAAGCGCCTCGCAATCCTGTTCCACCTGCGCCCCGTCCTAACATGGCGGCAAATGCTCAAAACCAGTTGCGCCCAAACTTCCCCAATGCTATGGGTGGTAAGACATGCTATGCGTGTGGAGAACCCGGACATTTTGCAAGTCAATGCCCCAAGAGAAACAATGGACCTATGAACAATGCACCAAGGCCAAATCACCCGCGACCAAATGGAGGAGCACCACAAGGCAACCGTGGACAACAGAATTTTGCTCGTGGCAATGTGAATCATGTCTCTACTGAGGAAGCCCAACAAGCTGATGACGTCGTGATTGGTATGTTTCTCGCCAACTCCAACCCCGCGACTGTTTTATTTGATTCAGGAGCATCTCATTCATTCATCTCGTCAAAGTATGTTGCCAAGTACAATTTTCCTATATCTCATATGAAGCAAACTATGCTAGTAAGTTCTCCTGGCGGAGAGATGAGGACAAATATAGTATGTCCGAAAGTAAGCATTAAAATAAGGGGGGTAGACTTTCTCGCAAACCTCATAGTCTTGGACTCCCAAGGAATAGACATAATACTTGGAATGGACTGGCTGAGCAAGTATAATGGAGTCATTCAATGCACCGAGAGGATTGTGCAGTTGACAAGTGAACATGGTACACGCACTGAAGTTGAAGCAGCCCAACCTGCAAGAGGAAAAGCGATGCTGAATCACGTGGAAGAAGTGACATTGGAAAGCATTCCGATCGTTCGCGAGTACCCGGACGTGTTCCCAGATGAGTTGCCAGGTATGCCACCTGATCGTGACATAGAATTCGCCATTGAGTTGATACCCGGAACTGCACCTATAGCTAAGAGGCCGTATAGGATGCCTCCTAAGGAATTAGCAGAGCTCAAGAAGCAAATTCAAGAGCAGCTAGAGAAGGGTTTTATACGCCCAAGTTCATCCCCGTGGGGAGCCCCAGTGCTATTCGTAGATAAGAAGGATGGAACCCAGAGGATGTGTGTGGACTATAGGTCTCTCAATGAAGTGACAATTAAGAACAAGTACTCACTGCCCCGTATAGAGGATTTGTTCGACCAAATGAAGGGTGCCTGTATCTTCTCCAAGATCGACTTGCGGTCAGGATACTTCCAAATGAAGATTAGACCATCGGATATACCCAAGACAGCATTTCGGACACGATATGGATCTTATGAGTACACCGTCATGTCATTTGGATTGACGAATGCGCCTGCGTACTTTATGTATCTTATGAATAAGGTCTTCATGGAATATCTGGATAAGTTCGTTGTAGTGTTCATCGATGATATTATGATCTACTCGAAGGATGAGAAGGAACACGAGGAACACTTGAGGCTTACGCTGCAGAAATTGAGGGAGCATCAATTGTATGCCAAGTTCAGTAAATGTCAATTTTGGTTACGAGAAGTTTCTTTCCTAGGCCATATTATCTCTGGAGGAGGAGTATCAGTTGACCCAGGGAAGGTGAGAGATGTGCTTAAGTGGGAACCACCACAGAATGTCAAGGAGATTCGGAGTTTCCTTGGAATGGCTGGATATTACTGCCGATTCATAAAGGATTTTTTCCAAGATAGCCAAGCCTATGACCGAATTACTCATGAAGGGAAAGGCATTCCGATGGACTCAAGCTTGTCAGGATAGCTTTGAAGAGTTAAAGAAAAGATTGACAACCGCCCCAGTGTTAGTATTACCGGACGTGAGCAAGAGTTTTGATATATACTGTGATGCATCAAGACAAGGATTAGGATGTGTGCTCATGCAAGAAGGCCAAGTGGTAGCTTATGCATCGAGGCAACTAAAGAAACATGAGTTGAATTATCCTACACACGACCTTGAACTCGCAGCCGTGGTACACGCCTTGAAGATATGGAGACACTATGTTTTTGGTCACCGATGTGAGATTTATACGGACCACAAGAGTCTCAAGTACATATTTACGCAAACGGATCTGAACCTGAGGCAACGCCGATGGTTGGAGCTCATCAAGGATTATGACGTGGGAATCAACTATCACCCAGGGAAGGCCAACGTAGTGGCCGATGCCTTGAGCCGTAAAGGAGTAAGTCATCAACTCACAGTTCGAGAGCTGCCATCCGAGTTATGCAAGGAGTTTGAACGGTTGAACCTTGGATTCATAAATGAGATGGGAACGATGGAAGTCAACCCAACATTAGAGCAGGAAATACGGGAAGGACAGACGAAGGACAAGGAAATACAAGAAATCAAGGAAAGGACCCAAGAAGGAAAGGAATTCAGATTTGATGAGGACGAACAAGGTACCTTATGGCTTGGAAAGAGGATTGTGGTACCTAATGTCAGGCATATTCGAGAAAAAATATTGAAGGAGGCACATGACTCGCCTTACTCAATTCATCCTGGCTGTACTAAGATGTACAAGGACTTAAAGACATGCTACTGGTGGGCCAGCATGAAAAAGGACATAGCCGAATATGTTGCACTTTGTGATGTGTGCCAACGAGTTAAAGCTGAACATCAAAGGCCAGCCGGATTGTTACAACCATTGAAGATCCCGGAGTGGAAGTGGGAAGAGATTGGTATGGACTTTATAGTTGGATTACCGCGAACTCAGTCTGGCTATGATTCAATATGGGTTATTGTGGATCGATTGACAAAGTCAGCTCATTTCATCCCCGTCAAGACCACATATACCACCGCGAAGCTAGCAGAATTGTATATGGAACATATTGTGTGCCGACACGGAGTACCGAAGAAGATAGTCTCGGATAGAGGTTCTCAGTTTACCTCCAGATTTTGGCAGAAATTGCATGAAGCAATAGGAACAAGGTTGAACTTCAGTTCGGCGTATCACCCTCAAACAGATGGACAAACCGAGAGGACCAACCAAATTTTGGAAGACATGTTGAGAGCATGTGCTTTAAAGCATAGGAAAAGTTGGGATAAAAGTTTGCCGTATGCTGAATTCTCGTACAACAATAGTTACCAAGCAAGTTTGAAAATGTCACCCTATGAAGCATTATACGGAAGGAAATGTAGGACTCCCTTGTTTTGGAATGAAACCGGAGAGAATCAAGTGCTTGGTCCCGATGTGTTACAAGAAGCTGAAAGGCAAGTCCAAATAATACGGGAAAACCTAAAGGCTGCCCAGTCTCGACAGAAGGGTTATGCTGATAATAGGCGAAGGAGTTTGACCTTTGAAGTTGGAGATTTTGTATACCTCAAAGTGTCACCTATCAGAGGTCAGCGAAGGTTTAACGTCAAAGGAAAACTGGCGCCACGTTACATCGGACCATTTAAGATTCTGGACAAGCGAGGAGAGGTAGCTTATCGACTTGAGCTGCCGACGTATCTCTCCGATGTACACGACGTGTTTCACGTCTCTCAACTCAAGAAGTGTCTCAGGGTACCGGAAGAACAAGTGCCGATGGACGAGTTAGAACTTCAAGAGGATTTGTCTTATGTCGAGCAACCTATCAAAATTTTGGATATGAAAGAAAGAGTCACGAGAAATAAGAGGATCCGTTGGTGCAAAGTGCAATGGAAACACCATACGGAAGCCGAAGCTACATGGGAACGTGAAGAAGACCTGAAGGCAGAATTCCCTCATCTTTTCTCCACGCTGTCGAATCTCGAGGGCGAGATTCACTTTAAGGGGGGTAGGTTTGTAACACCCTCAATTTTCGCATCATGCATTGCATACATGGTCATGCATTAAACACTAGTAGAATAAAAGAAAAATAATAAAACATATGCATATACAAATATGTGTAGCAAAAGAAAAAATAGAAAATAATAATAGGCCAAAACTTGTAATAGGGAATAAGAATAAAAAAAGAATAATATAAAAATATATATAAATAATATATATAACAAAATATGAAAATAGAAAAAAAAAATAACATTAAAATAATAAATAATAAAGAACAAATATATAATATTAATGTATATATATATAAAAAAATAATAATATATATATATATAAATAATTATATAATAAAGAGTAAAAAAAAGAAAAAAAAAGGGAGCCGCCCGGCGGCCAGGCCAGCGGCCCAGCCGGCCGAGCCGGCCCCGCTCCGCACCGGCCCCGAGGCGCCGTACCGCGCGCCGAGTCGCGCGCCCGCCTGCCCGCCCCGGCCGCCGTACGGCTCCGCAGCCGGGCCCCGCCCCCCCCCCCCCCCCTGACGCGACGCCGCCCGCCTGCCCGCCCCGGCCGCGTGCCGCCCGAGGCGCCCGGGCCCCGCCCCGGTCCTCTCTCTCCCCCCCGACGTGACCGCGCCGCCTGCCGCTGCAGCAGCGCGCAGCGCGCTGCGCCGGGCCCCGCCGGCCGAGCCGCATCCGAAATTTTTCCTAACCGCCCGATTCTCCCGCCCGGATACAACTCCCTCCTGCGTCCGACTCCCCTGCCGCGAATCCCGCCCCGTACCGAGTCGGTACCAAGGCCGTACCCTAGCGCCGCCCCTATAAATAGGACCCAGGCCTAGGCTTTTTTTTTTCCCCACGAACCAGCAGCCGCAGCAGAGAAGGAAAAGCCGCCAGAAGCAGCCGCCGGTACAGAGAGGGAAAAAGGTCCAGAGAGCTGCGCCCAGGGAAGAAAAAAAGGAGAAAAAGAAGGTGAAGAAGAGGGAGAAAAAGAGGAGGGCACCACCGTTCGCCGGAGATCGTCGCCGACATCGCGCCACCGTCGTCGTGCCGCCGAAGGACTGCTGCACCATCTATTTTGTCTACGCGTCGCATTTGTTCCGCGACCGTCACGCCGTCAGATCTACGGTAGGGTTCGTTCCCGATGCGAATTTTTGCGATCACATTGAATCTAATAGGCGTAAATTAATTTTAGTCGCACCATAAATTTTATTTCAGCAGCATTAATCCACCCTAAAACCCCCGTAAACTCATATGAACACGTATGAACTAGTCGCATCTAATTATTAAACGACCGTAGTAAATTAATTATTAAACTGTGCATGCATGCATGTCATTGCATGTTGATTATTTTGTGTGCATTATGTTGAATTGTATATGTTTTCTTGTATGTATGATCATGCGTAGAGGAACGTGCTCAAGAGGCCGCATACGAGGATTTCCAAACCCAAGACTTCGAAGCGCTTGAGCAACCCCATCCGCCGGAGCAAGGCAAGTGTCCTTGAAGCATATTGATCCTATTTAAAATTAAATGTTTTGTTTGCGAACTTGCATGCTTGTGTCAAATTGATGGGAATCCTATGGTAGGAAGTTTACTAGTTTTGTTTGACCACCCTTGTCACCTGGAATTTATGGTAGAGAGTCGGGAAGGGTTTTTACCTTTTTGCTTCGCTTAATTAATTGGGATGGCAAACAACACTACACATTTAATTATGTATCAATGATATTCTGGTTAATGTGAACTGGTCAATGCGATGGGTGATCTAAGCAAGCATGGTTTTGTTTATGGGTTGGATGTTACGGTGGTTTGCTTGCCTTAGATCTAAGGACCGGTTCATGCGAGAATATGCCAGGTCAACAGTGCCACCACAAGGCCAAGTATGGGTGCGGCGTAGCTGAATAATTAGGAGTGCTGCTAGTATTGTATGGACCATTGGATGGCGCGGGGAATGGGAGTCGAGGAGGACTGCCCTGGGATCCGCAAGGCACACGAGGGGACCCGTGGGTGGGAGAATAGAGATTCAAGCCTGCCGGTGAAACCTTAGTGGGCCCGTACATACTAGTAGTCCCTTTTGAAAGGCTATTTTGTGATCTCTTGGCCACGCACCTACGGAAGTGTGAGATGGCACAATGGAGGTTCCTTAGTCATCGAAAGGTGATAAAATCACAAACATGTGGGTAAAGTGGTACAACCTCTGCAGAGTGTTTAAAAACTATCATGATAGCCGTGCTCCCGGTTATGAGCGCCTGGATGACCTACATGATTAGAGTTGGAATTGGGATTTGGGATGGTTATGGATGGTTATGGTTTGGTAATGGTTATGGTTGGTTTATGGATTATGGTCATGGTTATGAAATTGAGTTATGGTAATTGGACATGGATAATGGTAATATTAGTAATAATTGGATATTGTTTATATTTTGTTAATGTGATGGTATTTATTTCACATAGACATAGTATAATGCTTTACAAATGTTTTACTGTACTTTTCAGCACTTAGGCATTATTATTGTCGTCATTTGAATTAGCCACATGTCATACTTTCCACACTTGCTGAGTACGACATGTACTCACCCTTGCAATTCCCCCCAAACAGCTACTGGAGACAATTGGGAGTACCCTGAGGATCATGTGGAGTACTAGGTTGCGTACCGCCGTCAATTGCCTGTGGATTGGAGTCGAATTGCTTAGTTTATTTTCCGCTGCGATTATTTAGAGTTTTATTATTCGTGAACTATTGGATTATTGTAATAAAGTACTTATTTATTAGTTAAGACGTGGTTAAATTATGTTTATCATTTGTGAATCATTCGTGTATGTGTGTTGAACATCCTGGGCACACATATGCGTTACGCTTGGTTCATATTCGGAACCGGGTGTCACAGATAACTACATGGCTTATGATGGGTTTCTTCATATACATGTAATATATTGCTTTTCAAATGTTTTAATGTACTTTTCAGCACTCAACCATTATTATTGTCGTCATTTGAATTAGCTGCATGTCATACTTTCCACACTTGCTGAGTACGACATGTACCCACTCTTGCAATCCCCCACAACAGTTGCAGGTCAGGATTGGGAGTTTAATGGCGATAATGCGGAGTTCTAGGCCGCGTCTACCGTCAGCTTTACCTGTGGTGTTGATTGGAGCTGCATTATACCCTATTGCTTATGCTGCCTAGCTATTTAGTTTGCTTATTTAGTTTATTTCCGCTACATTAGTTGAACTTGTCATTAATATTCATTAGAGTTTGTATTCGAGGATAATATGGCTTGTGCAATAAAATTTGGTTAATTAATCTTGTTTTGTGGTAATTTTCTGTATACTCTTTTGTGAATGCACTCGTGTATGTGTGTTGAACATCCTGGGCACACATATGCGTTCACTTGGTTCATTTTCGGAACCGGGTGTCACAGATTGGTATCAGAGCCACATGTTGACCGTAGGACGCAGCCTAGATAGAATGGACACTTTAGAGCACATAGAAACACTAAGGAATCGATGTGTTTTTGCTTGGTGTGTTGTTTGCTATATATTGGTTGCTTGTGTGCTTAACAGAGGATTTTGGGATGCTTTAGCATTGCCATGTCCACGTAGGCTAGTTAGTTGTCTAGTTTCATATCCCTTGATGCATATAGTTGGGGACGTTTTCTAATTGTTACCTATTGCTTTTCTCCAGATGGTGAGGACTCGCAACTAGAGGGATGCTAATGATGAGGAAGAAAACCATGGAGTACCTCAGAACAACAATGGACAAGGACCTGCTCATGGAGCTATCAACATTGAGCAGCTATTGGCTATGCAAAACCAGCTCATGCAGACCATGATACAGACTATGGGACAGCTGCAGGCTGGCAACATCAACCATCAGCCCCACATGCCTCCACCGCCACCCCCGCCTCCTCATAACCTGTTGGGAGAGTTTATGAGGACTAGGCCACTGACCTTTGCTCAAGCCGTTGACCCTATGGATGCGGATGATTGGCTCAAGTCCGTGGAGAAGAAGTTAGCTATTGTCCAATGCAATGACCGGGAGAAGGTGATATTTGCTTCTCATCAACTCGTTGGAGCAGCTGCAGATTGGTTGGATGCTTATTGTAATGCTCATGAGATTTAAGAGGGAATTACTTGGGCCAAATTCAAGGAGAACTTCCATCCTCATTATGTGTCAGAAGGTGTTATGATTTTGAAGAGGCAAGAATTTGAGAACTTGAGGCAAGGAAGATCGAGTGTGGGTGAATACCTCAATAAATTCACTCAACTCTCAAGGTATGCACCTTAGGATGTAAGCCGGGACAGCCTGAAGCAATACTAGTTCATGAGAGGCCTCAACAATGAAATTCAAGTGCAATTGCTCAATTGTGAGTATGCCAACGTCCAGAAGCTTGTGGACAAAGGAATTGTGGTGGAGAACAAGGTCCGTGAGATGGAGCAACACAACAAGAGGAAGGCACTATATCAAGGACAGCAACAAGGAAGTAATGTGTGCCCTCGCTTTGCGCCTCCTAATGCGCCATATTACAGCTCCTCTACTCCTATACAGCGCTCTGGTTATGCACCGCGCCCAACTCAGTTTGTGCAGCAGCGCCCCGTTATGCAAGCACCTAGGCCTCCAATGCCTTTTGCACCTCGTGCTAATTTTCCTGGTGCAAATGTTCAGAACCAAGCTCGCCCCAATAATCCCGGTGGAGTTAAGAAGTGCTATACTTGTGGAGAAGTTGGACACTTCGCACAACAATGTCCTCAGTCAGGCCTTGGTCAAGGAAGCAATGTGTCGAGGCAAAACCGAAGACCCAATGGAGGACAACCACAAGGGAACGATGGACAGCAGAATTTTGCTCATGGCAACGTTAACCATGTCTCTACGGAGGATGCTCAACAAGTGGATGACGTGGTCATTGGTATGTTTCTCGCCAACTCCAACCCCGCGACTATGTTATTTGATTCTGAAGCATCGCATTCATTCATTGCATCGAAGTATGTTGCCATGTATAGTTTGCCTATCTCTCATATGAAGTTTACTCTATTGGTTAAGTCTCCTGGAGGAGAGATGAGGACAAATATAGTATGTCCAAAAGTAAGCCTTAGAATAAGGGGGCTAGACTTCTCCGCCAACCTCATTATTTTGGATTCTCAAGGATTGGACATTATACTTGGTATGGACTGGTTGAGGAAGCACAATGGAGTTATTGAGTGTGCCATGAAGACGGTGAAGTTGAGTAACGAAGAAGGGATCACCGTAGAGTTTGAAGCATCTCAAACCGCACCGAAGCAATTGGAGCTGAATCATATGGACGGTGCCGCAATTGAGGAGATTCCGGTGGTGTGTGAATTTTTGGATGTTTTTCCAGACGAGTTGCCAAGTATGCCACCTGATCGAGACATAGAGTTTGTTATTGATTTAATACCTGGAACTGCACCTATAGCTAAGAGGCCGTATAGGATGCCTCCTATGGAATTAGCGGAGCTCAAGAAGCAAATTCAAGAGCAACTAGAGAAAGGTTTTATTCGCCCTAGTTCTTCACCTTGGGGAGCACCTATTCTATTTGTGGACAAGAAGGATGGATCCCAAAGGATGTGCGTAGATTACTGAGCCCTCAACGAGGTAACAATCAAGAACAAGTACACCTTGCCACGCATAGAAGACTTGTTTGATCAGATGAAGGTTGCTTGTGTCTTCTCTAAGATTGATTTGAGATTGGGATACTTTCAAATGAAGATAAGACCATTGGACATACCCAAGACAGCTTTTAGGACGCGGTATGGATCTTATGAGTACATTGTGATGTCTTTTGGACTGACAAATGCACCTGCCTACTTTATGTACCTCATGAATAAGGTCTTCATGGAGTACTTGGATAGGTTCGTTGTGGTGTTTATTGATGACATTATGATCTACTCGAAGGATGAGAAGGAACCTGAGGAACACTTGAGGCTTATGTTGCAGAAATTGAGGGACCACCGATTGTACGCCAAGTTCAACAACTGTCAGTTTTGGTTAAGGGAAGTGTCGTTTTTGGGTCATATCATCTCAGGAGGAGGAGTATCGGTTGACCCCGGAAAAGTGAGAGACGTGTTGAAATGGGAACCTCCGCAGAATGTAAAGAAAATAAGGAGTTTTCTTAGAATGGCTGGATATTACCGCAGATTCATCAAGGACTTTTCCAAGGTAGCCAAGCCAATGACGGAACTGCTAATGAAGGGAAAGGCATTCCAATGGACCCAAGCTTGTCAAAACAGTTTTGAGGAGTTGAAGAAGAGGTTAACAACAGCCCCAGTTTTGGTATTGCCAGATGTAACCACGAGTTTTGATATTTATTGCGTCGCATCGAGACAGTGACTTGGATGTGTATTGATGCAAGAAGGTCAAGTGGTAACCTATGCGTCGAGACAATTGAAGAAACATGAGCAGAATTACCCAATGCATGATTTGGAACTTGCAGCCGTGGTACATGCATTGAAGATTTGGAGACACTATATCCTTGGACATAGGTGTGAAATCTATACGGATCATAAGAGTTTGAAGTATATTTTCACACAAACGGATCTGAATTTGAGGCAATGGAGATGGTTGGAGCTCATCTAAGATTATGATTTGGGGATCAACTATCATCCGGGGAAAGCCAACATAGTGGCCGATGCTTTGACTAGAAAAGGAGTAAGTCATTAACTCACGGTTCGAGAGTCGCCATCCGAGTTATGTAAGGAGTTTGAACGGTTGAACCTCGGATTTGTGAATGAGATGGGAATAATGGAGTTAAATCCAACCTTAGAGCAAGTAATTCTGGAAGGCCAAACTAAGGATGAGGAAATTCAGGAAATCAAGGAGGACCCAAGAGGGGAGAGAATTCAGATTTGATGAAGATGAACATGGTACCCTATGCCTTGGTAAGAGGATTGTGGTGCCTAATGTGAAGCATATCCGGGAGACAATAATAAAAGAGGCACATGACTCACCATACTCAATTCATCCTGGTTGTACAAAGATGTACAAAGACTTGAAGAGGTGTTATTGGTGGGCTAGCATGAAGAAGGACATAGCTGAATACGTAGCATTGTGTGATGTGTGCCAACGAGTCAAGGTGGAACATCAAAGGCCAGTTGGACTATTACAACCATTAAAGATTCTGGAATGAAAGTTGGAGGAAATCAGTATGGACTTCATAGTTGGTTTATGTAGGATCGAAGAGCACGTGAAAAGCTACCAGAGGGGGGTGAATGGTAGATTTAAAAATCTTACGCAGCAGAAACAATTAAACACCAACCCCTTCGACAGAAAAACAATCTGTTAAAGAAATCGTGTGTGAGACTAATCTAAATGTGTTTCACCGTGACAAAAGTGATAGATATGAGAGAGAATCAAGTCACGAAGACAACACAACAAGAATCACTCAAATCCGTCGAGAAAAACTCAAGTTATGATCGAAAGATCAAACAAAGGTCAATCTGCCCTACCCGAGAAAAAAACAGTTCTGGAATGCTGCAAAGAAACTAGTGTAGATCATAGACCACAAATCCAATGACCGTGAAATTTTTACAGATGATAGATAATCAAGTCGTGAAGACAACCAAAAAAGAATCACGTCAATTGGATCCGTAAAACTCAAGTTATGATAAAACCACCTACGAAAGGTAGTGCTGTCCAGAAACTCGACGAGTAAAACTTGTCTGGAACAAGTCGGACGAACAAGGCACAAAAGTTCCTTCAAGCTACAAATTTTATTCAATAGAACACAAGAGGAACAGCCCCCAAAGTCGTGCACCACGAGCTCTGGGCTCCCTTGATTATATAACCAGCTCGAAAGCCAATTCAACTCAAATCAGGAACCTAATCCTACTCTGTTCACGAATCGTAACTTTCCATAACTGCTTAGGATTCTTCTATACGCAGATAGAAGCAATCTTAAGACTTCCAAACACCTTAGGAACGTATCCCACATTCCTAAACTGTTGGTTATGTGCCAAGGAGGCAATCATAACAATTCGGTTTTAAGGCCTATTGGATATTTGATCCTTAAGCAATTAGGGTACTAATGGGCCTGCGACCTAAAAGCCCATTACTACGCCTATAAATATGAGGGGTAGGGTTAGGGGCTAAGGAGACCACCACGTGACAGCCCTAGTCGCCACCCCTCGAAGGCCTCACACTGAGACCCTTGCCGCGTGCGCGGTGCAAGCACATCGGCGCACGGTGTTCCTCTCCGTACGTGTGGACTCCGTGGATGCGCTGCTACTACTGCTGCGCTGATCGGCTACGACGATCGTGATCGTCTACCTGCTGCTGTGACGAGGACGAGGAGTAGACAAACTATATCATCTACTTCCTCTACACCAACGCGCATCTACGTTCCGCTGCGCTGCGCGTCTAGTGGTAACGATCCATGACCTCTGTACTCGCATGTTTCCTGAGTGACGCGGTAGAGTTGCTAAAGTAGCATACCGCAATTTCCCAACAGTGGCATCAGAGCCGACTTGCGTAGTTTCTGGTCTGGATCTTATTAGTAGATGGGATCTACTACAGACATATTCATACGATGAATTTTATCGCACGGTTTTTGGGATTTGGAATTGGTTAGAGTAGATTGTGATCGTATATGACTAAAGGGTCAGTTCGTGCTCCTTCTCTGTTGTGTGCGCAACCTGTCCCTACCAACTGGAATCACCATCGGGACTAATCGTGTACGTAACCAACAGACCACGGTCATGAGTCGCGATCTACTCATGAATAACCGATCACATTGAAAATTGAGGCATTCTGAATGGCTCGGATTCGGGTTGATTTGATCAATTCGATGAGATACCGATGTTTTGCTCTCTGCTATAGCGATTACATAATATAGTTTCGCGCTAGAAATCGTTCTACGCTTAACTCGTTTTTGTGGGAATGATGTGAATGGTATGGCCTTAATATGATGTGATGATCTATGTGTAAATCGTGCAGCATGCGTGTTGCAAATTTAACACAACCGGATTGAGGTTGTCACATAATTGTATAACGACCTTCGTGTCAACCTGTGATGCTTGATCTCTCATGTAATTTATTTGGTAGCTATTAGTTGTATTAGCTTCTTTTATTATCATGGAGATGTCTTCAAGCATGATGGAGATGGAGATCACCACAAGAAGGGAGGCATGGCAGCTCAGATCTTGATGGAACCATGGCGATGGAGACCATTATGATTCTAAAGGCCATACTATTCACAATGTGATATGATCATATGCCTGTGATGCTTATTAATATTCTTTTCATGCTTTTCATATGGTGGATGTTTTGTCATGATAGAATAGCTTCCCTCACAAAAGTTGAGCATTTGATGCCACTTACCAATAGCTGCACCTATGATATTTTGATCGTTGTGTGGTAGGTTTTCCAAAGCAAAGTACCATCATCTATCATAATTCATAGGGTGAATGTTGGACATTCACATCCATAGTGTTGGTTTACTCAACAAAGCTATCAAAACGGTTTTGGGCTTTATGGCATAGAGTTGGGAGTCGGGGCATTGGATGTCACCCAACAAACAAGAGTCATATAAAGATATGATTAACAATGGTTGTTTACCTATGTCACTAATTTTCTAGCAGTGAAGCCAAAGCTCACTAGGAATTAGTGAATATGGATCTTGAACCACTATATGTCGTCAGAGGGAAGACAATGATCATATAGTGGTGATATCTTTTATTAAACTGTTAATAGAAGATTGGTACATAACATAGTGATAAACCTTGCATATTTATTTTCTAATGTAGATAATGTCTGCTAGTAACAATTCCGGTTTCAATTTGCGATCTGTGCTTGAAAAGGAAAAGCTCAATGGAGCTAACTTTATCGATTTGTACCGCAACCTGAGAATCGTTCTTAGGCAAGAGAAAATCGAGTACGTTCTTCTGCAGCCTTACCCTGATGACCTCGCAGCTGATGCAACTAATGCAGCACATAGAGCTTATACGAAGCACTGCGATGATGCACTTAATGTAAGCTGCCTCATGCTCGCCACTATGTCCCCTGATCTACAAAAACAGTATGAGCATACAGATGCTTATTCTATGATTGAGGGACTGCGTGGAATGTTTGAGAGTCAAGCAAGGGCTGAGAGATACAACATGTCAAAGTCCTTGTTCTCATGCAAGCTGGCGGAGGGTAGCCAGTCAGCCCTCATGTAATCAAAATGATTGGTTACATTGAAACTTTGGGCAAACTTGGTTCCGAACTCAAGGATGATCTGGCTATTAACGTGTTTCTCCAGTCGCTCCCACCGAGCTACGAGCCATTCACATTGAATTTTCAAATGAATGGCATGGAGAAAACTTTGGCTGAATTGCATGGGATGCTTAAAATAGCCGAAGAAAGCATTAAGAAAAATGCCACTCATGTGATGATGGTACAAAAGGAGAATAAAAAGAGGAAGTGTGTGACGCATCCTAAAGGCAAAGGCAAGGGAAAGGTTCCCGATGAGCCCTCAAGCTCAAAGTCTAAGCCAAAGGGCAAATCTAGCCCTTCTCCTGATGATGAATGCTTTCACTGTCATGGTAAGGGACACTGGTCTAGGAACTGCAAAAAGTACTTGGAGGATATGAAGAAGAAGAAGGGAAGTGAGACTTCCGCTTCAGGTATAAATGTTATAGAAATTAACATTGCATTATCTTCTAGTGAATCATGGGTATTTGATACCGGATCGATGATTCACACATGCAAATCATTGCAGGGTCTAAGTGAGACTAGAAGATTTGCGAAAGGCGAGTTGGATGTCCGTGTCGGCAATGGAGCAAAGGTTGCGATCATAGCTGTCGGAACTTACCACTTGTCATTACCCTCAGGATTAGTTTTGGAATTGAATAATTGTTATTGCATTCCTACTTTGAGCAAGAAAATTATCTCTTCTTTGTGTTTAGAAGAAGTTGATGGTTATGAGATTGTAATAAAGAACAAATTTTGTTCTATTTATTACAATAATATTTTCTATGCTCAATGTCGATTGGTGAATGGATTATATGTTCTTGATCTTGAGGATAAAACTGTCTGTAACATTAATACCAAAAGGGCTCGACGAAATGATCTAAATCCCACTTTTATTTGGCATTGTCGCTTAGGTCATATAAATGAGAAACGCATTGAAAAACTCCATAAAGATGGATTACTAAGCTCATTTGATTTTGAATCACTTGACACATGCGAAGCTTGTTTACTTGGGAAGATGACCAAAGCACCCTTCACTGGTCAAAGTGAGAGGGCGACTGATTTGTTGGGACTTATACATACAGATGTATGTGGACCAATGAGTTCAATTGCCAGAGGTGGTTTTCAGTACTTCATCACATTTACCGATGACATTAGTAGATATGGTTATGTCTACCTAATGAGGCACAAGTCTGAATCCTTTGAAAAGTTCAAAGAATTTCAGAATGAAGTACAAAATCAATTGGGCAAGACAATTAAACTTCTACGATCCGATCGTGGGGGTGAATATTTGAGCCATGAATTTTATGATCATTTGAAACAATATGAAATTGTTCCACAGTTGACTCCACCTGGAACGCCTCAATGGAATGGGGTGTCCGAGCGGAGGAACCGAACCTTGTTGGACATGGTTAGGTCGATTATGAGCCAAGCAGATCTTCCACTATCCTTTTGGGGTTATGCTCTTGAAACTGCTGCGTTTACACTAAATAGAGTCCCAACTAAGTCTGTTGAAAAGACACCATATGAGATG
Source organism: Tuctoria greenei (assembly GCA_036927565.1). Taxonomy (NCBI): domain Eukaryota; kingdom Viridiplantae; phylum Streptophyta; class Magnoliopsida; order Poales; family Poaceae; genus Tuctoria; species Tuctoria greenei. The sequence goes on along the minus strand of JAYESD010000012.1, from coordinate 10,501,639 downwards.
TGGACCGAGAAATGTCCCGGATTGTCTTTCTCAAAGTTTTGGGATGTGATGTTTATGTCAAACGTTTGACGTCAGACAAAATCACTCCAAAATCAGACAAATGCTTCTTTGTGGGATATCCTAGGGAAACCAAAGGATATTATTTTTATAATAAAACAGAGGGTAAAGTGTTTACCGCTCGCAATGGTGTCTTCTTGGATAAAGAGTTTCTCTCAAAAGGAGTTAGTGGGAGCAAGGTGCATCTTGAAGAAATTCAAGAAATACCTGAAAATGTTTCGGCATCCACTGATCCTACAGGATGTACTAGATGTTGTACAAGAAGTTGATGAAACACCAGCCCCACGAAGGTCTACGAGGGTACGTCGTGCGTCTGAAAAGTTAACGCTTCTAACCACGGAGCAGCATGACATGGTATGTTGGACAATAATGAGCCCACGACCTATACTGAAGCAATGACGGGACCCGACTCTGAGAAGTGGCTTGGAGCCATGGAATCCGAAATTGAATCCATGCATCAAAATCATGTTTGGAACTTGGTTGATCCAATCGAAGGTGTGAGACCTATCGATTGTAAATGGATTTTCAAGAAAAATACTGATATGGATGGAAATGTTCACATCTATAAAGCGCGATTGGTGGCGAAAGGTTTCAAACAAATTCAAGGTGTTGATTATGATGAAACTTTCTCACCTGTTGCAATGCTTAAGTCTGTTCGGATTCTTCTAGCAATTGCTGCATATTTTGATTAAGAAATATGGTAGATGGATGTCAAAACAGCCTTTCTTAATGGAAGTCTGACTGAGGATGTGTATATGACACAACCTGAGGGTTTTGTCGATCCTAAAAATGCTAGTAAAATATGCAAGCTTCAAAAGTCCATCTATGGGTTGAAGCAAGCATCTCGGAGTTGGAATCTGCGTTTTGATGAAGTAATCAAAGGGTTTGGTTTCATCAAGAACGTAGAAGAACCTTGTATTTACAAGAAGTTTAGTGGGAGCGCACATGTATTTCTGGTCCCATATGTAGATGACATATTATTGATCGGAAATGACATTCCAATGCTTGATGATGTTAAATCCTAATTAAGAAAAAGTTTCTCAATGAAGGATTTAGGAGAGGCAGCGTATATTTTGGGCATAAAGATCTATAGAGATAGATCTAAAAGGCTAATTGGATTAAGCCAAGATACATATATTGATAAGATATTGAATCGGTTCAATATGCAAGATTCCAAGAAAGGATTCTTGCCAATGTCACATGGCATTACTCTAAGAAAGAGTCAGTGTCCTTCGACGCCTGATGAGCAAAAGAGGATGAAAGCGATTCCTTATGCTTCGGCTATTGGATCCATCATGTATGCCATGATATGTACACGCCCAGATATATATTATGCTCTATGTATCACGAGCAGATATCAATCAGATTTTGGTGAGGCTCATTGGACCGTTGTCAAAAACATCCTTAAGTACTTAAGAGGAACTAAGGATGCATTCTTAGTGTTTGGAGGTGAAGAAGAGCTCATTGTAAAAGGTTACACCGATGCCAGCTTCCAAACTGATAAGGATGATTCTAGATCGCAATCCGGATTTGTGTTCTGCCTCAATAGAGGGGCAGTGAGCTGGAAAAGTTCCAAGCAAGATACAATAGCAGATTCAACCACAGAGGTGGAGTACATTGCAGCTTCTGAAGCTGCAAAGGAAGCTGTTTGGATCAGAAAATTTGTTTCTGAGTTAGGTGTTGTTCCTAGCGCGTCCAATCCCGTGGATCTCTACTATGACAATAGTGGAGCCATCGCACAAGCAAAGGAGCCTAGATCACACAAACGATCCAAACACATACTACGACGCTATCACCTCATTCGAGAGATCATCGACCGAGGTGATGTGAATATATGCAAGGTGCACACGGATTTGAATGTTGCAGATCTATTGACAAAGCCTCTTCCACAATCAAAGCATGAGGAACACACGAGATATATGGTTATTAGATACTTACATCAGTGATCATAGTGTGTAGTGGGAGACTTGTGTCACAGCTATGTTTATGTACTATTAAATAAATTGTTATATGAGTAATCATTATTTACACTGATCATCAAGTATGTGACTTGTTCGTGAAACTCTTTGTTAAAAGTAATGTTACTCTAGATGATCCCTAGTCTATATCATTATATGAGATCATGATTGCATACAGACTAGCACGTGTATTAATTGATGATCACGTTTCACGGATCATAGATATGGAGATATCGAATTAGTAATGTGAACACATGTTAGTGAACATGGTGTTGGATTGACCCATTCCAAGACACTGCTCGGATTGTTATTTCCATATGTGCCATCAGTTGGTCTTGAGTGATACACCTGCTAGATCCTTAGACCTGAGAGCACCATTGTTTCTCACTATGCGTAGTTGTGTACTTTGAAACTACCAAACACTACTCCGTAAATGGGTAGTCATAAAAGTAGTCTTTGGGTATATAATGAAACATAGAATGAGATGTGCACGGATCAAGATGGGATTTGCCCCTCCTTAATAACAGGAGAGATATCTCTGGCCCCTCGAGATAGTTGGATTTGAAAGTGCATGGCCATGCCAAGGTGATTAAAGGTTAATCACAGTGACTAGAAAGTTAGTCACGGAATGAATCCACTATTTGATCGAGTGAATAGTCGAGCTATCACAAGGATGGCCGCATCTCGCCTTGAGCTTGACTGGTATCATGAGGCAAAGGGATTAGCATGTTGAATGTATCTAGGTTCGACCGATATGATCTTTATGTACATTCGGGAGTCAGTATGTCAAGCTAGGTACCTCTACTGACTTGTGGTTAGAAATGGTTTCCATTCACAACTGACTGCACATGAACCTAACGGGTCACACACTTAAGGAGTTGGAATATCGAAAATCTTGGCTAGATGATTGTCTCTAGTGCAAGTGGGAGATTGTTGGTGATGTGCCCAAGAGGCAATCATAACAATTCGGTTTAAGGCCTATTGGATATTTGATCCATAAGCAATTAGGATACTAATGGGCCTGCAACCTAAAAGCCCATTAGTACGCCTATAAATATGAGGGGTAGGGTTAGTGGCTAAGGAGACCACCACGTGACAGCCCTATCCGCCACCCCTTGAAGGCCTCACGCCGAGACCCTTGCCGCGCGCGCGGTGCTAGCACACCGGCGCACGGTGTTCCTCTCCGTACGTGTGGACTCCGTGGAGGCGCTGCTACTACTGCTGCGCTGATCAGCTACGACGATCGTGATCGTCTACCTGCTGCTGTGACAAGGACGAGGAGGAGACGAACGAGATCGTCTACTTCCCCTACACTGACGCGCATCTACGTTCCACTGCGCTGCGCATCTAGTGGTAACGATCCATGACCTCTATACTCGCATGTTTCCTGGGTGACGCAGTAGAGTTGCTAGAGTACCGTACCGCAATTTCCCAACATAAACAACTCAAATTAGTGACCCACACGAAATCCTATCATAACCAACTCAAATCTTTCCATATTTGAGTCAAACCCGACTCAGGCGCAGCCTGAGTCCATAACCTAGTCGATTGGACCTATCCGACCAACTGTTTACGTCCACATCTCTTCATCACATCTCGGAACCATGTAGCCACGTCCATGCACTCCTTGCACACGTGCAAACATCTTCCAATGACGTCCACGATACCTTCATATGCATTGTTCTTGATTCAAACATGCTGCACAACCTCCCGATCAGCTCAACCACAGTTCCTTCCGAACTTGGTTGTTGGAACCTCATCTCCTCCCCGAGACTAGTCCAATGGATCCCGACACCAGCCATGTCTCGAACTAAAGCAACACCTGCACATGAATAAACAACCAATCCATACGAGCCCAAGTCCTCGACTTGACTCAAGTTAGTTCCGAAAACAACACCTTACGTGAGAACCTCACATAAGCATGTTACAAAAACACAGTAACACGATATCATCCATGTCAACCAAAAATGCACCAAAGACTTTGAAAATGAATACAAAGAAATCTTTCCAGAGATGTAAAGCAAGTACGAAACATTGCAAATGAAAAACAGAAGCATTGCGGTTAAGTTCCGGACCTTGCCAGAGCAACCCGAACCTTGAGCCGGAGCTAACAAAAGCTAGTAGAACCTAGCACCGGAACTAACCAGAACTAGTCGGAGCTTAGCAAAAACATGCCGGAGGTAAAAACAAAACTTCACCGGAGCTGGCCAAAGCTAGTCGGACCTTAATAAAAAGGTGTTTTAGTGATATTCAAAACATTTATCATCAAAGCAAGTGTATTCACTACAAGCCAATGTATTCAGCACACATAGGTCTTACAATCTCCCCCTTGATGAATGCATTGGCAACATCATTTAAAATTCGAACATTGACTTGTTCACATAAAAGTTTTGAAGGCAATTTCTCCCCCTTTGTAAATCAAAAGTAAAATGAGAAGAAAATCCAAAAATTATCCCATATTATCTCTCCCCTTTATTAATTATCTCTCCTTATGCACATATTATCTTTCTCTTCATGCTTATCTCTCCCCCTTTGATAATGTATTCAGCAAGTCATGAGCATATAAACAAATTATCTCTCCCCTTTTAGTTGTTATGAGCATATTATAACATATACATATAAACAAAGCTCATCCAAGTCATACTATCAAGTACCTTACATTATCACATCAATGAAATACATAAAGTAGTGTAAGCCATGCTAGATATCAAATGTAATTTTCAGTTTAAGCAAGTCATAATCTCACAAACTTAACTATTTCAAAACCTGAAATCATGACACTAGTTGCTGCATTTTATTATTTTTCAAATCATAAATTTAGATCATATGATATTTGCAAGAGATTATATGCGCATCTGCCTTATTCTAACTAACCAAGCCAAGCCTATGTCATTTGACAATCAGAAGCTTAAGGACATGGTTTTAGTCATACACAACTTCTTCCAAGTTCATATCTAAGTGCAATGATAAGCCATCTCAAAAGAAGAAGTGCGATGCATGCATATTCTCTTGATCTTTTCTCAATTTATATTTGTTCATAAAAACTCAACATGTGAGTTGATTACTTAATTAATTCTTAATGATTAAAAGCACTTGTGAACATGTAACAAGTTCAAAATAGCAAGAAAGTTCGACCATGACCAGTTTTAGTGTAAGTAATTATTCCAATTACTAGACATGGCAAAAACTACAAAATGTATAACAAGAGTAATGTAGTAAGAACTTTCAGCATGTAAAAGGAATCACAAAGTCATATATGTATGAAATACTATGCTCATATTATTTTAATTTCAAATTCACACATAGACTCCCCAAGTTTCAAATCTCCCCCTCAATTTAAGCCATGAGGATGCATAACCCCTATTTCACTACGAATGTAACAAAAACGAGTGAAATCCAAAGGTTTTGTAAAAATGTCAGCCAATTGTTGTTCGGTATCTACATGGTGAAGCACAATGTTTTCTTTTTCAACATTATCTCGGAGAAAGTGATACCTAATGTCAATGTGCTTAGTTCTAGAATGTTGCACGGGGTTTTTAGCAATGCAAATGGCACTAGTGTTATCACAGAACAGTGGAACACTATCTAGATCAACCCCATAGTCCTTAAGTGTTTGAACAATCCAAAGAATTTGTGAGCAAGCAGTAGCAGCAGTTACATATTCAGATTCGGCTGTGGATTGTGCAACTGAATTTTGTTTTCTAGAGGACCAAGCAACAAGAGAATTACCAAGAAAATGACAAGCACCGGAAGTACTTTTCCTATCAACCTACAACCTCCAAAATCAGCATCGGAAAAAGCTTTCAAAGTAACGTTTGAGGAAGAAGGAAGGAAAATGCCAAATTCTTGAGTTCCATGTAAGTACCTGAGAATCCTTTTGACGGCATGACGATGTGAAGCATGTGGGGAGGCTTGAAACCATGCACAAAGTCATACGCTAAATTGTATGTCTGGTCTTGATGCCGTGAGGTACAAAAGTGATCCGATCATGCTTCTATATTCTTTTTGATCCATGGGTTCACCATCTTCATCAAGTTCAAGTGTTGTTGCTGTTCCCATTGGTGTCCGAAGAGGCTTGCTTTTGTCCATTTTGAAGCGCCTTAGGAGGTCTTTTGTATACTTAGTTCGATGCACAAAGGTACCCTCCTTAGTTTGCTTGATTTTCAGCCCCAAAAAGTAAGTGAGTTCAACCATCATACTCATTTCAAATTCAGAACTCATCATTGCTGAAATTGGACACAAGATCATGAGAAGCACAACCAAAGATAATATCATCCACATACACTTGAACAAATAATGAGTCATTGCCATGCTTAAGCACAAAAAGAGTTTTATCAACCTTGCCCATGGTAAACCCTTTTTCAAGTAAGAATGTTTTTAACCTATCATACCATGCTCTAGGGGCTTGTTTGAGTCCGTACAAGGCTTTGGACAGTTTGTAAACATGATTAGGAAAATCTGAATTTTCAAAACCCGGTGGTTGTTTGACATAAACCTCCTCATCTATGTAGCCATTAAGAAAAGCACTTTTAACATCCATTTGATATAGCTTAAAACCATTTGATTCAGCAAAAGCTAACAAAATTCTTATGGCTTCTAATCTAGCAACAGGAGCAAATGTTTCATCAAAATCTAGACCTTCAACTTGAGTGAAACCTTGAGCAACCAACCTAGCCTTATTCCTAACCACAACCCCATCCTCACTTTTTTTATTTTTAAATACACATTTAGTTCCAATTAAAGTGTGACCTTGAGGTGGAAGTACAAGTTTCCAAACATTATTTCTTTCAAAATTTTCTAACTCTTCTTGCATGGCAATAATCCAAGATTCATTAGTGAGTGCGTGTGATATATCTTTGGGTTCAAAAGAAGCAACAAAAGCAGAATGAGCATAAGAGTTTGGATCGCAAAACCTGGACCGTGTGACTCGTTCGTGCAAGCTTCCAATCATCTGTTGTGGAAGATGATCTTTATAAAACCGTAGGGGAACAGATGTCTCACAAGCTTCTTCTTCATGTTCATCACAAATCGATGAGCTTGTGACTTGAGTATGATTTGAATCAGCATTGATGGTTGTCGGTGCTGGTTGAGAATTAACATCCGGAGCTGAACCAAAGTCTTTAGCTGCTGAATTTTCGGGCAGCAGCTCCACCTCTTCCTCATCTTCAACGAAAATGCTCCCCCCTGCGGATATGGATTTGGACCTGCAATGTTTGAGCTAGTACCTGGGCTAGCTTCATCATAAGACACTTCACAAGTCTCCACAATTTTGATAGTGTCAAGTAAAAGCACACGGTAGCCTCTAGTATGAGATGGATAACCAAGAAACATGCCATCAATGGATCTAGGTTCAAATTTATCAAGATTACCATGTTTCTTAACAAAGCATTTGCAACCAAAGACCCGAACGTGTGTAACACTAGGCCTATGTCCAAACCGGAGCTCATATGGTGTTTTACCTAGCTTAGCACGCAAGAAAACACGATTTGAGACATAACAAGCGGTTTCTAACGCATCAGCCCAAAATTTCCTAGGAGTTTGATATTCATCAAGCATAATCCTAGCTATCTCAACTAAGGTTCTGTTCTTTCTTTCTACAACACCATTTTGTTGAGATACATATGGTGAAGAAAATTAATGATCTATTCTATTTTCAGCACAAAAGTGATCAAAAGATTGATTTTTAAATTCAGTTCCATTATCACTTCTAATTGCTTTTAAAGATCTTGGGTAATCAGTTGATAATCTAAGAAATAAAGTTCTAAAGTGACTAAAAACTTCATTCTTAGACGCCATAAAGTAAACCCAAGAGTATCTAGAAAAATCTTTAACAATCACAAGTACATACCATTTACCTCTGAAGGATTGAACACGTGAAGGTCCTACGGTGTCAAGATGCAAAAGTTGACATGGTTCAGTTGTCATGATCATTGTGAGAGGAGTATGTGAACCTGCAACCATCTTAGCATGTCTACAAGAAGAGCACACAATTTCTTTGTCCCCTTTAACCTTAGGCATCCCACGTATGCGATTAAGAGCACTAACACGCGTTAGGTGATCAAAGCCTACGTGACCAAGTCTACGATGCCAAAAATATAGGTCCTTTGAATCATTAGCAACTAGACACCTATGCTTAGAGGAAGACATATCAAAATCAGCTCTAAAAACTCTTCCAGACCGAGACATGTTAAAAATAAGCTCACTATTTGAACTTACAACTTTGTAGTAGTTTTTATTGAAAATAATTTCCAGATTTTCATCTAGCAATTGTGAAACAGAAAGCAAGTTGTATTTCAAATTTTTAACAAGTGCCACATCCTTCAAAATGTAGTGATCATTTACTCTAACCGAACCCTTAGCAATTATAGGAGTTGAAGAATTATTGGCAAAAGTAACATTCTCTACACATGACACAAAAGAGAGGGAGGATAACCAATTTTTGTTACCGGTCATGTGGCGTGAGCAACCTGAATCCACGATCCAAATGTTCTCCTTCCTCAAACGTGTAACCTACATAGAAGCACAATACGTCGATGACTCAATACTGGGGTTAGTCAAAAGGCATTTAGAAATCCAGTACTGAGTCACGCGACGTGCAGCAGGGAAAACACGCGAAAGCTGAGAAAAAACAGCAGGTTTATGAGTCAAAGTTTGAGTTTTTTTATTCTTAACTACTGACCTATAAGGTGTTACTTTTGTAGCACAAAAATTAGTAGCTCCGGAGGCAAAAACAGAAGGTCCGGAGGTAAACTTTGAATGTTTTTGACTCAAAACAGCAGGTTGTACATTCGGTTCAATATGTGCAGCAAATTTTGCATGAAAGTTATGAGATCTAGCAACCATTCTTTCCCTTTTCTGTCGTTTAGCTAGTCTATAACAAAAATCTATGACATGACCATCTCTACCACAGTAGGTACAATGAAATTTAACTTTGTGTTCATGTCTAGATGAGCAAACAACATTTTTATTTGAAACCGAATGAGACAATACTCCTGCAGATTTGAAAACCACTTCTTTTTGTTTAGGAACTGTTTGAATCAAACCACTTCCTCATGACTTTACAATTTTAGGTGGATGTGCCTTAGCATGAGCATGAGAATCAAAACCTAAACCAGTTTTATCATTGCAAGACTTGGATGAATTAAGCAGCAAGTTTAGGTTCTTATTCCCATTACAAAACCGATCAAATGTCTTATGCATGTTATCAAGTTTATTGGACAGATCAAGGCAAATTTCACATGAAGTTTTTCCTTTTAATTTGCAATTGGAACAATATTTAACTTCATGACAACGTAAAGCATTGTTCAATATAGAGATTTCATTCATAGCATCTTGCAGTTTCTTATCAAGATCATCACAACTAGAACAATGCAAATCAATTGTAGAACAAAAGCATCTTTTAAGTTTCCAATATTAAGTGCAGCAAGCTTTTTGTTCTTTTCAATTTCAAGTTCAAGTTTATCAAGTGTGGAGGTATGTGCACTTGTTAGGGAGGACAATTGTTCATATATTAAGTCACATGAGGAACAAGAATCATCACTAGGAATCAAGGATTTCAAACGATTAATTTCAGATTCTAGTGACTCAATTTTAACAGCATTGTCCTTAAGCTTTTTGTCCTTTTTATTAACAATAACAGTGGCACGAGAAATAGCATCACACATTTCTTCGCAAGTAGGACATACCTCTTCATTGTCGCTATTGTGTTCTGCCTCCTCCATACTTGATCTTGTATTGCCTGCCATGAAGCACAAGTTTGCCAAATCATCTTCATCTTCATCACTTCCAATGTCCACGTCGCTTGAGCCAAGTTCCTGGAGTGCTGAGATAAAACTGCTCACCAATTGACGTCATGTAAAACCCTTCTTTTTCTTCGTATCTTTTGCAGAGGAGTGCTTCATTCTTGTTTTCTTTTCATCCCGGGATGTAAAACCTGAAAGGTTAGGGCAATCTGAACGAAAATGTCCTGTCTTACCACATTCAAAGCGTCGTTGAGGTCCGGAGCTTCCTTTCCTTCTAGTTCTCACATAATGCAATGCTTTTGAGAACCAGGTAGAGATGAGCGCTAGCTCCTCCTCAGGAAACTCCTCAATCTGTTCAAGGGTTAGAGAGCACAGCAAAGCAAATGTACCACAAGATGATGTTTGACCGGAACTAGGCATGTCACATTGAGAAACAAAAGCAATAGACTTGTTGGGGTTCTTGCGTGAGATTATGTCAATTTCATGAGTTTTTAACTTGGAATATAGCACATCTAGAGTAAATGAACTCATGACAGTAGATTCATGAATGGATGTAACTTTCATCTCCCAAATTCACATGTCTAATGCACTTAACAATTGCCTAGCATTTTCAGCATCTGGAAAATTAACATTCACGCTACGCAAGTTGCTGAGAATTTTGTTAAAGCGAGCAAAGAGGTCATCAATGGACTCACCGGGTTGCATCTCGAAGCACATGTATTCTTTCTTGAACATGTCTTGTCTTACCTCTTTGATCGTGTTGGATCCTTCGTGGTAGTCACAAAGTGCTTTCCACACATCGTATGCAGATCGGAGGTGTGCAACACGGTCGAAGTCGCTTTGAGTTAATCCTTGTATGATCAAGTTCCGAGCCTTGTTGTTGTTGTCGACATCTCTTAGATTTGTAGCTGTAACTTGATCATTTGATGGCACTTCGTAAGGCTTGTATACCTTCTCCCATATTGCAAAGCCTTGTGCCTGGATGAAAGCCTCCATGCGTGCCTTCCAAACCTGAAAATCAATACCAGCGAACACACAAGATTTGGCAGAGTACTTCTCCATCATGATTAGTCAAAAAACCGCGCAAATCACAAAGATTAGAGCACCATGGCTCTGATACCAATTGTAGGTCGAAGAGCACGTGAAAAGCTACCAGAGGGGGGTGAATGGTAGATTTAAAAATCTTACGCAGCAGAAACAATTAAACCCCAACCCCTTCGACAGAAAAATGATCTGTTAAAGAAATCATGTGTGAGGATAATCTAAACGTGTTTCACCATGAAAAAAGTGATAGATATCAGAGATAATTAAGTCACGAAGACAACACAACAAGAATCACTCAAATCTGTCGAGAAAAACTCAAGTTATGATCGAAAGATCAAACAAAGGTCAATCTGCCCTACCCGAGAAAAAAACAGTTCTGGAATGCTGCAAAGAAACTCATGTAAATCATAGACAACAAATCTAATGACCGTGAAATTTTGATAGATGATAGACAATCAAGTTGTGAAGACGACCCAAAAAGAATCACGTCAATTCGATCTGTAAAACTCGAGTTATGATAAAACCACCAATGAAAGGTACTGCTGTCCAGAAACTCGACAAGTAAAACTTGTCTGGAACAAGTCGGACGAACAAGGCACAAAAGTTCCTTCAAACTACGAATTTTATTCAATAGAACAAAAGAGAAACAGCCCCCAAAGTCGTGCACCACGAGCTCTGGGCTCCCTTGCTTATATAACCAACTCGAAAGCCAACTCAACTCAAATCAGGAACCTAATCCTACTCTGTTCACGAATCGTAACTTTCCAGAACTGCTTAGGATTCTTATATACGCAGATAGAAGGAATATTAAGACTTCCAAACACCTTAGGAACGTATCCCACATTCCTAAACACCTCAAATTCGTGACCCACACGAAATCCTATCATAACCAACTCATGTATTTTCATATTTGAGTCAAACCCGACTCAGCCGCAACCTGAGTCCATAACCTAGTCGGTTGGACCTTTCCGACCAACTCTTTACGTCCACATCTCTTCATCACGTCTCGGAACCATGTAGCCATGTCCATGCACTCCTTGCACACGTGCAAACATCTTCCAATGACGTCCACGATACCTTCATATGCATTGTTCTTGATTCAAACATGCTGTACAACCTCCCGATCAGCTCAACCACAGTTCCTTCCGAACTTGGTTGTTGGAACCTCATCTCCTCCCTGAGACTAGTCCAATGGATCTTGTCACCAGCCATGTCTCAAACTCAAGCAACACCTGCACATGAATAAACAACCAATCCATATGAGCCCAAGTCCTCGACTTGACTCAAGTTAGTTCCGAACACAACACCTTATGTGAGAACCTCACATAAGCATGTTGCAAAAACACAGTAACACGATATCATCCATTTCAAACAAAAAGGCACCAAAGACTTAGCAAATGAATACTAAGCAATCTTTCCAGAGATGTAAAGCAAGTACGAAACATTGCAAATGAAAAACAGAAGCATTGCGGTCAAGTTCCGGACCTTGCCAGAGCAACCCGGACCTTGAGCCGGAGCTAACAAAAGCTAGTAGAACCTAGCGCCGAAACTAACCAGAACAAGTCGGAGCTCGCAAAAACATGCCGGAGCTAAAAACAAAACTTCACCGGAGCTGACCAAAGCTAGTCGGACCTTAATAAAAGGTGTTTTGGTGATATTCAAAACTTTTATCATCAAAGCTAGTGTATTCACTACAAGCCAATGTATTCAACACACATAGACAGTTTACCACGTACTCAGTCCGGTTATGACTGAATTTGGTTAATTGTGGATCAGTTAACTAAGTCAGCCCACATTATTCCCGTCAAGACCACCTATAATGGAGAGAAATTGGCTGAACTGTATATGGGAAGAATAGTATGTTTGCATGGAGTACCGAAGAAGATAGTCTCAGATAGAGGTTCACAATTCACTTCCAGGTTTTGGCAAAAATTGCATGAAGCTTTGGGAACGAGGTTGAATTTTAGTTCAGCATACCACCCTCAAACGGATGACCAAACCGAGAGGACCAATCAGATTTTGGAAGACATGCTAAGAGCTTGTGCTTTAAAGAATGGGAGAAGTTGGGACAAAAGCTTGCCATACGCGGAGTTCTCGTACAACAATAGTTACCAAGCAAGCTTGAAAATGTCACCATATGAAGCGCTTTATGGAAGGAAGTGTAGGACACCTTTATTCTGGAATGAGGCAGGAGAAACCCAAGTATTTGGTCCAGATGTGTTGCAACAAGCCAAAAAACAAGTACAAATAATTCGTGAAAACTTGAGGGCTGCCCAATTAAGACAAAAGGGCTATGCGGACAATAGGAGAAGGAAATTAACCTCTGAAGTGTGAGATTCCGTCTACCTCAAAGTGTCACCAATAAGAAGTAATAAGAGGTTTAACATAAGAGGCAAGCTAGCACCTCGCTATATTGGACCATTCAAGATTTTGGACAAGAGGGGAAAGTAGCGTATAAGTTGGAGATGCCAACTCATCTTTCAGACGTACATGATGTGTTTCATGTTTTCCAGCTCAAGAAGTGCTTGAGAGTACCAGAAGAACAAGTGTCAATGAAAGAAATAGAGCTAGAGGAAGATTTGACTTATGTCGAGCAACCGACCAAAATCTTGGAAACTAAGGTGAGGATCACAAGGAACAAGGTTATTAGATGGTGTAAAGTTCAATGGAAGCACCACACAGAAAAAGAAGCGATGTGGGAATTGGAGGATGATGTCAAAAAGGAATTTCCCTATCTCTTCTCTTCCGTGTCGAATCTCGAGGGCGAGATTCATTTTAAGGGGGGTAGGTTTGTAACACCCTCATTTTCATGCATCATGACCTACATATATTCATATACATGTTTAACATTAACCCACATAGAGAGGAATGAGTTTAAAATTGATTTGGAACATTTAAAATTGATTTGGAACAAAACCACACTTAAAATGCTGAAAAGTGCGGACTACTCCATTTTTGGTGAGGACTAGTCCGATTTCTCTCAGACTAAAAACGAACTTGTCCGATTTTGCTGCGGACTAGTCTGATTTTGCCTCTGGAAACTTTCGGACTTGTCTGATTTTTGTGCGGACTAGTCCAATATTCCAAGAATCCTTGAAAATTTGCTAAGTCCCTGGACTTTTCCAGACTAGTCCGGTGTTCCAGCGGACTTGTCCGTTTTCCTCTCTCACTAAAGTCGAACTTTTCTGATTTTAGGCCAGACTTGTCTGATTTTCTCTCTGGACATTTTTGAACTAGTCCGGTCCTTTTCGGACTTGTCCGATATTTCGCGACCCCGAATTGATCTTTTGTTTTACGACTTGATTCTTGGATTTCACGATAAGTGGGCCTAGGGACGTCGTGCCTAACTCTTTTAGAGCCCATTTGGGACTCTAAACCAGCCTCTACTCCTCTCAAACTCAAAATCCATCTAACCCTAGCCTCCATCTCTATATAAACAACCCCACCCCATGGCTTGACATCTATTTGCCAATTTTCCACCCCACCCAAACCCTAGTTCATGGAGAGCGACCATCAAGGAGGGAGGAGGAGATCCCAAGCAAGAAGAAGAAGAGGAGGAAATGAAAGAGGATCAAGATCTCCATCAAATTTCGTTCTTCATCACCAATTCATCTCCAAGTTCATCACCAACCCTAGATCATCAAGATCCAAGTGTCACCTCCAAGTTTCTTGATTCATTGGAGTTCTAAACACATGGTATACCTTCTATTCTCTTTTCCTTACGAGAATTCAACCCCAAATCTCCAAATTTACGTCGATCTAGAAAATCCTAGTTCGCTAGTTCTGCGAAGTGCGGACTAGTCCGACCTTCAACAGACTAGTCCGATTTTGCTGACTAAATTGTGTTCAATTAATTCTAAAATTAGATCTAATCGAATCCAAACCTGTATAAACTTATTAAAATCTATTAGAACTAGTTAGTGATCATTAAAATCAATCTATTAACAAGTTCTACCTTGCATTTGCATCAATCATGCATGTCATGTCATATTGAGTAATATTTGTGCACTCTTTGATTGTGTTTCTTGTCTTCTATGTTTATTTTGTGGATTAGACGGATTTGCGCTAGAGAGTGCCGTGGAGGATCTACAGCACCAAGAGTTTTAAGGCTTTGACCCTAATCAACCACAAGAGCAAGGCAAGTGTCCTTGAAGCATATTTATCCTGTTTTAAAATAAATGTTTTGTTTGCAAAACTGCATTCTTGTGTCAATTTGATGGGAAATTATATGGTAGGAAGTTTACTAGTTTTGTTGGCCACCCTTGTCACCTGGAATATATGGTAGAGAGTCGGGATGGGATTTTTACCTTTTTGCTTCGCTTAATCAACTGGATGGGAAAACGACTATACCACTCAATTTAATTATGCATGGATGAGATTATAGTTAACATGAACTGGTTATATGAAATTGTAAGGGTGATCTAAGCAAGCCTGGTATGTGGATGGGTTGGATGTTATGGTGGTTTTGCTTGCTTTAGATCTAAGGACCGGTTCGTGGAGCGACCATCCATGATTTACAGTGCCACCACGAGTCCAAGTAAAGGTGTGGCATAGCTGATTAATTAGGGCTTTGCCAGTGCTATTTGGACCATTAAGGATGCTCGGGGAAGGGGTAGTCGGATTGGGTTTGTTGATGAATGGTGGGACTACCCTGGGATCCGAATGGCTCAAGAGGGGGCCCTTGGTTGAAGATGTGCTCAGTTGGAGACATCGCCACCGGTGAAACCTCAGTGGGGTCTAAATAGGCTATTAATCCCTTTGTAAAGGCTACTTTGTGATCTCTTGGCCACACACCTAAGGAAGTGTGAGACGGCATAATTGAGATTCTATAGTCATCGAAAGGTGATGAAATCACAAACCCGTGGGTAAAGCGGTACAACCTCTGTAGAGTGCATCTAAAACTATCATGATAGCCGTGCTCCCGGTTATGAGCAACCTGGACCCTAACATGATTAGAGGAAAATTGGGACTTTGGAATGGTTATGGTTGGTATTATGGTTATGGATGGTTATGAATCGAATTCTGGTATTGAATATGGATATTGGTATATGAAGATGGATATGGAATATGGACTGGTATTATGATAACTACATGGCTTATGATGGGTTTAGTCATATACATGTAATATATTGCTTTTCAAATGTTTTAATGTACTTTTCAGCACTCAACTATTATTATTGTCGTCATTTGAATTAGCCACATGTCATACTTTCCACACTTGTTGAGTACGACATGTACTCACTCTTGCAATCCCCCCCCAATAGTTGCAGGTCAGGATTGGGAGTTTAATGGCGATAATGCAGAGTTCTAGGCCGTGTCTACCGTCAGCTTTGCCTGTGGTGTTGATTGGAGATGTGTTATACACTATTGCTTATGCTGCCTAGCAGTTTAGTTTGCTTATTTAGTTTATTTCCGCTGCATTAGTTGAACTTGTCATTAATATTCATTAGAGTTTGTATTCGAGGATAATATGGTTTGTGCAGTAGAATTTGGTTAATTAATCTTATTCTGTGGTAATTTTCTGTATACTCTTTTGTGAATGCACTCGTGTATGTGTGTTGAACATCCTGGGCACACATATGCGTTCACTTGGTTCATTTTCGTAACCGGGTATCACAAGAGCGTGCAGCCTGCTTAGCCTGGTCATATACCCTAAGCTTGCGCGCTTTGCCTCCCAGTGCTACGGCTAAGTACCGAGGGCCAAGAAGCTCACACCCCGAATAAGGTGTGAGCCGGGTCCCGGGTGCTAACGCACTGTATTACCAAAACCCCGCGTATCGGCCCAGGACTGTAAGACATGAGAAAGCTAAAAAGATAGGAAAAGCTCACCAACTAGCGAACAATATGCACCCATGTTATGTGTGTAGGACATACAGAGCAGGTTACTTTGATGAGCAACGCCGGAGAACCCAGCTGCGGCATCACCCAGGGGCCTGCCATCGACAAATCTACGACGATGGTGGGCAACGCCAGAACAGCCAGCTCCGGCACCTCCCAGGAGACCTGTTGTCGACAAGTCTACGACGATGGTGGGCTACGCCGAAAGCATTCAGCTCCAGCATCACCCAAGGGGCCTGCCGTCGACGTCCAAGAATGTTGACAAAAGCAACAAGCGCTGATAAGTGAGTACACCATTCTGCCCTGCTCTTGATGCTAACAAGGTTCTCCTGTAGTATCGGGTACACCAGGAGCCTGCCGTCGACGCACCTACCATGATGGCAGGCGACGCTGGAGCAACCTGCTCTAGCACCTCCCAGGGGTCCTACTGTCGATGACTATGTGATGATGGTTGATGACGCCAAAGCACCAAGCTTCGGCACCTTCCAGGGGGCCTGCCGCCGACGCATCTACGACGATGGTGGGCAACACCAAAGCATCCAGCTCTATCATCACCCAGGGGGCCTGCCGTCGATGAATCTACGATGATGGTCGGCAACGCCGGAGCATCCAGCTCCGGCACCTCCCAGGGGGCCTACCGTCGACGAATCTATGACCATGGTAGACGGCGATGGAGCATTCAGCTCCGGCATCACCCAAGGGACCTGCCATCGACGTACGAGCACGTCAACAATAGGAACAAGTGCGGACAAGTGAGTACACTCTCCTGCCCCTGCTCTTGTTGCTAACAAGGTTCGCTTGTGGTATCCTGTGCACCAGGGGCCCGCCCTTGACGACTTTATGATGATGGTGGATGATGCCGGAGCAGCCAGCTCCAGCACCTCCCAGGGGGCCTGCCGTCGACGACCTTACAACGATGGTGGATCACACCAGAGCATCCAGCTTCGGCACCTCTCAGGGGGTCTGTCGTCGATGACTTCACGACGATGGTGGACGATGCAGGAGCATCCAGCTCTAGCACCTCCCAGAGGATCTGCCGTCGATGACTTCCTGATGATGGAGGGCGACGCCGGAGCAACCAGCTCTGGCACCTCCCAGTGGGCCTGCCGTACACGACAACACTCAGAAAAAGCCGGACGCTCCTGGATGGGACACGCCGAGACCAATCACTCATGCTCTCCCACTCCGTTGGGGGCCAGCCGAAGACATCCTACGCTCAAGTGGTGGGCGTACCCAACAATCTGTCCACGCCTACCAGGGGGCCTCTAAGGGGGGTTTCCATGGGCAGGACGTCAACTAGCAACAAACCAGCCGTGTCAGCTATGCAAGCGTTGGTCCCTAAAAAGCTAATGGCATCAACAAAAGCTATTCAAGTGTGACACCCGGTTCTGAAAATGAACAAAGTGAACGAATATGTGTGCCTATGACATTCAACACACATAAACGAGTGCACTCACAAAAGTATATACAAAAAATTACCACAGAACAAGATTAGTTAAGCACCTTTATTACACAATTCATAATATCCTCGAATACAAGCTCTAATGAATATTAATGACATGTTTGAACTAATGTAGTGGAAATAAACTAAATAAATCAAATATGTTGCTAAGCAAAATAAGCATAAGGGCATAGCGCAGCTCCAATCAATCCACAGGCAAGCTGACGGCTGACACGACCTAGAACTCCGCATTATCACCATTATACTCCCAATCTTTACTTGCAACTGTTGGTGGTAGAATTGCCAGGGTGAGTACATGTTGTACTCAGCAAGTGTGGAAAGTATGGCATGTCGCTGATACAAGTGACGAATATAATAATGGCTAAGTGCTGAAGAGTACGTCAAAACATTTGAAAAGCAATATATTATACGTATGTGAAGTAAACCCATGATAAACCATGTACTTTCCATACTACCTGTCCATATTTCATTACCATCGTCCATATTCCAGATTTCTCATTACCATTAACCATATACATTGCCATAAACCATAATACCATCCAATAACCAGTACCAAACCATCCCAATTTCATGTTTCCCTCTAATCATGGAAGTTGTTTAGGTGCTCTTAACCGGGAGCAAGGTTATCATGATATTTTTAATATTGTGCAGAATTTGTATCGCTTTACTCACGTGTTTGTGATTTCATCACTTTCCGGTGACTAGAACCTCTATTATGTCGTCTCACACTTTCGTCGGTGTGTGGCCAAGAGATCACAAAATAGCCTTTACAAAGGGACTACTAGCATGTACAGACCCACTAAGGTTTCACTGGTGGCGATGTCTCCAACTGAGCACATCAACAACCAAGAGCCCCCTCTTGTGCCATTCGGATCCCAGGGAGTCCCGCCTCAAATCCAAACCCAATCTGACTCCCTTTCCCCGGTGAGCCAAATGATCCATGCAAAACTAGCAATATCCTAATTAATCAGCTACGCCGCACCCATACTTGGCCACGTGATGGCACTGTTGTCCTGGCTTATTCTCGCATGAACCAGTCCTTAGATCTAAAGCAAGCAACAACCATGTCTTCCAACCCATCCACACAACAGGCTTCCTTTGGGCACCCATTACCATATCATATTAACCAGTTCATATTAACCATATCTCATTAATGCATAATTAAATGGTATAGTTGTTTTCCCATCCCAATTAATTAAGCGAAGCAAAAAGGTAAAAAGCCCTTCCCGACTCTCTACCATGTATTCCAGGTGACAAGGGTGGTTAAGCAAAGCTAGTAAACTTCCTATCATAGGAATTGCCATCAATTTGACACAAGCATGCAGTTTTAAAAATAAAACATTTATTATAAAAACAATATCAATATGTTCCAGGACACTTGCCTTGCTCTTGGTATTGGTTTGGGTCAAAGTCTTCAAATTCCTGGTACTGGACGTCCTTCGCAGCACCCTGTAGCGCAAATCCGTTTAAACCGCACAATAAACACACGAGACAAGAATTACAATCAATAAGTGCACATATGTTACTCAATATGACATGACATGCATGATTAATGCAAATGTGAAGCAAAACTAGTTAATTAGTTGTCAATGATCTTTACTAACTAGTTCTAATAGCTATTAACAAGTTTGGACGGGTTTGGAATTGATTAAAATCAATTTGGAATTAATTCAGTAGAAAATAGTGAGCGAAATCGGACTAGTCTGTGTCGGGCCGACTAGTCCGCCCTTCACTGAGCAGCGGATTAGGGTTTTCTAGATCGATGTGAATTTGGAGGAACGGGGTTGAATTCCCATGAGAAAAGGGAAGTAGAAGGTATACTAGGTGTTTAGAACTCCAATGAATCAAGGGTTTTGGAGGCAACACTTGGATCTTGATGATCTAGGGTTGATGAAGAAACTTGATGGTCGATTGTTGATGAAAAATGAAAACTTGATGGAGATCTTGATCCTCTTTCGTTTCCTCCTCTTCTTCATCTTGCTCCAGATCTCATTCTCCCTCCTTGATGGTGGCTCTCCACGAACTAGGGTTTGTAGTCTTTCAATTGAGGCAAAAGGATGTAAAGTTGAGGGGTGGGTTTTTTTACAAAAGGGTGGAGGGCTAGGGTTTGATGGATTTCGAGTTTGGGGAGGGTGGTGGCCGGTGTGGGGTCCAACATGGGCTCCAGAAAGGGTTAGACATGACGTCCTAGGCCAACTTAAGGTAAAAACCAAAAATACGTCGTGAAACAAAAGATCAATTCAGAATCACGATCACCAGACAAGTCTGCAAGGGGCCGGACTAGTCCAAAGTTAGTCAAAGAGATATCGAACAAGTCCGTACTATACATCGGACAAGTCCGAACTTAGTCAAAGAAGAAAACAGAGAAGTCTGGCCAAAATCAGACAAGTCCGATTTTAGTCAGAGGGGTGTGGGGACCGGAATCCCGACCTCCAAGGATCTCATTGGGTGGTGTCGTGCGATGCGAAACCCAACAGTATACAAGAAAAGAACGAGAATAGAATACAATACCAAGTCTTTATTTAGCACATCGGAAGTTTTACAATACTAAGCGAAAAGAAAAGAGAACTATACATCATAGCTATGCTCTCGGCACTAGCTATGCAAAAGCAAAGTCATACATGCTCTGGATACTTTACACTAGCATCACCCAACTTATGGCGGCGTGCAGGGTTCCCACTCGGCTGTAAACCCTGGAGGGGGTGCAGCCTCGTCATCGAACCCGTCATCAGTCATATAATCTACAAAAACTTGTTAACTGCAAACGTGAGCTTAAGGCTCAGCAAGACTAACCCATCTCACTAGACATATGCAGGGTCCAGGGTTTACAGCCTCATCATCGAACCCGCCATTAGTCATATAATCTGCAAAAACTTGTTAACTGCAAACGTGAGCTTAAGGCTTAGCAAGACTAACCCATCTCACTAGACATATGCAGGGTGATTACTAAGCATAGGTAAAGAATAGCATAAAGGACTCGCCTACAAGTGGATCCTTATAATCATGTTTTAAGTAGCACATGACATTCTTCAGGCACGACACATCATAGACTCCACAATCAAACAAGAAACTCTTTGCCGATGATATGACGTGCACAAAGCACATCATGCTATTACAGGTAAAGTATGGGGAAACTGTAAACTTTTAATTGTACTATCTCTAAGCCATACAAGGTTGCAAAAAAATTATAATTCAATACATCGTATTTTCCTGACTTCTTCAATATTTACTACGTCATAGCGCAGTGAACAAGTGGTACTCTATTACCGCGAGGGACGGTGATTGCAATCAGGACACACCCAGAACAACATGACACATACACACTTTTAGAAATGTCAGCGAGTACTTCCAGCAGTACCTACGTAACACTTCAGTACTAGTCGTATATGGCCACCTTTCACTAAACACTCAAATGTCGAACCGGTCGATCCGTCATGAGCAGGAGGTCACTCCATGAGCATACTCTGATGTGCCCACCAGCTGATTTACACCTTGCTGCCCTCAACCCATGCCTATAAAACGGAATGGGATGCCTCGACAAACCAGTATTAAGCTACGTCAGGGTGTTGGAGCCCATTTCTCCAGTATGTCGCCGGTACAATTAAAGCTTGTCCAGCAGGGCCGCACACGAAACGGTCCTCAATCGACACAAGCAGGGCTACGCACGTGAGACCACGTCTCGCTGCATCCTACCCGCTGCTCAGTCTCAATTTCATATTTATAAACCATTTCTTGATCCAATTCATTCCGTGTGATAAAATCCTATCTCGCGAGTAGATTCCAACTACTCGGCTTCTACCGGATTCCTATGAACATAAACTTAGCAATTTCTACTCATGGGGATGTAGACCTACCCAAGACTCCATGGGATTTGTGGGCCATGCAAGTGGATGTCAAACACCTTAAACGTAATGCACAACATCTGAAGACGTAAAGTGAATGAAAACTGCAAAGACACTGTAAGGAACTTAAATGCAAATCGGGGCTTGCCTGAATGCGAGTCTGAGTCTATGTTAGTCTCCGGCAGCTGGACATCCAAAGATTCCGACTGCTCCTCAGCTTCAGTTACT
Source organism: Tuctoria greenei (assembly GCA_036927565.1). NCBI lineage: Eukaryota > Viridiplantae > Streptophyta > Magnoliopsida > Poales > Poaceae > Tuctoria > Tuctoria greenei. The sequence continues at coordinate 10,479,468 of JAYESD010000012.1, read as the reverse complement.
ACACGATATGCATATATTATATATGAATGACTTTGAAAATAAAATTATGTTTAAGGTCACAAGATAATATCTTGTGATCAAAATAAGATAATGATCTTAATTGGCATTGGGACTTCTAGGGTAGATACTAAGGATTATGATGGAGACTTTTGCAAAGAACAGGAGATGATCAAGGGAGTTTGTTACTTCAAAAATTATAGCAAGCCATAACCTTCTCTGAATTCGGGTTGAATTTCGGGAGATCTATCATCGCAAGTAGTGGTTGTACCATGTAGAGGAGGTTTCACTGGTTCTAGGAAAATTGGTTTCATAATTTTCTAAGCTTCCTATAGGAAGAAATTTATTTTACAAGTTTGGGGAAAATGCTGAAATTGATTTTTGTATTTTTCCCAATTTTTAAACTACAAAGATAATTGGGACACTGATCAATCCAGTAAATGATGTCCAATGAACTTGAAATTTTTACTGGATATCAAGTGAGTTTTGGAGAGCGTTCTTCCCAAATTTGGGAATTTTCTAAAAAGCATAACTGTAGGAATGAATTCTATAAGCATTTTTTTATCTGAATTATGGAGAAACTTTTATGGACTTTCATACAAATCCAAGTGCACCACTGGAAAGTATTCTGCATGCTGGTTCTAACAAAATTTATTTGGAAATTTTTGGACAATTCTACTAGGAGTTATGGATTTTCCAAGTTTGCTTAAATCCTGGAACTATTTTCCAAAGGGAAACAATTAAATAAAACAGCCGGGCCCACTGGTTTAAAACCAACCAATCGCAGCAGGGCCGCACCGGGGTCCACGGGGTTAACCCGCGCATCCGCACCGGATCCGCGTTCACAGCTGATCCCGCACGAGAGGGAAATCGCTAACAGGCGGGACCCAGGGGGTCTTCGTCTAGCTCCCGGCGCGGCGGCGTTCCTCGCCGGAATCACTGCGGCGCTTCGCCGGACTAGGTTGCATCGAACTCCTTTCGGCCTCGCCTTGACCGCTCAACCATAAAATCGACCGCGCAAGCCGATGGTGGGGTCCAATCGAGGCGGCGATGGCCGGAGACGGCGGTGCGACGGCGGCGGCGGAGCTAGGGTTTTGGCGATCGTCAGAAATGCTCGGAAATGGCGTAATAAGCTGGGGAAAAGGTCGGGAATGTTCCTGGGAGCACCAGGATGATGATTTGGGGGTTAGAAAGGGGTGACATCGCCGGCAAAGCTGAGTTCGATGGTGTGCCGATGGTTTTTACATAGCGGCTACAAAAACTAGCATAACATAGCCATTCCTCGATGATTCTTTCTGCTTTTTGTTCGTACTGAACCGTAAGGAGGCTAGCAAACTAATATGTAACGGGATTAAACGATAGTTACACCTAGAAAACGAATTGCGAGGTGAACCTAGAAAAAAGCATATAATGCATGCCGAACAAGAAAAGATGATTTTGTGCTCGATAAAAGATTAGCTTGGGAACGGTTTGTACCGTGAGCAAGGTGGTGTCCTGGCGCTCAGTTCGTTTGTTGACGTCGAAGCGCGAGACGGCCTAGGCTGCTGGCACCACAGTGGACAGAGAGTGATGTCCTCGGTGGCCGACGATGATGACGGCAGAACTTCAAAATAAGGGCCAAACAAGGGACAAAACGATGAGCCAAAGGTTGAGGATGGTAGAGCACAGTATGGGCTTCGTGTTTGCCGTTTGCATCGAAGTGAAATAAAGCACAGAGGAGGCGCTCACCGGTGGAGAACGGAGGCGATGGTGCTGTGCGACGGCGGCGCGAAGCAAAGCAAAGAGGAAGACGGGAGGGGAGTGGTGTGAGGCGGCTACGGTCGGGGCTTTAAGGCGCGCGACGAGTAGGCAAGCAGGCAGCTTGCTGGAGCTTGCATGCGTGCGGTGTTGAGCGGGGCGGCGTCGAAATTGCGGCGCGCAGAGCAGTACCGTAGATGTGCCACTGACTGGTGGGTCCCACTGTTCTTATCCCCTGCACTTCTGTGCAACATCAATTCTCCTACCAAAATTGATCCAAAAATTCCATATTTTTGTGGAGAGGCTCAAATAAATATCTGGAACTTGATTCAGAAATTCGATTTTGAATTGGAACAAGTTTCATTTGAATTTCAAATTTGAATTTGAAATTGAATGAAATTCAATAAGGCCACTGAATTAAATAGCAAATGAGTTTCAAAAATTGTGAAACTTGGGGAATAAGTCAAGCATTTCATGCTGACAATGATGGTGTGTTTAAATAAGTTGAACAGAATTCAAAATTTGAACTCTAAATATAGCTTGAATTTGCTAAGCGTCTCAAATAAAATAGCAAATGGAATTCAAAAATCTTGAAACTTGGTAGGAAGTCTATTTGGAATATTATGAGGTCATGGAAAAATTTATAGCTTCAGATATGAATATTTTGGCAGGGCCTATGTACAGTGCTATATTCAAATTAATCTGAATATATTAGTACTGCATAGTAATTTGCCCCATAAATTTTTATTCAATAGTTTGCAAAAATTGTAGAAAGGTCACTTAAATTATTCTATGGTCATTGGTGAAGTTCATTCCTTCTGTTACTAAAATTTCAGTATGAGTAAAAGAAATATTATTGATGATATCAAGTTTATGTGTACAACCATAATTGATCTTCATTATGGTTGACAACCAACTGTTACTGAACTTGATAATAAGGAAACTGGGATTTTACATTCCTCCCCCCTTAAAAGAATCTCATCCCGAGATTACAAAAGGAAGGATAAAAGAAAAAGACCTAACGAACATATGCCGCTAACAAGTCCGAATAGTTTGTTCTAAGATATTCCTCGCTTTCCCATGTTGCTTCTTCAGCTGTGTGGTTGTCCCACAAGATCTTGTAGAAATGCAAGGTGCGGCTTCTTGTGGTGCGAGTCTTCTCATCGATTATCTGGGTTTGATGCTCAGAGTAAGTAAGATCTGGTTGGAGAGCTTCCAAATCCTCCATACGGACGTCAGCTAGGGCCTTGAGACATTTCCGCAACAGCGAAATGTGAAACACATTGTGGACCCCTGAAAGCGACGCTGGCAGCTCTAGTCGATAGGCCACAGGTCCGCATTGTAATTATTGTGAACGGCCCAATGAAACGTGGATCTAGCTTCCCTTTTACTCTGAAGCGATGAATCCCTTTCATTGAGGATACACGAAGGTAAACGTGATCCCCGACATCGAAGTGAAGGGGTCAACGTCGTTTCTCCGCATAGCTTTTTTGACGAGACTGAGCAGCCTTGAGGTTGGCTTGAATAACTCGTACTCGTTCTTTGGCTTCATTCACCAAGTCGATACCATATATCACTCGTTCGCCGGATTCACACCAGTTCAAAATTGTGCGGCACTTCCGACCATAAAGAGCTTCATATGGTGCCATCTGGATGCTAGCCTGATAACCATTGTTGTATGAAAACTCCGCCAATGATAGATGATCATCCCAATTCTTACCATGGTGAATGGCACAGGCGTGGAGCATATCCTCTAGCACTTGGTTTACTCATTCTGTTTGACCATCAGTCTGTGGATGGTAAGTTGAGCTTCAAATCAACTTGGTACCCAGAGATGCGAGGACCTGCTCCCAAAATTGAGAAACGAACAAGGTTCCACGATCCGATATGATAGTGTGGGGTACTCCGTGTAGGCACAGGATCCTGGCAATATACAACTCTGCATATTATCGTGCCACATATTTTACATTGACTGGAATAAAGTGAGCCGACTTGGTGAGTCGGTCGACTATCACCCAAATCGAGTCATGCTTGTGAAAGGTGAGAGGTAACCCAACAATGAAATCCGTGCTGATGTCCTCCCATTTCCAAGCCAGTATGCTTAAAGGTTGTAGCTGTTTGGCGATCCTCAAATGATCGGCTTTCACTCGCCAACATGTATCGCATTATGATATATACTTCGCTATTTCATGCTTCATCCGAGACCACCAGAATTTCTTCTTCATGTCCTGGTACATTTCGTTACTTCCTGGATGAATAGAATACTTGAACAAATGAGCTTCGTACAATATCTTCTTCTGGAGTTCCATATTACGGGGCACCACGATGCAGTCTTTGAACCAGATGGTACCGTCATCGTCACATCGAAAACACTTCATCTCCCCCTTATTCATTCTTCAGCGAATGTGCGACATGCCCTTGTCTTTCCTTTGAGCCTCTACAATATATTCCCTTATGGCAGGAATGAGAGCTAGATTGTAGAGCACCACATATGGAACCAAGTAAAGACTCGATTCTTCTTCTTCCATCAAGGTGATGGAAAAATTATTGACATGGGACTTGTGACTCAGCGCATCTGCAACTACATTTGCCTTCTCAGGATAGTAGTGGATCTCAATCTCATAGTCTTTGATCAATTCCAACCATCTTCGCTGTCGCATATTCAAGTCCTTCTGGGTGAACATGTACTTCAAGCTTTTGTGATCGGTATAGAGATGCACTAGGTTGCCCAATAGATAGTGTCTCCACATCTTCAATGCAAGTACTACGGCAGGGAGCTCAAGATCATGAGTCAGATAACGTTGCTCATGGTTCCAAAGCTGCCGTGATCCATAAGTGATTACCATTCTATCTTGCATCAATACACAACCCAAACCAATCCCAGATGCATCACAATAAACATCAAATGACTTGGTTTTGTCCGGTTGAGCTAATACCAGTGATGTTGTGAGGTGTTTCACTAATGCTTGAAAATCTTCCTCACATTCCTTCGTCCATACATACTTTTTCCCTTTCTTCAGAAGTTCTGTCATTGGTTTAGCTATTTTAGAAAAACTTGGAATGAACCTTTGGTAATACCTTGCTAAACCCAGGAAGCTTCGAACTTCATGTACAGAATTTGGAGACTCCCATTTGAGTACTTGCTTAATCTTGCTTGGATCAACTGCAATACCCTCCGCAGAGATGATGTGCCCTAGAAATGGCACTTGGCTGATCCAGAACTCACATTTGCTGAACTTGGCATACAGCTTGTGGTCTCGCAATCGTTGAAGCACGATGCACAAATGTTGAGCCTGTTCTTCTTCAGATTTTGAATACACAAGGATGTCATCGATGAAGACCACGACAAACTTGTCTGATTCCGGCATGAACACCGAATTCATGAGATACATGAAATGAGTCGGAGCATTGGTCAATCCAAAGGACATGACAAGGTACTCGTACAATCCATACCTCGTCGAGAATGTCGTCTTAGGTATATCCTCTGGTCGAATCCTGATCTGATGATACCCAGAGCGAAGATCCATCTTCGAGAATACCTTAGCACCCACCAATTGATCGAATAGAATATAGATGTGTGGTAGTGGATACTTATTATTGATTGTGATAGCATTGATTGGATGATAGTCCACACATAGTCTTAGTGTCTTATCCTTCTTCTCCACGAACAATGCAGAACAGCCCCAAGGTGATGAACGAATGAAACCCTTGTCCAAAAGTTTCTTCAGCTGCTCTTTCAGTTCTGCAAGTTCCTTAGGTGCCATCTTATCCACCTTCCTTCAGATTGGCACTGTTTCCGGTACAAGTTCAATCTTAAACTCGACATCTCTTTCTGGTGGCATACCAGGAAGATCTTCGGGAAATACGTTCAGATACTCACGTACCACAGAAATGTTCTCAAGTTTAATGGTCTCGGTGTTGTAAGTAGTTGGAGTCACGTGGATTATTCCTTCAAGAGTGAGAGCTTGGGGAGGGTGGACCGGAGAATTTAGATATATCCTCCGAGGAACGATGTCTATAATAGCACAGTTGTATTGCAACCATGCCATCCCTAAGATGACATCTAGCTTCTGATGTTCCAGAATAATGAGAGAGATAGGGTATATGTTCCCACCCAGGTTAAGAGGTACCCTATGGACCATCTTATCTGGTACTACTTTCCCACCCAGAGAACAAACCAAATATGGAGTTTTTCTGGGAATGATAGGCAACTGATATTGATTGACATAAGACTTGCTAATAACATTGTGGGAAGCACCGGAGTCAAAGAGGATGACTACGGGATGACCAAGGAGAGAGAACGTACTCGTGAGTACGGGTGCACCATCCAGAACGTCCTTGATGGCGAGGTGGTGGACGTTGCCGGTTCTGGTGGCTGGCTTCTTGGGCTGGTTTGCCCCCTGGTACGACGACTGTCCTCCGCTCTGCGGGCAATCCTTGGCGAAATGCCCCGTACGACCACACGTGAAGCACGTGTACGGGGTCTGGCCAGCATGGAAGGGAGGACGGAATCCCGGTGCACGCGGTGGTGGTGGAGGTGCACGCGGAATCATCCCCTGCTGCTGCTGTGGATGAAAGTCGGCATTGTTGAATTGGCAACCTCGAAACATCGATGGTCGCGATGGCGGTTGCAACCTCTGCCGGATGGTGATCGATACACCATTTGGTACTTCTAAGGAGCACCACCTCCGCTGCTCTGCGGAACACTCCTTTTCTTTTTGTCGGAGAACAGCTCCCTAGTAGCATCCTCCTGTACAATTACGACGTTGACAATGTTGTTGAAGCTGCCGCTGTTGAACAAGGAAAGCTTGTCCTTCATCCTGGGGTTCAAACCCCGATAGAAGCATTCACGCTTCCGGTCTTCAGTACTCACTTGGTCCTGGGCATACTGGGCCAAGTGGTTGAATGCCTTGGAGTACTCGTAAGCACTCCTTCCTCCTTGCTTCAGCTCCAAGAACTCTTGAAGCTTCCTCCTCATAATACCGGGAGGTATATGATAGGCGCAGAACGGCTCCCAGAATTCTCCCTAGTTCACGACATTGTCTGCTGGTCGGGCGGCGAGATTATTCGCCCACCATGCCCCAGCAGAACCCTGCAACTATTGTGCCGCGAATAGGGACTTCTGTTGTTCAGTCATCCGCAACAAACCGAACTTTCCTTCGATGGAGCGGAGCTAGTTGTCCGCCTCCAACGGTTCATCGACCTCCATGAAAACCGGCGGGTGCATTGACATAAAGTCTGAGTATGAACTCGGAGAGGGCTGTCGTGGACCCGCATCTGGTCGCCCCCTTTGACCGGACGAATGTTGAACAAAAGTCCGCAGCAACTCATTTTGCTTGTCGTGCGAGCCGAGCACTGCGGCGAGAACCTCCGCTAGACTCCTCGGAAGTGCAGGAGGTGGTGGTGGTGGTGGAACTTGTTGCTGCGGTGTCGCAGCTGGCTCCTGGGTCGGAGATTCGTCCTCCCGACCACGACTTGAACCTCCCATCTCAGGCGTGGAACGTGTACGCACCATTCTGCAGCCATACATTAAAAATCAGCAACAAGTTTGTTTTGCCTTCATCCATTTCCTATTACAGTAGTGTGAATATTGGCAAGGAAATAAGTGCATAACATCCACATATATTGATAAATCATAAAATTTATACAAGATATATTTTCTCATGACCAAGTTTACAGTAGTGAACTCCAAAATGACGGACTCCCACTACGGAAGTGCATCTCTACCATACTTGGTCCTCATGAGATGTCATACACACCTTGTCATCTTATACACACCCACTACTATTTTTAATATGACACAAACATGGCCACAAAATAAACATGAGCAACTAATAAACTATACGTTGCCCCGTGATGGCAGACGTGCTGCCCCATCCTACTCTGATACACCATGTTCGGTGGACTAGAGTATCTCCTCCATTTTCCTCAGGATCCAAAGGCACTTGCTCACCCATATTCAGCGGTATGTTATGAGTCAGTGGATACACCACTGGTTGCAATTGTGCTTCGGCCTCAAACACATTATCCTGAAGTTGTTCTGCCTCGTACTCCCAATTTTGAGCTTGTTTGATGGCTGCGTCTCGTTCCTCGGTGACTACCAACAGCTGCTCCTGCTGTTGTTGCACCATCAACTGACTTGCTTGCAGTTCACCATGAGCTTGCTGCATTTCATTGCAAGTTTGCCGTTGTTCGGCATGAGCTTTCCGTAGTCTAGTGCAAGCGTGATGCAGCTGACTCTCGCACTTATTCAGCCGGTGATTTGTTTGAGCCAAGAATGAATGTAGGTTCTCATTGATATAATCCAGAGTATCAGCCCGTTCAGTCGCTTGCCTCAAGGCTTCGACTTGCTCCTGAATAATTGTACCTTGTTTAAGAACCACCATACTGGATGCAGCTGCATACGTTCCAAGTGTTGTCGAGGTTGTGTCGCCATACGGTGTGTAGGCAGCAACCATACGACGCTGCCACTCAAAACCAGCCATACCACGGACCGGAAGAAGAGCAAATTGAGTCCCAGCCATGGCATCTTGATGAAGCTCGCAAAGCTTCATAAGCGCTTCGCCCGCTGTGATTGCCCAAGTGTCCTCCAAATGAGCTCCCTCGATAGTGACCGAAAAAGGATCCCATCCATAACGACGTGGACTAGCAGGTATGTCGACCAGGATGGTGCATGACAGAATGCCTCTGTCAACCATTTCTTGACCCCAATAGCATGGAATTTTGATGAAGCCAAACTGTTGGAGCACCTCCCGCAACATGATCGGGAAGCCCGGACGGCCAGCACACGGTGAAAATATCCATCCATCCAACAATAGCATCATCACATCCGCCATCTGTGGAAAAGATACTTGAACAATGAGAAGTTTTCCAACTTCCAATAGTTCAAGAAAATTTAAAACTGGAGTTGTAATCACAGTCTGTTCCAGCTGACCTTCCTGTATACATTCAAAATTTTCATACAGGAAATGTTAGAACCAGATCTTGGGTTGAATACAAAAGTTGTAGTACACTTTACAACCTTTCCAGATTGTACTCATACAGCTCCAGGTGAGCTAGGAAACAGAATCTATACAGGTTTAAATTGACCCATGTTTTCTGGAAATTTTGACAGAACCTCCCCTGTATATGTGGTGATTTCCACAATTTATACAGGTATATCATAACAATATATTGAGTTAATGACAAAATAAAAAATTGTATTAAATCAAGATAAAATCCATAAGTAAAAAATTTCGGCCATGAAAAATTTTTTATACAGGTATAGCGCGCAAATTCGAAACTATGTGCAAACTGTTTCAAGTACTGGTCTGCCAGAACAAAGTTTGCGAACATAGGAATTAAACACAGTTATACCAAGATTCAGGTCATGAGTGCAACATAAAGTTGATAGAGGACTTCCTAAGATTTCCATAAATGTATATATGTGACTATGTCACTATTCTGGATTAAAATCTAGAGCTATCTAAACTTAACAGATGAACTGACTGTTTTTCAACAGCAGCCCTGCAGTTCACTGTTTTGAACTCGAAATTTGAATTGCCTAAAATTCGAATCAGGAAAAACTTTAAATAACAAAACTGTATACCTCCTTCTGCCATTTTCAGATATGTATCACAATAAGTCAGAAGATTTTTCTACAGTGAGTTATTGCAAAAATAGAGAGACTGGTACAATTGTAGGGTCATCTGGAGCAGTTTAAGCATACTCCAAATTTCAACCTATTATCAAGATTTTCTGCCTTGATGGTCAACAGAAACGTTATAGAGGTATTCAGGAGCTTTCCATACATATAGCATACCCCTATGTTTATTCATAACTAACCAATATTACAACCTGGCGAAGTTGAGCAAACTTCAGCAAGAAATCAAGAACCTTGGTTCTAACCCTTTGTCAAGTCGAAACTCATTTTGCGGAGTCCAAACCTACCAGCACCTGATAGTCAGACCTTTCAAAATGTAATGCATCCATTCTGTCATTGGGGGTGGTCAAGTATCAAAGTTGATACTGACGGTACTACGTGCCTCACCAAAGAAAATTCTAACCGGTATATCCGGATACGTTTATAGGTGGCCCTAGTATCGTTCACTCGCAAACGTGTTCTACACGGGTCGCTACCATAGTTAGCACTGCAGAAAACAAACGATGCGAAACCCAACAGTATACAAGAACAGAACGAGAATAGAATACAATAACAAGTCTTTATTATAGCACAGCGGAAGTTTTACAATAATAAGCGAAAAGGAAAGAGAACTATACATCATAGCTATGCTCTCGGTACTAGCTATGCAAAAGCAAAGTCATCCATGCCCTGGATACTTTGCACTAGCATCACCCAACTTACGGCAGTGTGCAGGGTTCCCACTCGGCTGTAAACCCTGGAGGAGGTGCAGCCTCGTCATCGAACTCGTCATCAATCGTAAAATCTGCAAAAACTTGTTCACTGCAAACATGAGCTTAAGGCTCAGCAAGACTAACCCGTCTCACTAGACATATGCATCGTGATTACTAAGCATAGGTAAAGAATAGCATAAAGGATTCGCCTACAAGTGGATCCTTATAATCATGTTTTAAGTAGCACATGACATTCTTCAAGCACGGCACATCATAGACTCCACAATCAAACATGAAACGCTTTGCCGATGATATGACGTGCACAAAGCACATAATGCTATTACAGGTAAAGTATGGGGAAACTATAAACTTTTAATTGTACTATCTCTAAGCCATACAAGGTTGCAAAACAATTATAATTCAATACATCGTATTTTCCTGACTTCTTCAGTATTTACTACGTCACAGCACAGTGATCAAGTGGTACGCTATTACCGTGAGGGACGGTGATTGCAATCAGGACACACCCAGAACATCACAACACATACGCACTTTCGGAAATGTCAGTGAGTACTTAAAGCAGTACCTACGTAGCACTTCAGTACTAGTCGTATATGGCCACCTTTCACTAAACACTTGAATGTCGAACCGGTCGATCCGTCACGAGCAGGAGGTCACTGCGTGGGTGTACTCTGGCGTGCCCACCAACTGATTTACACCTTGCTGCCCTCAACCCATGCCTATAAAACAGAACAGAATGCCTCGACAAACCAGTATTAAGCTACGTTAGTTTGTTGGAGCCCATTTCTCCAGTATGTCGCTGGTACAATTCAAGCTTGTCCAGTAGGGCCGCACAAGAAACGGTCCTCAATTGACACAAGCAGGGCAACGCACGTGAGACCACGTCTCGTTGCATCCTATCCACTGCTCAGTCTCAATTTCATATTTATAAACCATTTCTTGATCCAATTCATCCCGTGTGATAAAATCCTATCCCATGAGTACATTCCAACTACTCGGCTTCTACCGGATTCCTATGAACATAAGCATAGCAATTTCTACTCAACGGGTTGTAGACCTACCCAAGACTCCATGAGATTTGTGGGCCATGCAAGTGGATGTCAAACACCTTAAACGTAATGCACAACATCTGAAGACGTAATGTGAATGAAAACTGCAAAGACATTGTAAGGAACTTAATGCAAACCGGGGCTTCCCTTAATGCGAGTCTAAGTCTATGTTAGTCTTCGGCAGCTGGACTTCCAAAGCTTCTGGCTGCTCCTCGACTTCAGTTACTACAAGATATGCATATACTATATATGAATGACTTTGAAAATAAAATTATGTTTAAGGTCCCAAGCTAATATCTTGTGATCAAAATAAGATAATGATCTTAATTGGCTTTGGGACTTTTAGGTTAGATACTAAGGATTATGATGGAGAATTTTTCAAAGAACAGGAGATGATCAAGGGAGTTTGTTATTTCAAAAATTATAGCAAGCCATAACCTTCTCTGAATTTTGGTTGAATTTTGGGAGATCTATCATGGCTACTAGTGGTTGTACCATGTAGATGAGGTTTCAATGGTTCTAGGAAAATTGGTTTCATTCCTAATATTCTAAGCTTTCTATGGGGAGAAATTATTTTACAAGTTTGGGGAAAAAGCTGAAACTGATTTTTGTATTTTTCCCAATTTTTAAACTACAAACAGAACTGGGACACTGATCAATCCAGTAAATGATGTCCAATGAACTTGAAATTTTTACTGGAGATCAAGTGAATTTTGGAGAGTGTCCTGCCCCAATTTGGGAATTTTCTAAAAAGAAAAACTGTAGGAATGAATTCTATAAGCATTTTTTATATGAATTATGGAGAACATTCTATGGACTTTCATACAAATCCAAGTGCACCACTGGAAATTATTCTTCATGCTGGTTCTAAAAAAATTTATGTGGGAATTTTTGGACAATTCTACTAGGAGTTATGGATTTTCCAAGTTTGGTTAAATCCTGGAATTATTTTCCAAAGGGAAACATTTAAATAAAACAGCCGGGCCAACTGGTTTAAAACCAACCAATCGCAGTAGGGCCGCACCGGGGGCCACGGGGTTAACCCGCGGAGCCGGACCGGATCCGCGTTCACAGCTGATCCCGTGCGAGAGGGAAGTCGCTGACAGGCGGGAGCCAGGGGGGTCTTCGTCTACCTCCCGACGCAGCGGCGTTCCTCGCCGGAATCACGGCGGCGCTTCGCCGGACTAGGTTGCGTCGACCTCCTTCCGGCCTCACCTAGACCGCTCAACCATAAAATCAACTGTGCAAGCCGGTGGTGGGGTCCAATCGAGGCGGCGATGGCCGGAGACGGCGGTGCGATGGCGGCGGCGGAGCTAGGGTTTTGGCGATCGTCGAAAACACTCGGAAATGGCATAATAAGCTCGAGAAAAGGTCGGGAATGTTCCTGGGAGCACCAGGATGATGATTTGGGGGTTAGAAAGGGGTGACATTGTCGGCAAAGCTGAGTTCGTCGGTGTGCCGATGGTTTTTACATGGCGGCTACGAAAATTGGCATAACATAGCCATTCCTCGATGATTCTTTCTGCTTTTTGTTCGTACTGAACCGCAAGGAGGCTAGCAAACTAATATGTAACAGGATTAAATGATAGTTACACCTAGAAAATGAATTGCGTGGTGAACCTACGAAAAGCATATAAAGCATGCCGAAAAGGAAAAGATGATGTCGTGCTCGATAAACGATTAGCTTGGTAACAGTTTGTACCGTGAACATGGTGGTGTCCTGGCGCTCAGTTCGTCTGTTGACGTCAAAGCGCGAGACGGCCTAGGTTGCTGGCACCACGGTGGACAGAGAGTGATGTCCTCGACGGCCCGACGATGACGACGGCGGAACATCAAAATAAGGGCCAAACAAGGGACAACACAATGAGCCAAAGGTTGAGGATGGTAGAGCACAGTTTTGGATTCATGTTTGCCGTTTGCATCGAAGTGAAATAAAGCACAAAGGAGGTGCCCACCGGTGGAGAATGGAGGCGACGGTTCTGTGCGATGGCGGCGCGAAGCAGAGCAAAGAGGAATACGGGAGGGGAGTGGTGTGAGGCGGTGGCGACAGTCGGGGCTTTAAGGCGCGCGATGAGCAGGCAAGCAGGTAGCTCGCTGGAGCTTGCATGCGTGCGGTGTCGAGCGGGGCGGTGTCGAAATTGCGGTGTGCAGAGCAGTACCGTAGATGTGCCACTGACTGGTGGGTCCCAGTGTTCTTATCCCCTGCACTTCTCTGCAACATCAATTCTCCTACCAAACTTGATCCAAAAATTCCAGATTTTTGTGGAGAGGCTCAAATAAATATATGGAACTTGATTCAGAAATTGGATTTTGAATTGGAACGAGTTTCATATGAATTTCAAATTTGAATTTGAAATTGAATGAAATTCAATGGGGCCACTAAATTAAATAGCAAATGAGTTTCAAAAAGTGTGAAACTTGGGGAATAAGTCAAGCAAGTCATGCTGACAATGATGGTGTGTTCGAATCTTGATGTTCAAATAAGTTGAACAGAATTCAAAATTTGATCTCTAAATATGGCTTGAATTTGCTAAGCGTCTCAAATAAAATAGCAAATGGAATTCAAAAATCTTGAAACATGGTAGGAAGTCTATTTGGAATATTATGAGATCAAGGAAAAAGTTATAGTCTAAGATTTAAATATTTTTGCAGAGCCTAAATGTACAGTCCTATATTCAAATTAATTTGAATATATTAGTACTGCATATTAATTTGCCCCAGAAATTTTTATTCAATAGTTTCTAAAATTTGTATAAAGGTCACTTAATTTATTATAAGGTCATTGGTGAAGTTCATTCCTTCTGTTACTAAAATTTCAGTATGAGTAAAAGAAAGATTATTGATGATATCAAGTTTATGTGTAAAACCATAATTGATCTTCACTATGGTTGACAACCAACTGGTATTGAACTTGATAATAAGGAAAACTGGGATTTTACAAGGGGAAAACGGACAAGTCCGCTAGATGTCGAACAAGTCCGGACAAGTCTAGGGACTTGGCGAAATTTCAAGGTTGGGATTACCGGACTAGTCCGCAATGGACCAGACAAGTCCAAAAATTGTATAGAGACAAAATTGGATTAGTCTGCAGCAAGAAAGGACAAGTCCGAAGAAGGTTAGAGAGAAATCGGACTAGTCCGCACCAGAAACAAATTGGTCCGCACTCTTTAGAACTTTTGAGTGCGGTTTTATTCCTAATTTATTTTAAACACATTTCTTTTTATGTGGATTAATGTTAAATATGTATATGAACTTTTGCAATGCATGTTGCATGAAAATGATGGTGTTACAAACCTACCCCCCTTAAAATGAATTTCGTCCTCGAGATTCAACGCGGAAGAGAATAGATAGGGAAATTCCTTCTTGAGATCATCCTCCAGCTCCCAAGTTGCCTCTAATTCTGTGTGATGCTTCCATTGCACTTTACACCATCAAATCACCTTGTTTCTTGTGACTCTCTCCTTGGTTTCCATGATTTTGACTGGTTGCTCAACATAAGTCAAATTTGCCTCTAGTTCCATTTCTTCCATTGGCACTTGTTCTTCCGGTACCCTTTAACACTTCTTGAGCTGGGAAACATGAAAGACATCATGAACATATGATAAGTGAGCTGGCATCTCCAACTTATATGCTACTTCTCCTCGTTTGTCCAAAATCTTGAATGGTCCAATGTATCGAGGTGCTAGCTTGCCTCTGATATTAAACCTCTTATGACCTCTCATTGGTGACACCTTGAGGTAAACAAAATCTCCCACTTCAAAGGCTAGTTTCCTTCTCCTATTGTCCTCATAGACTTTTGCCTTGATTGATCAGCCCTCAAATTTTCACGAATAATCAGGACTTGTTTCTGGGCTTCTTCGAGCATGTCAGGTCCAAACACTTGATTTTCTCCTGTCTCATTCCAGGACAAAGGTATCCTACACTTCCTACCATATAATGCTTCATAGGGTGACATTTTTAAGCTTGCTTGGTAAATATTGTTATATGAAAATTCTGCATATGGCAAACTCTTGTCCCAACCTTTCCCATGCTTCAAAGCACAAGCTTTTAACATATCCTCTAAAATCTTATTGGTCCTCTCAATTTGTCCATCCGTTTGAGGGTGATATGTTGAGCTGAAATTCAACCTTGTTCCCAATGCTTCATGCAATTTTTGCCAGAACCTGGAGGTAAATTGAGAACCTCTATCCGACACTATCCTCTTTGGAATCCCATGTCAGCACACAATATGCTGCATAAATAGGTCTGCCAGTTGTATTGCAGTATACTTGGTCTTGATAGGGATGAAGTGAGCTAACTTGGTCAACCAATCCACAATAACCCAAATTGAGTCATAACTGGACTGGGTAAGCGGTAAACCAACTATGAAGTCCATATCAATTTCTTCCCACTTCCATTCTGGAATCTTTAACGGCTGCAATAATCCAGCTGGTCTTTGATGTTCTGCTTCGACTCGTTGGCACATATCACACAACGTTACATATTCGGCTATGTTCTTTTTCATGCTGGCCCACCAATAACACGTCTTCAAGTCCTTGTACATCTTCGTACAACCGAGATGAATTGAGTATGGCGAGTCATGTGCCTCTTTTAATATCGTCTTCCGAATATGCTTCACGTTAGGCATGACAATCTGTCTTCCAAGACATAAGGTACCATGGTCATCCTCATCAAACCTGAATTCTCTTCCCTCTTGGGTTCTTTCCTAGATCTCTTGTTTTTCCTAAACCTTTGTTTTGACCATCTCGAATCTCTTGCTCCGAGGTCGGATTTAACTCCATTATTTCCATCTCATTCACAAATCCAAGATTCAACCGTTCAAACTCCTTACATAACTCGGATGGCAATTCTAGAATCGTGAGCTGGTGACTTACTCCTTTTCTACTCAAGGCATCGCCACTACATTAGCCTTTCCTGGATGATAGTTGATCGCCACATCATAATACTTGATGAGCTCCAACCATCTTCGTTGCCTCAAATTCAGGTCCGTCTGTGTGAACATATACATGAGACTCTTATGATCCGTATAAATTTCACACCTATGTCCAGGGATATAATGTCTCCAAATCTTCAATGCATGTACCACGGCTACTAGTTCAAGAGAATGTGTTGGATAATTCTGCTCATGTTTCTTCAATTGTCTCGATGCATAGGATACCACTTGGCCTTCTTGCATGAACATGCATCCAATTCCTTGTCTTGATGCATCACAATAAATATCAAAACTCTTGCCCACGTCCGACAATATCAAAATTGGGGTTGTTGTTAACCTTTTCTTCAACTCCTGAAAACTTTCTTGACATGCTTGAGTCCATTGGAAAGCTTTCCCCTTCATTAGCAACTTTGTCATGGGCTTCGCTATCTTGGAAAAGTCCTTGATAAATCGACGGTAATATCCAACCATTCCAAGAAAACTCCAGATCTCCTTTACATTCTGGGGCTGTTCCCATTTCTACACATCCCGCACTTTTCCTTGGTCAACCGATACTCCTCCTCGCGATATAATATGACCCAAAAATGACACCTCTTTCAACCAAAACTGGCACTTGCTGAACTTGGCATACAATTGAGGCTCCCTCAATTTCTGCAACGTGAGCCTCAAATGTTCCTCATGCTCCTTTTCATTCTTCGAGTAAATCATAATGTCATCAATGAACACCACTACAAACTTGTCCAAGTACTCCATGAAGACCTTATTCATGACGTACATAAAATAGGCAGGTGCGTTTGTCAATCCAAAGGGCATCACGGTGTACTCATAAGATCCAAACCGTGTCCAAAAAGCTATCTTGGGTATGTCTGATGGTCTTATCTTCATTTGGAACTATCCTGACCTCAAATCAATCTCGGAGAAGACACAAACACCCTTCATCTGATCAAACAAGTCTTCTATGTGTGGCAAGGTGTACATGTTCTTGATGGTCACCTCATTGAGAGCTTGGTAGTCCACACACATCCTTTGTGATCCATCCATCTTATCCACAAAAAGAACAGGCGCTCCCCAAGGTGAAGAGCTTGGGTGAATAAAACCCTTCTCTAGTTGCTCTTGAATTTGCTTCTTGAGCTCCACTAACTCCTTAGGAGACATCCTATATGGCCTCTTAGCTATAGGTGCAGTTCCAGGTATTAAATCAATAACAAACTCGATGTCGTGATCAGGTGGCATACCTGGCAACTCATCCGGAAACACATCCAAGAATTCACACACCACCGGAATCTCTTCAATTGCGGCACCGTCCATGTGATTCAACTCTAATTGCTTCGGTGCATGTGGACATGCTTCAAATTCTATGGTGATCCCTTCCTCATTAGTCAACTTCACCATCTTCGTGGCACATTGAATAGCTCCATTGTGCTTCCTCAACCAGTCCATATCAAGTATAATGTCCAATCCTTGAGAATCCAAAACAATGAGGTTGGCAAAGAACTCTACCCCCTTATTCTAAGGCTTACTTTTAGACATACTATATTTGTCCTCATCTCCCCTCCAAGAGACTTAACCAATAGAGTATCATATGAGAGATAGGCAAACTATACTTGGCAAAATATTTCGATGCAACAAATGAATGTGATGCTCCAAAATCAATAACTTAGTCGTCGGGTTGGAGTTTGCGAGAAATATACCAATAACCACGTCATCCGCTTGTTGCGCTTCCTCTGTAGAAACATGGTTCACGTTGCCACGAGCAAAATTTTGTTGTCCACGCTTCCCTTGCAACTGTCCTCCATTGGGTCTTGGGTTTCGTCTTGGAGCATTGCTTCCTTGACCAAGGCCTGACTTAGGACATTGAATTGCAAAGTGTTCTGCTTCTCCACATGTATAGCACTTCCTAACTGCACCAGAATTATTGGGACAAACTTGATTCTGAACATTTGCACCAGGAATATTGGCATGCGGTGCAAAAGGCATTGGAGGCCTAGGTGCTTGCATGACAGCGCGTTGCTGCATAAACTGAGCTAGGCGTAGTGCATAACCAGGGTGTTGTACCGGAGCAAAAGAGCTGTAATAAGGCGCATTGGGTGGTGCGAAGCGAGGGCGCACATTACTTCCTTGTTGCTGTCCTTGATATGGCGCCTTCCTATTGGTGTCTTGCTCCATCTCACGGACCTTTTTCTCAACCGCAATTGTTTTGTCCACAAGCTTCTGAAAGTTGGCATAGTCATAGTTGAGCAATTGCACTTGGATCTCATTGTTCAAACCACTCATGAACAAGTATTGCTTCCGGCTATCCGGGCTCACATTCTCAGACACATATCTTGAGAGTTGAGTGAATTTATTGAGGTATTCACCCACACTCGATCTTCCTTTGTAACACCCTAATTCTTTGCATCATGCATCGCATTGCATACATATTCATGCATTAAACATTAATGGAATGAAAGAAGGATAATACAATATAAAACATGTATTAGGGGATTAATATATATAATAATATATATATAAATATAATAATTATATATATATATATAAATATTTATATATGAAAAAAGAAAAGAAAAGAAAAGAAAAAGGAAAAAATAATAACATAAAGAATAAGTAAATAAATAAACAAAAAAAAAGAAAAAAATGAAAAGAAAAAAGAGGGGAGCAGCCCGGCCGGACAGGCCGACCGAGCCGGCCCACTCCCGAGCGCGTAGCGCGCCGACCCAGCGCGCGCCTGCCCCGCTGCTCCCGTGCTCGCCCTGGCCCCACCCAGCATCCTTGCGCCCCCGCGCGACCCCGCCGCCACGCGCCCCGCCACCTGCCCCGCACTCCCACACGCCCGGTCGCGCCCCACCCGCACCGCCTGGGCCCCGCACCGCCCGCTGCCTGGGTCCCGCAGCCGATCGACGCGCCTCCCGCGCGTAGCGCCTGATGAGTAGGTTTAGGCCCGATCTTCCGAAAGGTATGTCGATTGGGGTGGAGAACTCGACGTTGATGATCCGCGGCACTCGAGCGGTTCGAGTACCCCTGCAATCACTACACCACGGCTCCATTGGTTATCAACCGTGCTGCACACGCTTGACCTCCCCAAGAAGGCTAATCCCTGCAAGTGCAATCGAGAATACGAGCAAGAACGTAGAAGACACGATCGGAAATCACGAAATCGGGGTCTCACAAACCGCGATTTTATTGATCTAAGCAAAACCCACTGAATATGACCGGCGGCTGCAGTATTTATAGGCTAGGGTTCGACCAAAACACGATTAGACGCGTCCCTAATGGACTCTTACGGGATACAAGGCCTAAAGGCCCGATTCGGTGGCGCAGCACCGGACAGAAATCTGGACTCGACTTGTTTCGACGATTCCCGATGACTCCGGAGGTATTTTGAGGTGGGACCAGAACCGTTGGAAAATTTATCTTCTCCTCTTTCTGTGCATATGTAGAACGTCGAAAACGGAGTCCGTATGCCTCCTGGGCGTCTGTTTTAAGGTGGACTGCTCCTGGACTCCGAGTTGAACTCGAGTCCGAGTTGTAAACTGTTTCCATCTACTTGTGGACGTCCCAGGTGGTTCTCCATGCTCCCAAGGCCTCCTTCCTTCACTTGTTGATCTTCTCCATTATTCCTAATAACAATTAAATTATCACATAGCAATCTATTCTCAAACTCACATGCAAAAGAAGTTAAGAACGAATTCACCTGCTGATTTAATAACCGTGCCCGTGCTCTTGTGATTGGTCCTTGCAGTTCAATGCGCGTCTCCGCTGTTGTGATGTCCTCATCATCCTCCCCCTCTTGAATTGGAGTCGTCCTCGACTCAAGTTCATCTTCTTCTCCCAAGTACGGTCGCAAATCTGAAATGTTAAATATAGGACTAACCCCAAAATCGGGAGGCAATTCAAGCTTATATGCATTATCATTAATCTTTTCAACGATCTTAAAAGGACCAGCAGCTCGAGGCATAAGTTTAGATTTTCTCAAGTCGGGAAATCGCTCTTTTCTCAAATGTAACCATACCAAATCGCCCGGTTCAAGTTTTACTTCTTTTCTACCTTTACTACCTGCAATCCTATACTTCTCATTCATCATTTCAATATTTTTCTTTGTAGTTTCATGCATCTTAATAATGAATTCAGATCGTTGTGTAGCATCCAAATTTATAGTTTCAGAAGGAGGCAAAGGTAGTAAATTAATAGGAGCACGGAGATTGAAACCATACACTACCTGGAATGGACTTACCTTTGTCGTGGAGTGAACGGATCTGTTGTAAGCAAATTCTATATGTGGTAAACACTCCTCCCACAACTTCAAATTTGTTTTCAAGACAGCCCGTAACATAGTGGATAAAGTACGATTAACTACCTCGGTCTGTCCATCCGTTTGTGGGTGACATGTAGTTGAAAACAGCAACTTGGTTCCCAATTTATACCACAAAGTTCTCCAAAAATGACTTAAAAATTTTGCATCACGATCAGAAACAATGGTATTTGGCACACCATGTAAACGAACAATTTCCGTCATAAATAAATCAGCAATGTGTGAGGCATTATCATTCTTATGACAAGGTATAAAGTGTGCCATTTTGGAAAAACGATCAACAACTACAAAAATACTATCCCTCCCCCTCTTAGTCCTAGGCAATCCCAAAACAAAGTCCATAGAAATATCCTCCCAAGGTACACTAGGAACAGGAAGAGGCATATAAAGACCATGTGGGTTAAGGCGAGACTTAGCTTTGTTGCAAGTAGTGCATCGTGACACGTAGCGCTCGACATCACGCCTCATCTTTGGCCAAAAGAAGTGTGTGGACAGCACGTCTTCAGTTTTCTTCACTCCAAAATGTCCCATCAAACCTCCTCCATGTGCTTCCTGCAAAAGCAATAGACGAACGGAGCTAGCTGGAACGCATAGCTTGTTAGCACGATAGAGGAGACCCTCTCGCAGCACATATTTATTCCAAGTTCTTCCTTCTCTACAATTTTCAAAAGCATCTTTGAAGTCCAAATCAGTAGGATATAATGCTTTAATTGTTTCCAAACCAAAGATTTTATGATCAAGTTGGGACAGCATGGTATAACGCCTAGATAATGCATCGGAAATGATATTTTCCTTCCCTTTCTTATGCTTAATGATGTATGGAAACGACTCTATAAACTCAATCCATTTAGCATGTCGTTTATTCAGATTGGTTTGACACTTAAGATACTTCAATGATTCATGATCGGAATGTATGACAAACTCCTTAGACCAAAGATAATGTTGCCAAGTTTGTAATACACGGACTAAGGCATACAATTCCTTATCATAAGTGGAATAATTCAGAGAAGGACCATGAAGTTTTTCACTAAAGAAAGCAACGGGTTTACCTCCTTGTATGAGAACGCCTCCAATACCAATGCCGCTTGCATCGCATTCTAGCTCAAAGGTCTTGTCAAAATCAGGAAGTTGTAGTAATGGTGCTTGTGTAAGCTTCGATTTGAGAGCATCAAAAGCTTGTTGCTGCTGTTCACCCCATCGAAATGGAACTCCCTTCTTCGTTAGCTCATGTAGAGGTGCTGCAATGGTGCTGAAATCCCGCACAAAGCACCGATAAAATCCTGCAAGACCAAGAAAACTACGAACCTGTGTGACGGTAGTTGGGGCTGGCCAGCTGGTGATTGCTTCAATTTTTGCCTCATCCATCTCAATTCCCTGCGAGGAAACAACATAGCCAAGAAACGAGACTCGATTGGTGCAAAAAACGCACTTTTCGAGGTTACCAAACAAACGTGCATCTCTCAAAACAGTAAAAACAGCACGTAAATGATCAAGATGTTCATCATATGACTTGCTGTAAATGAGGATATCATCGAAGTAAACCACCACAAATTGTCCAATGAAAGCACGTAAAACCTCGTTCATTAATCGCATAAAGGTGTTGGGTGCATTAGTTAAACGAAAAGGCATGACTAACCACTCATAAAGTCCAAACTTGGTTTTATATGCAGTTTTCCATTCATCTCCTAGTGCCATTCTAATTTGGTGGTAACCACTACGCAAGTCAATTTTTGTGAAGATGATAGCACCACTCAATTCATCAAGCATGTCATCTAATCGAGGAATAGGATAACGATATCGAATGGTGATGTTATTAATCGCTCGACAATCAACACACATGCGCCAACTACCATCTTTCTTAGGAACCAAAAGAACAGGAACGGAACAAGGGCTAAGGCTTCCACGAATGTACCCACGGTCCAAAAGATCTTGGACTTGTCGCTGAATTTCCTTAGTTTCTTGTGGATTCGCCCTGTATGCTGCACGATTTGGCAAACTTGCTCCTGGAATCAAATCGATCTTGTGTTCAATGCCTCTCATCGGTGGTAAACCAGGGGGTATCTCGGAGGGAAACACATCCTCAAACTCCTGCAAAAGGTTAGCAACAGCAGGTGGCAATGCAATAGACAATTCATGCAGTGAAAACATGGCTTCTTTGCAAACTAAAGCATAGCACATCCCCTTAGCATCGAATAAATCAGCAAGTTCAGATTTAGTTGCGAGCAATGATGGTGATTTTAACTTAATAACTTGCTGTTTTTCATATTCTAATTTAGTTGCTTTGCCCTCACAAATTTACTCTTCTCAAAATGCACAATTTCAGCAGGAGTCATGGGGAGCAAAGTGATTTTCTTTCCCTTATGCATGAGAGTATATTTATTGGTTCTACCATGATGAATAGCATCTATATCAAATTCCCAAGGATGACCCAATAAAAGAGAACAAGCATCCATAGGAACAACATCAAAATCAGCAAAATCATGGTATGAACCAATTGAAAAATGGATTCTCGCTGTTTGTGTTACCCGAACCTTACCGCTTTTGTTGAACCATTGAATGTGGTACGGATGAGGGTGTGCTCTTGTTGTCAAACCGAGTTTCTTGACGACGTCCGTGTTTACCAAGTTATTGCAGCTACCTCCATCAATTATAGTGTGTACACGGCAGTCCTTGACGACGAGAAACATGTGGAAGAGGTTGTGTCGTTGTAGCTTGTCGTCGGTCTCCACTTTGGAGCTCAAGGCACGCTGCACAATGATGCTCCTATAGTTCTCCGTCGCCGTTGTACCAAGTACCTCTTCTTTGGTGTGTTCATCATTTGGATCTGTAAAGTCAGTAGCAAGAGAATATTCATCTTCAACATCCGAAGTACTATCATACCCGCCATCGTCGCGTGCTATGTATGCTCGTTTGCTCGGGCAATCTCTCATCATATGACCAAGTCCCTGGCAGTGGTGGCACTTAATGTCGGAAGTACGACCCGTAGAAGGAGTGGACGACGAAGGCTTGAATGATGTCGCCTTGCTGCCTTCCGGCACGCGAGAAGGTGGAGCAGCAGGTATAGTTCGTTGGCCGCCATTGGGTGGTGTAGTCGCTGCACGGGGGGCCGAAGATGGCGCTGCTTTGGATGGTGTAGTTGCTGCACGCGGTGTGAAGTTGCTCCTCGTGCGTTGTTGCTGTTGTTTTCGGCCCTGCAGTTCTTTTTCTGCCAACATAGCAAGCTGAAACAATTTGTTAACAGTATCATATTCTTTGTAATCAACAATGTCCTGAATTTCACGCCTCAACCCCCCATAAAAACGGGCTATTTTATCATCCATGTCCTCTACTACCCCACAACGCAGCATACCCTTTTGTAACTCTTGATAATACACCTCTACGGACATGTTACCTTGGTCTAAACGCTGCAATTTTTTGCGAAGGTCCCGCTGAAAAGATGGAGGAACAAATCGAACACGCATAGCTTCCTTTAATCTATCCCATGTTGGAGGATCAGTTCTAGTTTTAACAAGTTCATTCCACCATATGATAGCAAAGTCCTTAAACTCACTAGTGGCTTGACAAACTCTATGTTGTTCAGGAACAAGATGGGAATTAAATTTTTGCTCTACTGTCATCTCCCAATCAAGATAAGCCTCAGCATCATAAGCACCAGAAAAAGAGGGTATAGTAAATTTCACTTTAGCAAAAGGATCATCGGGAGGGCGGTTATAATTGTTATGATTATTACCTTCCATACCTCGACGATAAAGTGGCAGTCTTGGCTGATTACTGTGATCTTCCAGTTCATCATAAGCATTGTCTTCTTGTCTTCCAGCGAGAGGCAACCGAGCCTCAAAAGTATTCATTTGAAGAGCAAGGTCATCCAGCTGGCGAGTCAAGTTCGCCAATGACTCCTCCGTTGCTGCGTTGTATTTGGCGAACATATCACGTAACTCAACATGTTGAACACATTCGTCATTATTTTCTTCTCCTGCCATTGTTAGTTGGAAACAAAAGACAACAAAAAAATGTTATCCCTATCAACTACAGTGACAATGTGGAAGGTGGAAGAAAACAATCTCTCTCGCTCAAGCGTCTTACCACGCTCTTACAAGTGTTCTTACCGACACAGCAGGTGGTGTGGACGGTGAGATGAACCAATGAAGTGTGGGGTGATTGCAAAGGTACCTGTTATGCTCAAGAGAAAGGTGGAGCTTGGATGGCACAATATGGTGGCTAATAAGCAGAAAATCGTTAACAGCTAAACAAAGTTGAATAAGTATTCAATGTAGGAAACTGTTGCTGGTCAACTGAGTGCCCAAGAGCCTAGCACAACACAAGGAAGTATCAAGGCAAAAGAAAGACAGAATGATATAACCAAACAAGCAGCACCAAGTGGTATAGGCCAATTGCTTTAATATGCGTGCTCTTCACTATTTTTTTTTCTTTTTTGTAATATTTTTTTGATATTTTTTCTTTACTCAGGAGCACAAATATAGGAAGCACACAAATTTTCAGCTCAATTGGATGTAATATGCCGCCTATAGAAAATCAAGAAAATTCTTTAAAATTCGTGCTGAAACTTCGGAGGCCGGATAGCCTATCTTCCGAGGGGAATTTGGGCAATCTAAATTCGCCGAACGCGGCTATGCCGCGGAAAATCAGATGCAGAATTTCGCGTAGATGAATTTGAAAAAAAAATTCGCCCAATTTCGAGTTCGTATGCGAAAGTTATGGCCGTTTTAAGGTAGGCTATCCGAGTTACGATTTTTTTTATGTTGATTCCAACTCGGTTTGAGAACAGAACTCGCAATCGGATACGAAAACGATCGGGAATTTGCACAGCAACTAATGGGGTGGTGTGTGATGATTCAAGGATGAATGGCATAAAGATTTGTCACCTAATCTAGGGTTGGCGATGCGGGAGTTCACGCAAGGCGGCTAGCTAGGGCAAACCGATGAACGTGGCGGATCGGTTTCTTATTTAGGGATTGTGGAATAGGTGTCGAATAGCAAGAAAACAAGGACGAAACACGATAACTAGGACCCAAAAACACAAAGCTAAACCAGCAACAAGACTCAACCACACGAATGCAAACTCAACAATGCAAACTGAAAAACGAAACTGCAGGCACTATAGTCTGGGAAGCGGTAAAAATGATCTAATTTTTTTGTGGCTTTTCTATGGACTCTAGGTACAAAAAAAATCGATCTAATGGAAGGAAGGAAAACAAAGATACCTCACGGGTAACCTGGAAATCTGATACCAATTGATGAGTAGGTTTAGGCCCGATCTTACGAAAGGTATGTCGATTGGGGTGGAGAACTCGACGTTGATGATCCGCGGCACTCGAGCGGTTCGAGTACCCCTGCAATCACTACACCACGGCTCCGTTGGTTATCAACCGTGCTGCACACGCTTGACCTCGCCAAGAAGGCTAATCCCTGCAAGTGCAATCGAGAACACGAGCAAGAGCGTAGAAGACACGATCGGAAATCGCGAAATTGGGGTCTCACAAACCGTAGAACGGCGATTTTATTGATCTAAGCAAAACCCACCGAATATGACCGGCGGCTGCAGTATTTATAGGCTAGGGTTCGACCAAAACACGATTAGACGCATCCCTAATGGACTCTTACGGGATACAAGGCCCAAAGGCCCGATTCGGTGGCGCAGTACCGGACAGAAATCTGGACTCGATTTGTTTCGACGATTCCCAATGACTCCGGATGAATTTTGAGGTGGGACCAGAACCATTGGAAATTTTATCTTCTCCTCTTTCCGTGCATATGTAGAACGTCGAAAACGGAGTCCGTATGCCTCCTGGGCGTCTGTTTTAAGGTGGACTTCTCCTGGACTCCGAGTTGAACTCGAGTCCGAGTTGTAAACTGTTTCCATCTACTTGTGGACGTCCCAGGTGGTTCTCCACGCTCCCAAGGCCTCCTTCCTTCACTTTTTGATCTTCTCCATTATTCCAAATAACAATTAAATCATCACATAGCAATCTATTCTCAAACTCACATGCAAAAGAAGTTAAGAACGAATTCACCTGCTGATTTAATAACCGTGCCCGTGCTCTTGTGATTGGTCCTTGCAGTTCAATGCGCGTCTCCGCTGTTGTGATGTCCTCATCAGCGCCCGACCGAGCCCGCACCGCGACCGACGCGCCTCGCGCTGACTCCCGCACGTGCGGCCGACCCCGAACCGACTCGGCCTCGGGCTGATTGCGATCGATGTCGCGATGCCGCGCCTATATAAACTCCGTAGGTCTTCGTAGGTTTTCCCAGCCGCCAGAAACGCCGCCGCCTTCGAGAGAAGAGAGCCCTAGCGGCTAGAAAAAAAAAGCACTAGAGGGCTGCGCCGCCAGGGAAGAAAAGAGGAGGAAGAGGAAGAAAAAAAAGGAGGGCGCCACCATACGCCGGAGATCGTCGTCGTCATCGCGTCGCCGTCGTCGTGCCGCCGGAGGACCTTGCGCATCTACTTCGTCTACGCATCATCCCATCCCGCGATCATCGAAGCCATCGCATCTATGGTAGGCCACGTTCCGATGCGAATTTTAGCGAACATGTAACACCCTAAATTTTCGCATCATGCATTGCATACATGATCATGCATTAAATACTAAAAGAATAAAAGAAAAGATAAAACATACATATATGGTGTAGCAAAAAGAAGAAATAGAAAATAATAATTATAGCCTAAAACATGTATTAAGGAATAAGTATAGATAAATAATAATCAATAATAATAATAATAAAAAGAAACATATATATAAATAAATTATATATATAAATAAATAAAGAAATAAAATGAATAAGATAAATGAAATTGTCGGTGGTTTTGATCCGGCAGATCTCCCGACACTGCTAAAGTGTTGAAGGAGTTTGTGGTTCGGTGTGGGCGCGCGGAGATTCAAGAAGGTGAAAATCAAAGTAATGTAGGAGACACGAGGATTTACGTGGTTCGGGCCGCCTGAGCGTAATACCCTACTCCACGGGTGTGTTGGTGTTGTATTAGCAGTAAGAGCTTATCACGAGTGTATGGGGTGCGTATGATCGCCCGTGAACGTCCCTGAGTGTATCATAGGCATGTCCTTTTATAGTACAAGGATAGGCCGTTACAAGCTAGCCTGGCCCGACATGTGGCCCCAGCGGTTACTGGTATTGATACACGATTAATTGCTCTTAATGATCTTGTAACGGGCTTTGACAGCACCGTTACTGGTGTTAAGATCGTCTGATTGAGTGTCATTAATATGGTATTAATGGCACTTAACTGGGTCTTTAAGTCCTTGACTCTCCTCTGAAGATCCGGAGCCGTTACAAGGTCTTCCGGAGATTAGAAGCTGGAAGGTCCGACAATTTGACACATGGCAGCTCCAGAGCTTGCTGTGGGAAGCAGGTAGCTCCGGGGCTACCAGACACGTGTCAGGTCCGGAGCTTCTCTCGGTCTGGGGTTAAGTCCGGAGGTGCCGTTTTGGTACGTGGTCCGGAGCTTCCCCCTTGTGGGAGGTAGCTCCGGGTTAGTCGTACACGTGGCGACCCAGGGATTAACCATGTTGGAGAAGCAGGTCCGGTCATGTCTGACAAGTGGGCCTCCGAGGGTCTTCAAACCAAGTAGATGGCTTTCCCTTGATATTTCTGTAACCTCAAGGGGTGTACGGTTTTTAGGGTACCGACAGTGGCCCCCTGGACCTACCTCCAAGGAAGATCACTGGGGTGAAGTCGTTCCATCGGAGGTGGGTCCATCCTTGCGACTCTTGAACTGAGTCTTCAAGGGTCTTCGAAGGTGCCGTTGGCAGGGGTTTACAGTTAGATCCCGCCGCGTGGCACACCTCAGGCGGCAGATGAGATCTTTGACGTGCAGATCTCACGCAATTGAAGGTCGCTGGTTCCCGATACGAAAACCGTATCGGTTCTGCGCGCCCTGTCAGGCCGCCGCCTTTGGGTTTCCCGCCTCATGATGACAACCGTTCGCCTGGGTAATAGCCTCAACTCGATCGTCGGGGTGGTCCCGGGCCCTCTTGTCATCGGCTGGGTTGAATCCTTGAGTGGTATCTTCGACTTCCCTGCGATTTCCATCCAAGCGTTGCGAGGGCTTACTTAAGAAGGAAAGCGCGCACCGTTGGGAGTTCTTTACGCCTTTCATCTGATCTTGCGCTCAAACTCCCAACTCGTGCTTCGCTCTTCTTCTCTTGCCTAGCTGTGCCGTGATGCAATTGGGTCTGCGCGAGAGTCGCTGTAAGACCGACAATGATTTGAAGAAGGTCTGGACCCTCATGGGGTGGTCCTCGGACTTCTTCAACCACTTGGTCCGGGCCGGCGGAGAGCTCCCCTTCGAGAAGGAGCGCGCCGGCGAAATGGTGTACTTTTCTTCGAACGCCATGGTGGGGTTGATCCCACCTTTTTCTTCCTTCTTCTTGATGCTGCTAGACTTCTATGGTCTGCAGCTATACCACCTTGGCCCTCACTCCATTCTCCTCGTGTCCATCTTTGTCCACTTCTGTGAGATGTGGGTGGGCATCCCCCCCTGCATCGAACTCTTCCGGACCTTCTTCACCGTCCACACCACCGGCCGGAGCAATGAGTACCTTGGCTTCTACTACTTTGTGAAGCGCAAGAAGTGCCCATTCAAGTACCTCCGGTCGTTCCCTTCCGGGAAGTGGGATGACTGGAAGAAAGATTGGATAGTCGTCAGGGTGGAGGAGCATGAGCGGTTGGAGCTTCCCGACGGTCTGCCCGGCATCGACACGACGATCTGGAGTGAGGTTCCGGTACTGGCGGAAGCTTTCGACCCCGCCTTGACCAGGATCCGCCAATGCGTGGAGGGAGGATTGACTCCCCAGGCGGTATTCTGTAATTTCCTGGCCAACGGGTGGGCGCCGCTGAAGAGGAGGGAGAAGCTCGCTTGGGCCCTCAACAGCGTGATGGACGAGGACCGGGTTGAGACCGGGTTGAAGTCCAACATGGTGGGGAAGACCTTGGAGTTCCACCTCAAGAAATTCCAGCACGGCATCGACGTCGACGGTGATGACTTGACTCCGCCGTCGGCCTTTCTCCCTCTGAACGTGGAAGTGCAGTTCAGCAGGGAGCTCCGGCGGACGATGCCCTTACTTGACGACCTTGGTGTTGTCGAGAGAAGATCAACCACCCGGGTGGCGATCCCCGAGATGCCCGAAGACGGCTCCGCCCCTGCCCCACAGCCGAGGGTCGAGGTCGTCAGCAAGGGCAAGGAGCTAGCGGATGAGCCGGAGGGCCGGAAGAGGAACCTGC
This sequence comes from Tuctoria greenei, assembly GCA_036927565.1. Classification (NCBI taxonomy): domain Eukaryota; kingdom Viridiplantae; phylum Streptophyta; class Magnoliopsida; order Poales; family Poaceae; genus Tuctoria; species Tuctoria greenei. Next base: position 10,449,833 of record JAYESD010000012.1, on the reverse strand, counting down.
GACATGCCGACGGAAGGTCCGTCAGGCCCGCTACTCCCGCCTCAGTCCCTTCTCCCCAGGGGGGAAGATCTTCTGCCACCGTGGTGACTGTCCCTGTAGTGGGGTCCTTCTGGGACGATACCGTTCCTGCAGTGGGATCCTCCCGGAGCGCGTCTGTCCCCGTGGTGGAACCCTCCTGGGGTGCTAGCTCCGGGCGCACGACTCCGGCACCTGGGACGGTGGGAGCCTCCAGGTCCAGGGGTTCCTCCCGATCGAGGAGAGCCTCGACCCGGGAAACGCCCGTAGCTGCGACAAGTTCCGGGGGGGCCTTCTGGAGCTTCTACGCCGACCGTGGACAGCCCGGAACGTCCAGGAAAAAGGTTCCGCGCAAGCTGGTGCGAAAGCCTTCCAAGGTCATTTTTAATCTTTACCTTGATTAACTTTTTAATTGTAGCGATTGTCTGTTGATTTTCTTAGTCCATCATCTGCAGCGTCCCCAAGAAGGGGAGTGAAGCTCCACCCTCAATCACGATGTCTAAGGCCGTGGGAGCTTCTGCTCCTGTCCCGGTGCTGCCCCAGGTGGTGGCTGAGGCTGCGACAGCTCCGGCGCCGGCTGTCGTGGTCATGAACCTCAACTCGTCCCCAGAAGTTCCCGTGGTAGCGCCGGACCACGGGAGTGAAGACACGCCAGCGGCACTTGTCTTGGAGGTTGAAGCTTCAGGTCCTGGTGCTGCAGTGGTGGAAGCTCCGGCTGTTGAGCCAGAGGAAGTAGTAGTCCCGGCCTCGGAGCCGGAACTTGTCGAAGCTCCGGCGGTTGAGCCGAAGGTAACTGAAGCCCCGGCATGCGAGCCGGAAGTCGAGGTAGTTCCGGCAGTTGAGCCGGCTATCTCCGAAGCACCGGCCATTGAGCCGGTTATTGTTGGAGCGCCGGTCATAGAGCCGGTGGTTGAAGAGGCGATGGAGCTCGAGCCTCCCTCGGAAGAGGTGTCCCGGCCGGAGCCAGTAGCAGCTCCTTCTCCGGAAGCGACGACGTCAGAGGTACCTGCGGCAGAGCCGGAGTGCCCAAACGAAGTCGCTGGCCCCCTGCCCGAGGAGGTGAACGAAGACTTGGCGGCGGGGCCTTCTTCGATGGCGACTGAGGCCATCACGGAGGACGTTCCTAGTGCCTTGGAAGCTCAGGGTTCCACTCTCGTAGAGTGGGACCCAATTTTTGTATGTGAAGACCCGCTGGAACCAGCGGAGGAGACCCCAGCAGGTCCGGAGCCCATCCCGCTGTTGATGTCTATCGACAACGCCTGCTCCAGTCTGCGTCAAGTCCAATTAGCCTTCTTCCACGACAGCAAGGCTCTTGAAGAGGAGTGCCAAACCCTTAGGCGGTGGCGTAACCGACTCCACTTTGAGACCAAGCTGGCGCAGTCGAGGCTAGCGGATGACAAGGAGTGGATCAAGCGGGAGAAGATCCGCCTGGAGTACTGGGGCAAGCTGTTGGATGACAGGGAGAGCATGACTCATGCCCTCGACGCTCAATCCCGGGAGATCCACGATCAGGCCAAAGCTGCCAATGACGCGGCCAATGCTCGGCACAAACAGCTTGAGGCCATCAACACCGCACTCATCAAGTGCCGAGAGGCACTTGAAGAGAGGGAGAGACGGCTCGAGGACGAAGAGCAGGAACTCCTGGAGCTGCAGGATGACGTCCTGAGGAGGGAAGAGGAGCTCGCCGAGAAAGTAGCTCTGGCTGACAAGGGCCTCGAGGAGCGCACCAATAAGTTGGAAGAGCGCTGCCAAGAGGAAGAGGAGAATACCTGGGTGCGGGGGCAGGAACTCTACGAATACGAGTGTGCCCTTGTTGCCCGGGAGAAAAAAGTGGAGGCTAGGGAGAAGGACCTGGTCGATCGTCGGAACAAGATCCACCTCCGGGAGAAGGAGCTCGGATGACTTGAGAGGCGGGTTGCTGCAAAGATTCAGCAAAACACCAAAGAAGTTGAGCGCCTCGCCCGTGAGAATTCCGAATTGACGGCGGCCAAGATATCCCTGGAAGAGATGAAGAGCTTGAGGATGGCGGACTCCCTACAGATTTGGGAGTTCCTGGGCAATGCCAATGATGCGCTGACGCCGATGGGTTTCAGCCCCGTGCGCCCGGATGATCCGGAGCCCGAGCCAGACCCTGCGCTGCAGGCGTTGAGCGCAGCAGGTAGCAAGCTCTCCAAGGTGGGCGATGTCATCACGGACCAACTGGAGGTTGAGGGGCAATCCCTGGCGAAGAACGTCGCAGAGTATGTGCTGACGTGCTACACCAGCCGGAACCCCCAATTTCCTCTGGACCCGGTGCTTGAAGGCCCCGTCGAAGGAGAAGGCGAAGCTACCCGAGCCAGCGTATCGGAGGTCGCCCAGAAAGTCGCCGGGTTCTTCCATAGGGTCTAGGACCATCTCTTTAGCTCTCACTTGTATTTTCTCTTCTTCTTCCTCAATTTTGTAATCCCTTGTCTCCAGATGTAATCTCCTGTCTCCAGATGAATGAAATCCCCAAATTTTTGCGAATTTCACTTTTTGTCTTCAACATCTTTATCTTCACTTGGCCCCCTGGTAGATGTTCACAATTTGATTGTGAACATGTACCAAAAGGATATTGAGTTTTGTTGAAGACTCATTTGCTCCGAACTTGTAGCATTTAGGTCCGAAGTCTTCGATAGTGAAGGTCCCCTGAGGTTGTCGGAGCTTAGAAGCTCCGGCATTGTCTATCGCTGGAGCTTGGTAGCTCCGGCAATAGCCTCTATCAACACCTAGAGCGTCGATAGTTAGTCCTCCGGGGTGTCGGAGCTGGGTAGCTCCGGCAGTGACCTTTGCCAACACTTGGTTTGTTGGCAGCAGACTCCATTTACGGGGTCTTCTCACCATCTTATATTCAGCGTCGACGGTTGGTCCCCTTTGGGGAGTCGGAGCTTAGTTAGCTCTGGCTTTTCTCCATCAACGTAGGCTTTATTTTTCCTGCACACTTAAGCCAAGAAAAATAGTAAAATTCATTTCTTGTCTATAATTTCGTCGCGGCTTACGATTCTCAAGAAGATTTTAAGTTGAACGCGATTTTAAATACAACCGGATGCGTTGTCTTTTCTTCTAGGTTCAACTGTTCATGGACCCGCCTTACTTCGTCCTGCTGGGGTGTAGGTAGAGTGGCGTACTTAGGGTGCTTGACCAGGCTAAGTCGATAGCACACTCCGGCCCTAGATTGGCTTGGCGGCTTTCAGGTGAGTTGGCCATGAACGATATTTGAATCCAAAAGAACTGAAAATACAACTCGAATCATATATAAACCGGTCGAACTAAAATTTCTAAAGAATTGCACGTCTTTGTTATAGACAAGAAAGAGAAAAATAAAAATGTTGAGCCTGTACAAAATAAATGCACGTGGAGTCTATTTCACATGAAGATGTCTTTCATTATAGGTCCGGGGTACAGGGGAAACAAGTACACTCTTAGGGTACGGAACCAGGCTAAGTGTGTTTGGTTTCTCGTTTGACCCAGGGTAGTTAGCCACACTTTTAGTCCGGAGACTGTGACAAGTGCTGCATGAGCTTTGCGGACCTTTTGGGAAAGGTCCGGCTGCTCTCCCGGAGGAACTACCCGACTCTGTACAATGACTCTATAACATACATATCAAGTTACTCAAGACTCACCTTCGTGGTATTAAGTGTAGAACTTACAGAGGTGCTCAATGTTCCAAGGATTTGGGAGAGGTGTCCCATCCTCGGTAGCCAAGCGAACGCTTCCGGGACGGGATACTTTGATCACTCGGAAGGGCCCCTCCCAGCTGGGGGAGAGTTTGTTTAACCCTTCTCTGGATAGTATTCTCCGTAGTACCAGATCGCCTTCCTCGAGCTGTCGGTTGTGTACATGCCGCTGGTGGTACGCCGTAGAGCTTGGCGATATCGGGCATTCCGAACAGCTGCTTGGCACCTTCCCTCCTCGAGAAGTTCTAGGTCTTCACGCCGGAGCTGGTCCTGCGCGGCTTCGTCGAAGGTCCGGACCCGGAGCGAACCCAAGGTGATTTCCGGAGGAAGGATTGCTTCAGCTCTGTACACCAGAAAGAAGGGTGTTTCTCTGGTTGACCAGTTTGGAGAAGTCCTGTTGGCCCATAGAGTGGGCGAAAGCTCTTCGATCCAGTTGGCTCCGTGTTTTTTCAAGCGCTCATAGGTGCGCTTTTTGAGTCCTTTAAGGATTTCTGCATTTGCTCTCTCGGCTTGGCCATTGCTGGCTGGATGAGCTACGGAGGCGTAGCAAACTTGTATGCCGAGGTCTTCGCAATATCCTTGGAATGCGGAGCTTGTGAATTGAGTCCCATTATCAGTGATGATTTTGTTTGGGACTCCAAATCTGCTTACAATGGATTGCAAAAAGTTGATAGCAGATTGATTGTTGATCGTCACAACTGGAGTTGCTTCCGGCCACTTGGTGAACTTGTCAATGACGTACAGGAACTTGTAACCTCCGACGGCTCTTGGGAAGGGTCCCAAGATATCCATCCTCCACATAGCGAAGGGCCATGTAGGAGGTATCATTTGTAAGGGCTGAGCCGGTGTATGAATTTGCTTTGCATGAAATTGGCATGCTTCGCATTTCTTCACCAGCTCAGTGGCATCCTGGAGCGCTGTAGGCCAGTAGAAGCCATGCCGGAAGGCTTTACCGACCAGCGTGCGGGAGGACGCGTGGTTCCCACACTCGCCTCCATGGATTTCTGCGAGGAGCTCGCAGCCTTCTTCCCTTGTGATGCACCGCATTAGGACGCCGTTGGCACCGCGTCGGTAGAGATCCCCTTCTACCAGCGTGTATCTTTTAGCCAATCTGACTACCTGGTCAGTGGATACATCATCGTCAGGAAGGATGTTGTCTTTCAAGTAGCTCCGGATCTCCGAGATCCATGCATCGGAGCTAGCTTGAGCTTTTGAGTCTTGCGTGCTGGGTTGCTCGGAGCTCCCGGCAGCACCTACGACCCTTGATGGCTGCCATGGTAACAGGGCCATCGGGACCGTCAGCTTCGGGATGCTGATCTCGCCCCCTTCGCTCAGTTCGGCAGGCTGAGCTGTGGGTTTCGACAATCTCCGGACAAAAGTTCCGTCAGGAGCCGGAGCTCCGGTTGACGCTTTCGTCGAGAGTTCGTCGGCTTCAGCGTTGTGGGCACGCTGAACATGGTGGAGGTCTAGGACTTCAAATTCCTTCTGAAGCCTCTGGACTTCTAGGAGGTAAGCAGCTAGCTGGAGATTGTTGCAGGAGCATTCGCCCTTCACCTGCTTGACGATGAGCTATGAATCTCCTTTGACCAGCAGTTGCCTGACACCGTATGACAGTGCCACCTTTAGTCCATAGATGAGTGCTTCATACTCCGCCATGTTGTTGGTTGCCTTGAAGTCAAGGTGTACCATGTATTTCACCTTCTCCCCAGTCGGTGCAAGGAGAAGGACTCCAGCTCCGGCCCCCTGCTTCTGCATGGAGCCGTCGAAGTAGAGGGTCCAGTGAGGCTTGATGAAGGTTGGAGCTTGATGCTCCGTCTTCTATTCACTGGGGCCCCCAGGGTTTGATGGAGAGGGAGTCCATTCTGCCACAAAATCTGCCAAAGCTTGACTTTTGACTGCTTGTCTTGAAATAAATTCAAGATCAAATTCAGCCAATTCCGCTGCCCACTTTGCAATATTCCCAGTTGAATTGGGATTATGCAGGATTGCTCGTAGTGGGTAGGAGGTCACCACCGAGACTTTGTGAGCTTGGAAGTAATGTCGAAGCTTCCTGGAGGCAATAAGAACTGCATAGAGCAGCTTATGCACCTCTAGGTATCGAGTCTTGGCATCATGTAATACTTCACTGATGAAGTATACCGGGCGTTGAATGGTCAGGACCCTCCCGGAGGGGTCCGGAGCTTCCTCTTCATTGATCCGGACCCTCTCGGAGGGGTCCAGATTCTCTTCGGGGACCTCCGGGTTCTGGCTGGAGGAACCCAGAGCTTCTTCAGAAATGACCTGGACCCTCCCGGAAGGGTCTAGGTCCCCTGAAGCGACTTCTTGTGGGTTCGAATCTGGGAGCTGGGACCCAGACTTGCTTTTAGGAACCTCCAGACCCTCCCGAAGGGGTCTGGATTCCTGAGTGTGGGGTAGTTCCGGTCTCTCCGCAACCAGAACCATACTGACGAATTTGTCAGTAGCTGAAATGTAAAGCAGTAAAGGCTCACCAGGGTTCGGAGCTACCAGAGTTGGTAGGGTGGTGAGGAACTGTTTCAGCTCCTGGAACGCCTTCTCTGCTTCTTCGGACCATTGGAATGGTCCGGACTTCCTCAATAACTTGAAGAAGGGAAGTGCCCGTTCCGCCAGTCTTGATATGAACCGGCTGAGGGCTGCTAGACACCCAGTTAACTTTTGGACGTCTTTGATGTGGGTTGGTGGCCGCATGTCTTCAATGTCTTTTATCTTCGCCGGATTAGCTTCTATGCCCCGGTGACTTACCAGGAAACCAAGAAGTTTTCCGGAGCTAACCCCAAACACGCACTTGTCCGGGTTTAGCTTTGTGCGGGTGGCCCACAGTTTGTCGAAGACAGCCTGCAAGGTGTCTAGGAGTGACTCCTTGTTCTTGACCTTGACCACGATGTCATCGATGTACACTTCCACTATGTCTCTGATGAGTTCCTCAAAAGTTTTGTACATTGCTCGTACAAAAGTTGAAGCTGCATTCTTGAGACCAAAGGGCATGGCTGTGTAGCAGCACAATCCATCTACTGTGATGAATGAAGTATGCTCTTCATCCTCCCTAGACATCTTGATTTGATGATACCCAGAATATGCGTCTAGAAAACACAGTAATTCACACCCGGAGGTGGAATCCACTATCTGATCTATTCTAGGCAGTGGGAATGGATCTTTTGGACATGCCTTATTTAGTGTGGTGTAGTCGATGCACATCCGAAGCTTCCCGCCGGCCTTGGGCACAACGACTGGGTTCGCCAGCCATTTTGGATGGAAGACTTCTCGGATGAATCCGGCTTCGAGCAACTTCTTCACTTCTTGTCGGATGAAGTTCTGTCGCTCTACGGATTGCTTCCAAGGCTTCTGATGCACAGGCCGGGCATCGGGGTAGATCTTCAGATTGTGCTCAATCACTTCCCTGGGGATCCCAGGCATTTGTGACGGTTGCCAAGCAAACACGTCAACGTTAGCCCGAAGGAAAGTGATGAGCGCGAGTTCCTATTTGTCGTTCAACCCTCTCGATATACGGGTGGTTTGAGCGGCATCGGAACCAATTTGGACAACTTTGACGGGAATGTCGGTGTCGCCGCTTGGCTGCACACGAGGTGCAGAGGTTGAGCCTCTCTGACGAATGGTCGGAGGTTTTGGAGCTTGCTCCTGCCTGGAGTCTTCCTTTTGCGCCGTAGTGAGTGTGTGGAGTTCCTACAGAGCAGTTACTCCGGCAGTGCGATCTCCGCGGATCCGAAGAACGCCTACTGGTGTTGGCATCTTCAACACCAGGTATCCATAATGAGCAGCTGCCATGAATTTGTACAGGGCAGGTCTACCCAAGATGGCGTTGAATGGTAAGTTGATTTGTGCGACGTCGAAGACCAACTTATCGGTGCGATACTTCTCCCGTGTCCCGAAGGTAACGGGGAGAGTAATAGCTCCGAGTGGGGTGATGGCCCCCGGACCTACTCCAGAGAAAGGTCGAGAGGGCTGAAGATCCGAAGGTCAGAGCTGAAGCTTAGTGAAAGCTTCGAAGCTGATGAGGTGAAGCCTCGAACCTCCGTCTATCATGACATGGTGGAGCTGGATGTTATTGATGGTAGGAGATACCATCAAAGGTAACTGTCCTGCTCCAACCATGCTCCTCGGGCAATCAGAGGCATCAAAAGTGATGGAGGTGTCCATCCACTTTTGATGAGGTTCCGGCTGGACTGTAGGGGCTACAGCGGCCATATCCCGCCGCATAGTCTTGATGACGCGACGAGAGGTGATATTCCATGACCCACCGAAAATGGTGTTCATGGTCTTCCGATGCTCGTTGTCAGAGACGTCAGAATCATCATCGACGGAGGTGTAAACGGCCTTCAGGACCTTTTTGGGATCGTGAAACCCTAACTCCTCTTCAGCCGGAGCTTCGTCGACCTTCTGTTTTCCTTCCCTCTGTCGGAAAGGAGATTCTTCCCGGCGCTTGCTGTAGCGCTCGGCAAGGTTCTGGACCTCCCGGCAGTCTTCCAAACCGTGGCTACCCGTTTTGTGAATGGGACACCACACTTTGGGTTTGCCACCGTCTTCAGAAGACGGTCGACGTCGCTTCTCGGGGCGTGGCCCTCGGCCACCCGGAGTTGCAGCAGCTGCAACGTTGGATGTGCCGGCCGACGGCTTCTTCTTGCCGTTGGTCTTCTTTTTCTTCTTGCCACTCCCGGAGGTAGCGGCTTCTTCTTTGGAGGATTTCTTGTGATCCTCTGAGGCTGGTTTGGAGTGCATCTCACGGCCCTCCGCAGCTCTGGCACATTTATCTGCCAGGCTGAAGAGTTCCGTGACGCTGGTGATCTCCTTGATCGCCAGCTTCTCCAACATCTTCTTGTCCCGTACGCCCTGTCTAAATGCCACAATGACAGAGGCGCTAGAGATAGAAGGGATAGTGTTTCGTACCTGAGAGAACCTCTGGATGAAGGACCGCAAAGATTCTCCCCCTTTTTGCACGACCGCAAAAAGGTCCAGTTAAGTGCCTGGTCGGGTGTATGAACTCCCGAAGTTGGCAGTGAACTGATGGCACAGCTCCTCCCAACTGTTGATAGAGTTGGGTGGAAGGCTCATAAACCAGGACCTGGCGGTCCCAGTTAAGGCCACTGGAAAGTAATTGGCCATCACGGCCTCGTTTCCTCCAGCTGCCAAGATTGCAGTGGAGTATATCTGAAGGAATTCGGCGGGGTTGACAGTCCCATCGAATTTTTCCGGCAGGTGAGGCCGGAACTTCTGTGGCCATCTAACCATGCGCAGGTGCATGGCTAGGGCTGAACAGCCTCCTCCTACTCCTTCAAGAGTAGAAAGGTCATGAGCTTCCCGTCTTTCACGGGCACGCTCAATATGGACACGGCCATCCTGCTGGCGGTATCGGCGATCAAGCTCCGCCCGGAGGTCATGAGTCGAAAGCCTGGATACCGTGTGAGTGCGTCGAGCCCCGGAGGGCAATGATGTCACTTTCTAAGATGCAGCACGTCTCCTACTATTGGAGGCGTGTGGACCAAGTCTCCCAGACAAAGTCCGCCGCTGCGACAGGGCTCGTCCCGAAGGAGGAGGACCCTGGTTGTTGAGGCGTTCGGCAGCTGCTGCGACCAAATGCTCACATCGGCCCTCCACTGCTCCATTGCATCTCGAGATGCATTCGGAGGTGGTGGACGTTGGAGAAGAGCACGCGCTGCATGGAGCGCGTGTTCTGGGTTGTCATGACTCGCCGACGCAGTAAGCAACGTCGGCGCACCATCACGTTGCCCAGCACGATTTGCTGGAGAAGATGGTGGTGGTGGGAGTGTAGCTCCTGCTGGTGCTGAGGTTCCTGCTGGCGGCTGCCTGTTGGAGGGATTGCCCCCAACAGCCTGAGCAGTAGGTTGGCCATTGGATGATCCAGCAGCAGAGTTCACCATTCTCGAAAATCTCAGGCGCCCCTACCTGGCGCGCCAACTGTCGGTGGTTTTGATCCGGCAGATCTCCCAACACTGCTAAAGTGTTGAAGGAGTTTGTGGTTCGGTGTGGGCATGCGGAGATTCAAGAAGGTGAAAATCAAAGTAATGTAGGAGACACGAGGATTTACGTGGTTCGGGCCGCCTGAGCGTAATACCCTACTCCAGGGTGTGTTGGTGATGTATTAGCAGTAAGAGCTTATCACGAGTGTATGGGGTGCGTATGATCGCCCATGAACGTCCCTGAGTGTATCGTCGGCCTGTCCTTTTATAGTACAAGGATAGGCCGTTACAAGCTAGCCTGGCCCGACATGTGGCCCCGGCGGTTACTGGTATTGATACACGATTAATTGCTCTTAATGATCTTGTAACGAGCTTTGACAGCACCGTTACTGGTGTTAAGATCGTCCGATTGAGTGTCATTAATATGGTATTAATGGCACATAACTGGGTCTTTAAGTCCTTGACTCTCCTCTGAAGATCCGGAGCCGTTACAAGGTCTTCCGGAGATTAGAAGCTGGAAGGTCCGACGATTTGACACATGGCAGCTCCGGAGCTTGCTGTGGGAAGCAGGTAGCTCTGGGGCTACCAGACACGTGTCAAGTCCGGAGCTTCTCTCGGTCTGGGGTTATGTCCGGAGGTGCCGTTTTGGTACGTGGTCCGGAGCTTCCCCTTGTGGGAGGTAGCTCCGGGTTAGTCGTACACGTGGCGACCCAGGGATTAACCATGTTGGAGAAGCGGGTCCGGTCATGTCTGACAAGTGGGCCTCCGAGGGTCTTCAAACCAAGTAGATGGCTTTTCTTTGAGATTTATGTAACCTCAAGGGGTGTACGGTTTTTAGGGTACCGACAGAAATAAAAAAATATAAAAATAATAAATAAATAGTAATATATTTATAAAAAAAGAAAAGAAAAGAAAAAAGAAAAACCTCCCGCCGGCTAGGCCGTACCGGCCCAGCCAGCCACGCCCACGCGACCGCGCCCCCACCGCGCGCGCCGCCACGCCACCCCGACGCGCGCAGCGCGCCGCACCGCCGCCCGGGTCCCACGCCAGCACCGCGCGCGAGCCGCCTGCCCCGCCTGGGCCCCGCCTCCCGCTCCCGTGACGATCGAGCGCCCCGCGCCGAAACGCGGGATTTCCCGCGCAGCGCGCCGCGAACCGTGGCCGACTCCCGCGCCTCCCTCCGCTGCTGGCCCCACCCCGCGTCGAATTCGCCCGATCCCCACGCCCCGCCAGCCGCGCTCCCGCGCACTTGCCGCGCGATTCCCTGCTCCCGCGCGCGATTCCCGGCCCCACCCCGCGCGTTCGCCCGACCGACTCGGTCCCGGCCTTTACCGCCGGCTATAAATACGTAAGTTCCGTGGTTTTTTTTTCCGATCCCAGAAACGTTGCCGCCTTCCAGAAAAGCCGCCGGTATAGAGAAAAAAGGGAGGTGCCAGAGAGATGCGCTACCATGAAAAAAGAGGGGAAGGAGAGGAAGAAAAAGAGGAGGGCCCCACCGTCCGTCGGAGATCGCCGTCGCTATCGCGTCGCCATCGTCGTGCCGCCGCAGGACGCATCTACTTCGTCTACGCATCATCCCCATCCCGCGATCATCGAAGCCAACGCATCTACGGTAGGCCATGTTCCCGATGCGTATTTTAGCGACCATATTGAACCTAATAGGCGTAGTTTGATCGTAGTTGTGTCGTCTTTTTATTTTCAGCAGCATTAATTCTCGCTAAAACCCCCGTAAACTCATATGAACACGTATGAACTAGTCGCATCTAATTAATAAACAATCGTAGTAAATTAATTATTGAGTTGTGCATGCATACATGTCATTGCATGTTGATTATTTTTTGGGCATTATATTGAAGTGTATGTATTTTCTTGTATGTATGATCACGCGTAGAGGAACGTGCTCAAGAGGCCGCATATGAGGATTTCCAGAACCAAGATTTCGAAGCGCTTGAGCAACCCCATCCGCCGGAGCAAGGCAAGTGTCCTTGAAGCATATTGATCCTGTTTTAAAATAAATGTTTTGTTTGCAAAACTGCATGCTTGTGTCAAATTGATGGGAATCCTATGGTAGGAAGTTTACTAGTTTTGTTTGACCACCCTTGTCACCTGGAATATATGGTAGAGAGTCGGGAAGGGTTTTTACTTTTTGCTTCGCTTAATTAATTGGGATGGCAAACAACACTACAAGATTAATTATGTATTAATGACATTTTGGTTAATGTGAACTGGTCAGTACGATTTGGTAATGGGTGATCTAAGCAAGCCTGGTATGTGGATGGGTTGGATGTTATGGTGGTTTGCTTGCTTTAGATCTAAGGACCGGTTCATGCGAGAATAAGCCAGGACTACAGTGCCACCACGAGGCCAAGTATGGGTGCGGCGTAGCTGATTAATTAGGGCTTTGCTAGTGCTGTTTGGACCATTGTGGATGCTCAGGGAAGGGGTAGTCGGATTGGGTTTGTTGATGATTGGTGGGACTACCCTGGGATCCGAATGGCTCAAGAGGGGGCCCTTGGTTGAAGATGTGCTCAGTTGGAGGCATCGCCACCGGTGAAACCTCAGTGGGGTCTAAATAGGCTAGTAATCCCTTTGTAAAGGCTATTTTGTCATCTCTTGGCCATACACCAAAGGAAGTGTAATTGGCATAAGGGAGGTTCTTTAGTCGCCGACGGGTGATGAAATCACAAACACGTGGGTAAAGTGGTACAAACTCTGCAGAGTAAATTAAAACTATCATGATAGCCGTGCTCCCGGTTATGAGCACCTGGACAACTTCCATGATTAGAGGGAAATTGGGATTTGGGATGGTTATGGCTTGGTAATGGTTATGGTTGATATTATGATTATGGTTATGGTTATGGATGGAATTTTGGTTTATGACATTGATTATGGTTATTGGTAATGGTGAACTATGGACTGGTATTATTATGGTTACATGGTTTATGATGGGTTTACTTCACATAAATATGATACATTGCTTTTTCCAAATGTTTTACTGTACTTTTCATCACTTAGCCATTATTATTGTCGTCATTTGAATCAGCCACATGTCATACTTTCCACACTTGCTGAGTACGACATGTACTCACTCTTGCAATCCCCCCCTCAACAGTTGAAGGTCAGAATTGTGAGTTTAATGGCGATAATGCGGAGTTCTAGGCCGTGTCTACCGTCAGCTTTGCCTGTGGTGTTGCATGGAGCTGCGCTATCCCTTTTGCTTAGTTTGCTTAGTTGCTTAATTAGTTTATTTCCGCTGCATTAGTTGAACCTGTCATTAATATTAATTAGAGCTTGTATTCGAGGATATAATGAATTATGTAATAAGAGTACTTATTTAATAATTTGAGCTGTGGTAATTATCTGTTTACTATTTGTGAATCACTCGTGTATATGTGTTGAACATCCTGGGCACACATATGCGTTAGCTTGGTTCAGTTTTCGGAACCGGGCGTCACAGAACATATTGAATCTAATAGACGTAGTTTGATCGTAGTAGCACCATCTTTTTATTTTCAGCAACATTAATCCCTGCTAAAACCCCCGTAAACTCATATGAACGCGTATGAACTAGTTGCATCTAATTAATAAACAATCATAGTAAATTAGTTATTGAATTGTGCATGCATACATGTCATTGTATGTTGATTATTTTGTGTGCATCATATTGAATTGTATGTATTTTCTTGTATGTATGATCACGCGTAGAGGAACGTGCTCAAGAGGCCGCATACGAGGATTTCCAAAATCAAGACTTTAAAGCGCTTGAGCAACCCCATCCGTCGGAGCAAGGCAAGTGTCCTTGATCATATTGATCCCGTTTTATTAAATGTTTTGTCTGCGAACTTGCATGCTTGTGTCAATATGACGGGAAACCCATACGTAGGAGTTTACAAGCGTTGTTTGCCACCCCTTGTCGTCGGGATATATACGATGAGTCGGGTATGGGTATTTTTCTTTTTGCACCGCATCGCTACACGGGTTATGGGTAACTTAAATAATGTGGTTGACAACTTTAATTACGACAATTTGGGATGGTAATAAGATGATGATTAATTTAGCAACCAAGAATTTAGGTCATCTAAGCAAGCATGGTATGTGGATGGGTTGGATGTTATGGTGGTTTGCTTGCTTTAGATCTAAGGACCGGTTCATGCGAGAATATGTCAGGACTACAGTGCCACCACAAGGCCAAGTATGGGTGCGACGTAGCTGAATAATTAGGAGTGCTGCTAGTATTGTATGGACCATTGGATGGCGCGGGGAATGGGAGTCGAGGAGGACTGCCCTGGGATCCGCATGGCACATGAGGGGGCCCGTGGGTGGGAGAATGGAGATTCAAGCCTGCCGGTGAAACCTTAGTGGGCCCGTACATACTAGTAGTCCCTTTTGAAAGGCTATTTTGTGATCTCTTGGCCACACAACTACGGAAGTGTGAGACGGCATAATGGAGGCTTCTTAGTCACCGAAAGGTGATGAAATCACGAACATGTGGGTAAAGTGGTACAACCTCTGCAGAGTGTTAAAAACTATCATGATAGCCGTGCTCTCGGTTAAGAGCACCTGGATGACCTACATGATTAGAATTGGACTTGGAATTTTGGGATGGTTGGTATGGTTTTGGGTTGTCACTTGAGTATTGTAGGTACATGAGAGATTATGAAATTGGCATATGGTATTAATTTTATGGTTGGCTGGTATTAATGGATTGCGATGATAAATGAGAACTGTTGGATTTATGGTATGATAATTACTTGGGTCATGAAGGTAAATAAATTCACATAGACATGATAGGACGCTTTTACATGTTTATGAAATGTACTTTTCTGCAATTAGCTAGTTTATTCCAATCATTTGTTAGCCACATGTCATCTATTTCCACACTTGCTGAGTATGACATATACTCACCCTTGCAATCCCCCCCAACAGCTACTGGAGACAATTGGGAGTACCCTGAGGATCACGCGGAGTACTAGGTTGCGTACCGCCGTCAATTGCCTGTGGAATGGAGTCGTGCTGCTTAGTTTATTTTCCGCTGCATTATTTAGAGTTTTATCATTTGTGAACTGTTGGATTATTGTAATAAAGTACTTATTTAATAGTTAAGACGTGGTTAAATTCTGTATATTGTTTGTGATGCAACCGTATATGTGTGATGAACTTCCTGGGCACACATATGCGTTACGCTTGGTTCATATTCGGAACCGGGTGTCACATCCTTGCCTCAAGTTCTCAAATTCTTGCCTCTTCAAGATCATAATACCTTCCAACACATAATGAGAACGGAAGCTCTTCTTGAATTCAGCCCAAGTGATCCTCTCCTGATTTTCATGGGCGTTGCATAAGGAATCCCACCAATCGGCAGCTGCTCAAACAAGTTGATGAGATGCGAATAGCACGTTCTCCCGGTCACTGCATTGGACTATACCAAGTTTCTTATCCATGGACTTGAGCCAATCATCGGCATCCATAGGGTCAGCAGCTTGAGCAAAATTCGGCGGCCTGGTTCTCATGAACTCTCCCAACCGGTTATGAGGAGGTGGGGGTGGCGGTGGAGGCATGTGGGGCTGATTGTTGTTGTTACCAGCCTGCAGCTGTCCCATTATCTATATCAAGGTCTGCATGAGCTGGTTTTGCATGGCTAATAGCTGCTCAAGATTGATAGCTCCCTGGGCAGGTCCCTGTCCATTATAGTTTTGAGGTGACCCACGGTTCTCCTCCCCATCATTGGCATCCCTCTGGTTGCGAGTCCTCAACATCTGAAGAAAAGCAAGAGATAAGAATTTAGAAAACGTCCCCAACTATATGCATCAAGGGATATAAAACTAAACAACTAATTACTAGCCTATATGGACATGGCAATGCTAAGGCATTTCAAAATCCTCTACTAAGCACACAAATAGCAATACATAGCAAACAACACACCAAGCAAAAACACATCGATTCCTGAGTGCTCCTATGTGCTCTAAAGTGTCCATTCTATCTAGGTTGCGTCCTACAGTCAACCTGTGGCCCTGATACCAATTTGTGACACCCGGTTCCGAAAATGAACCAAGTGAACGCATGTGTGCCCAGGACGTTCAACACACGTACACAAGTGCACTCACAAAAGGATATATAAAATTACCACAGAACAAGATTAATTAAGCACCTTTATTACACAATTCATAATATCCTCAAATACAAGCTCTAATGAATATTAATGACAAGTTTGAACTAATGTAGCAGAAATAAACTAATTAAAGCAACTATGCAGCTAAGCAAAATAAGCATAAGGGTATAACACAGCTCCAATCAATCCACAAGCAAGCTGACGGTAGACACGGCCTAGAACTCTGCATTATCACTGTTATACACCCAATCCTGACCTACAACTATTGGTGGGGGAATTGCTAGGGTCAATACATGTCGTACTCAGCAAGTGTGGGAAGTATGACATGTAGCTGATACAAATGACGAATATAATAATGGCTAAGTGCTGAAAAGTACGTCAAAACATTTGAAAAGCAGTATTTTATATGTTTGTGAAGTAAACCCATCATAAACCATGTAATTTCCATAATACCAGTCCATATTTCATTACCATTGTCCATATTCCAGATTTCTCATTACTATTAACCATATCATTTGCCATAAACCATAATACCATCACATAACCAGTACCAAACCATCCCAATCCCAGGTTTCCCTCTAATCATGGAAGTTGTCCAGGTGCTCTTAACCGGGAGCACAGCTATCATGATAGTTTTAACACTTTGCAGAGTTTATACCACTTTACCCACGTGTTTGTGATTTCATCACCTTACGGTTACTAGAACATCTATTATGCCGTCTCACACATCTGTCGGTGTGTGGCCAAGAGATCACAAAATAGCGTTTACAAAGGGACTACTAGCATGTACGGACCCACTGAGGTTTCACCAGTGGCGATGTCTTCAACTGAGCACATCTTCAACCAAGGGACCCCTCTCGTGCCATTCGGATCCCAGGGAGTCCCGCCTCAAATCCAAACCCAATCTGAATCCCCTTCCCCAGTGCGCCAAATGATCCATGCAAAACTAGCAATACCCTAATTAATCAGCTACGCCGCACCCATACATGGCCTCGTGGTGGCACTGTTGTCCTGGATTATTCTCGCATGAACCGGTCCTTAGATCTAAAGCAAGCAACCACCATGTCTTCCAACCCATCCACACACCAGGATTGCTTAGATCACCAATTACCATGTCATATTAACGAGTTCATATTAATCATAATCTCATTAATGCATAATTAATGGTATAGTTTTTTCCCATCCCAATTAATTAAGCGAAGAAAAAAGGTAAAAAGCCCATTCCCGACTCTCTACCATGTATTACAGGTGACAAGGGTGGTTAAGCAAAGCTAGTAAACTTCTATCATTGGAATTCCCATCAATTTGACACAAGCATGCAGTTTTGACAACAAAACATTTATTGTAAAAACAGGATCAATATGTTCAAGGACACTTGTCTTGCTCTTGGGCTTGGTTTGGGTCAAAGTATTCAAATTCCTGGTGCTGGAGGTCCTCCGCAGCACCCTCTAGCGCAAATCCATCTAAATCGCGCAATAAACATCGAGAATAGAATTACAATCAATAAGTGCACATATGTTACTCAATATGACATGACATGCATGATTAATGAAAATGCAAAGCAAAACTAGTTAATGAGTTGTCAATGATGTTTACTAACTAGTTCTAATAGCTATTAACAAGTTTTGATAGGTTTGGAATTGATTCAAATCAATTTGGAATTAATTCAGCAGAAAACAATCAGCAAAATCAGACTAGTCTGCCCTTCGCAGAAACAGGGGATTGGGGTTTTCTATATCAACGTGAATTTGGAGGAACGGGGTTGAATTCTTGTGAGAAAAGGGAAGTAGAAGGTATACCAGGTGTTTAGAACTCCAATGAATCAAGGGTTTCGGAGGAAACACTTGGATCTTGATGATCTAGGGTTGATGAAGAAACTTGATGGTGGATTGTTGATGAAGAACGAAAACTTGATGGAGATCTTGATCCTCTTTCATTTCCTCCTCTTCTTATTCTTGCTCGGTATCTCCTTCTCCCACCTTGATTGTGGCTCTCCATGAACTAGGGTTTGTGGTCATTCAATTGAGGCAAAAGGATGTAAAGTTGAGGGGTGGGGTTGTTTATTTAAGGGTGGAGGGCTAGGGTTTGATGGATTTCGAGTTTGGGGAGGGTGGAAAGGCCGGTGTGGGGTCCCACATGGGCTCTAAAAAGAGTTAGACACGATGTCCTTAGGCCCACTTAAGGTAAAACCTAAAAACACGTCGTGAAACAAAAGATCAATTAAGAATCGCGATCACCGGACAAGTCCGCAAGAGGGCGGACTAGTCCGAAGTTAGTCAGAGAGATATCGGACAAGTCCGGACTACACATCGGACAAGTCCGAACTTAGTCAGAGAGGAAAACAGATAAGTCTGGCCAAAACCGAACAAGTACGATTTTAGTCAGAGGGGAAAACGGACAAGTCTGCTAGATGTCGGAAAAGTCCGGAGAAGTCTAGGGACTTGGCGAAATTTCAAGGTTGGGATTACCGAACTAGTCCGCTATGGACCGTACAAGTCTGGAAATTGTACAGAGACAAAATCATACTAGTCCACAGCAAGAAAGGACAAGTCCGAAGAAGGTCAGAGAGAAATCAGACTAGTCTGCACCAGAAACGGATTAGTCCACACTCCTCAGAATTTTTGAGTGCGGTTTTGTTCCTAATTCATTTTAAACTCATTCCTTTTTATGCGGATTAATGTTAAACATGTATATGACCTTATGCAATGCATGATGCATGAAAATGAGGGTGCTACATCAAGACCTTACATAGAAAAGGAATTGGGGCAACAATTTGAAAGCACACAACAAGCCAACAAGCAAAACAACAAGGATTCAAATTCATAAACAGTTATTTACACAAAGGGGTCATCCCCTAATACAAAAAGCATTCCGCATGGGTACTGCCGGTCTCAATTCCGATGGAACGAAGAGGTCACCTGCTTCGCGAGGTCCTAGACTTCGGCTCTCGCCTCTTCCTCTCGCTCATCAAGGGGGCCTTTCTCCACCGGCTCCAGTGGGATCATCGGGTACCAGCTCTGGAACATACCAAGACATGGGAAGCCACCAGCTCTGCGAGCTCCCTTCCCTCGACCTCCAGCCGCCTCACAAGGACGGCGTTCACTGTCTCCAACGTCGAGCACAGGGAGTCCAAAGTTGGGAGCAGCTCAGTCACCCCCTAAGATGGTTCCCCACGCGGCATTGGACCAAGGACAAGGGGTTCCAACACCGCCCCAACATGGGCAAGGAAATCCTGGATCCCTTGGGCCTTGGTCGCGCAGGAGGCCTGGAGGCTCTCTGCCTCTCTCCGTGCAGTCTCCTCCCGGCTGGCGAGCTTCTGAGCATGACACTTCAGATCATCCTTACAACGCTTGATGGCAAGCTCCAAGTCCTGCAAAGCCCGGCGCTTCTCCTCCAGGCTACGGGAGACCTCCTCCTCCTTCGCCGCCAAGACCCGCTCCGCGTCGGTAATGGCAATTTCACGGCGGACCAACTCCAGCCATTGATCCTCTCACAGCTTCAGGCGAGCATTGGCGGCAGCATGGGCCTTTGAGGCCTTCACCTCAAGCTCCTTTTTCTTGGCATCAACCAGCTTCACCAAGTGTTGCTCCTCTATAGGCTGATCCCACTCTTAGGCGAAAGCGGCCTGCATGTGGCACAAGACGGACTGGGCCACGGCAATAGCATCGGCAAGAGGGATTGGCACGACTGTTGGACGACTGCCCCTCTGCCCCTCCTGTCGACGCCACGGCAGACACCAGCACCTGGGGAACAGATGGTTCTCCGGCTGGAGCTTCAGGAACCGTCGCGCTGCTACCCAGAGCTGAAGCCCCCCCCCCTCCGCTGCAAGAGCATCGCCGGCTGCCGGTGGCTAGTCGCCTTCTTGTGCGCCAATGACATCAGGCGTCAGTGCTGCTTCAACCATAGGTTGGTCAGCTCTGCCAACAGAAGCCACCACGACCAAGGTAGTTGCCTCCTCGTCGGGCACCTCCTCGCCGGGCACCCCCTCGCTTGGCACCTCGCCACCTGGCACTCCCTCACCTGGCGCCACCTCTGCCCCGCCTACCTCAACATACGAGAGAGCGGAGACATCGATGGCACCAGAGGCCAATGCAACTTCGGGTGTAGGATGTGTCGCGACAAACCCCGTTCCAGCTCCAGGAGAGGCAGGGGCTATCAAGCCCACCCCTGGAAGTACCAAGGGCACCAAGTCGGCTCACAGTGCCTTGAGAAGCCAAGATAAAACTCCATCGGAATGAAAAAAAGAAAAGAAGAGAAGTAGCAGAGGGAGAAGTTGCGGCTTACAAGCGGGATAGGCCGCCCCAATGACCCTGGCCTTTCGCCCCACGCGATAGATCGAGGTTGCCGGGAACCGACGACAAGACCGGCGCTGTTGTCTCTGGCACCGACTCTTGATCAACCTGTGTCGGAGCGACCCCTCTGTGCCTCCTCCAGAACTAGAACCACCGCTGGATTCGGAAACAGAAGCATCGGCCGCATCGGCCCCATCACGAGGGAAGATGGCGGTACCATCCTCCCGTGCCAACTTTCGCCTCTTCGGCGAAGTAGTAGCGGAACCCACGACCATAGGGCGAGAACGCTTTCCCGCAACGGAATTGGCGCTTGTTGACTGCCTTCCAGCATGATAGAAGATGTTGGGGGCACTACCTCCGCCCTTTCCAAATAATAGGAGGAGGACCTCGACTTTGGTTGCGTCATGGCGTGGCACCACGCCAGTACCACAGAAGGCCTGGATGTCTCCTTGGGGTGCAAGCAAATAACGCCGAACACATTGACCTTCGACATCGAGTTCAGCAGTTTATCTCTCAATTTTGGAGTCATGAAGAGCGGCTGGCAGTCGTCCGAGATGGAGATGTGCTCGTCGTCGACCATGTCAGAGGTCACCACATTCAAAAATCCCTCCAACACCTCCGGAGTGGGGTCTTCCAGATCCAACCAGCACCGATCATAGGTGCCGACGTAATGTCAGGCCTCGTACCGGCGCTTCTGGAGAGGGGCGGTGCGGCAGCGCAAGAAGTCTATCAGCACCATCAGGGAGGTCAAGCCTTTGCGCGTCAGGTACTTGATCCTCCTCAATATCGGCGTATACTCCTTCGTCAACCCCTGGAAGGCTTCCCAGGTGGTGGGATCGGAGGCCAGACCTTCAGAAGGCATCTTTAGCGTTGGATGGGCCTCAACCCGCACGATCGTCGAATCTTCTCTCTAGGTCTTCCACTTGCCCCATTTGAGCGAAGGAATGTAGTAATGGGAGGTCTTGTCCTGGTGCCGAAAGTAGTAGGCACCCACCTGGGTTGTCTCTCTCTTTCCGGTAGTCTTCATCATGAAGAAGAATTGGAACATCTCTACCATTGGCTTGCTGCCCATGAACGCCTCACTGAAGTGGACGAACATCGCGATCAAGGAGATGGAGTTCGATGATAGGTGGTGAAGCTGCAGCATGTACTCCTCTAGCACTGCGAGGAAGAATCTCCACGGCGGAATCCCCAGCACCGCAGACACGTAGGCAGTGAAGAGGATGGTCTCGTCCTCGCGCAAGTCTTCAAGGGTGGGAGATCCGCACCAGATCATCCACACACACTCCGCCGCTAACCAGCCAAGCAGTCGCTGCATTGACAATAGGCTATCTGTCAACTGAAGCGGAGAGGGAGGCAGTAGGGAAGTCATTGGAGCAAGCTAAGGTGAGAGCTTTGGCTAAGGGGTGAAGAAGGATCGAGCGCTCCAGAAAGAAGGTGAAAACTTAGACTATGGGGTGTGAGTAAAGGAAGGAACTGTTCCCCCTAGCATAGGTTTCCTTTTTGATCACCCCCGCGATGCCTAAGTACTTTGAGCAAAGGTTCAGATCACGCCGCTCAACACACGACACCCATGACAACAGGTCCTACGTCCCCGCTCTGACGCACTAGCCCAGTCGGTCAGCCGCCTGAGGAAGCCGCTTAAGCGACTCCCATAATGGCGGAGTGAGCAAAAGTGCTATAACTGCATCGGGAACCATGGCGGTTAAAGGCACCGCAAATGACATAGATATTACAGCAAGCAAAGATCCCGTCGCCGTAGTCTTTCAACCAGAAGAGGATGCGTGGTGACGTTGGCAGAAGCGCCCACCGCTTCAACTGTCCAAGACAGAATTCAAATCACAGTGCGGAAAAACATAGACGCCACGTCTCGGGGCGGGACCTCACCCAACCTTGAGGGAGCGCCCCGGTACAGCCATGTGGCACAGAGCGCCTGGACAAGAACCCCCCAAGGGAGAGGGCATGGAGCTGCCATGTCCCCTGACGATCCCCAGAGCTGCCACGCGTCACAGTGGACTAGGCCTGACCTCTCCAGCGGAGATCAGTCCCAACACTACCACGAGTCCCGCAGTTCACCTCGGACGGTAAGATGCGGGAGTCAAGGGATGGTGTGTCCTTCTCAAGTCAAGCATTGAAGACGCGCACCCACCTCCGGTGCACAATGTGGAGCACGCCAATGGTCAGAGGCCGCTATGACCAATCGCATCACAGTGAAGGTGTTGTAGGCCTATCCCACTTGGCCAAGTGGGTAGCTTGCGGCAACAAGACAAGTTGACAGGCGCGTGGGCTACTGACAAGAGAGGTGGCAAGGCGGCGAGTCTTCACTACCTCGATCAGAGCAAGCTTATGCAAGAAGCCTTAGATCTTTAGGATAAGATCGCCCCAGTACCACCTGTCGGGCCCTAGGACCCCACTTGTAAGGTGTCTGGCCTTGTCTATAAAGGGCCCGGACCACCACCATTACAAACAACCGAACATCACACAAACGCATACACACATACTAGCAATAGCACCCACCGTGGAGTAGGGTGTTACGCTCCTTGTGGCCCGAACCACGTAAAAACACCCGTGTCATATGCTCTTCCGCTAGAACACTTGATGGAGGTCTAAGCCCCTCCAAACAAAGAACCTCCGTGGGCTGCTCCTTAGCAGATCTTGGGGGAACTGTCGCATCAACACTTCGACAATTTTGTTTTCTCCAGATCCCTAATAGGTGGGTTTCCTTTACTGATATATGTGATACACCGTTGGATGGCCTTGGATACTTCTATTTGTGGGCCATTTGATCCATATGGTGCCACATGTTGGTGCTTGATTGATTGGGATGATATTTTATAGGATTGCTCCCCTCTTTACCTCATTTCCTGCATAAAATGCCTGCATGCACTATTTCTCCATGGACAAGTGGAAATAGGTTAAAAAGAAATGTGATGTGTGCAAAAAATGCAATTTCTTCACATAATTGAGTTATATTGATGGGTGAAATTGGTGTATAACAGCCGTCAACAGTCCGCAGGGTACCGACAAACCCAGTCCCATCGTTTCTGATCCTCCTAGCCAAGTAGCTGCCTCACTAGACCCACATCTTCGATATGAGAGGGAGGCAAGTTTGTGGCCATTGAAGCAGATGGAAAGCAAGAGCTTGGTGAGAGGTGAAGGTTCGGGCGCTCAAGGAAGAAGATGAAGGCTCAAGTGATGGGGTTGAATTAAAAAGGAATGGCCTTTGCCCGCAAAGGTTTCCTTTTACTCACCCCCGCGACGCTTGGGTGCATCTTGCGGATTGCCCAGGCTCGGCACGCGTTGCGCTACCCGAAGCGCCAATGACAGCGGAGCACAGATCCCCTGTCAAAAAGCCTGACCTAAGTGATCAGCCACTCAAGAAGACAATTCGATGGTTCCCAAGGTGGGAGGGCGTCAGGAGCACCGCGGTCGCATCGGGAACCATCACGCTTGAAGTCCTGCATCAGGCAAAGATCATGTTGCACGCCTCGTCAACCAGAGATGGACGCGTGTCCATTGCAGTAGAAGCGTGCAGCCGCTTCAGCTGCCCAAGGCAAAAACTAAAAGACCACGCGAGGAGATGGAGAGAAGACCTCAATTGCGGGATCGTCGCATCCCGTAAGGTGGACCCTGGGGCCCCTGTCTGTACCTCAATACCGGGTACCCCCATGCAATGGAAGAAATGCATAAGGACCCTGCATCCCCGTCGAGGTAGGGTTTGGAGGCGTCGCGTGTCCAGCAGGACCGGACCCCGTCCTTCATCAAGGACGGGCCCCTGGTGCTGCCACGTGGTTCTCGGCCCGGGACCCCGCCTCCCCGCAGAGGTGGGCTCCCGGGTCGTCACGTGTCCAGTGGCACGAGACCCCACTCCTTCGCAGGGGCGAGCTCTGGTGCTGCCACGTGGCCAGGGGCTCCAAGATGCCATCCCTCATAGAGGCCGACTCTGGGGCCGCAAGATGTCTAGTAGCATTGGACCCCGACTCTCCTTACAGTTGAGCTCTGGGGCTGCCATGTGGCCCGCAGCGCGGGCATGGCCTCCCCCACGGAGGTGGGCTCTGATGCTGCCACGCATCCTGCCCCCAACCTTGGGCGGTAGGTCATAAGTGTTAAGAGCAGTCTGTCCTATCTGAGTCATACATTGAAGGTACGTGCCTTCGCCAGGCGCATATCAGGTGTAGCTGTGACCAACCACATCATAGTAGAGGCGCCGCAGAGCTACCCCACGCTACTGATAGGGCAGCTTACGGCGATACGACACACAAGACATTCCCGACCATCATCAACATCTATGCTAGGCTACTGACAACCAGCACGGCAAGACGGCAAGTCTTCAATCCATGGTCAGAGGTAGTTGGCAGTAGTTAGATCATAGATCTTGTACAGACATAAGATCACCTTGGGGCCACCTGTTAGACCCTAGGCCCCACTAGTAATGTGTTCGAAGTTGACTACAAAAGGTCCAACAGCCACCGATGTTAGACACCCAAGTTCATTCTCACACAAGCTTCCTCAAGCTCACAACACACTCAGGCAATACAATCCTCACTGTGGACGTAGGGTGTTACGCTCCAGCACCCCGAACCATGTAAAACCACCATGTTCACCATCTCTCATACGCACAAGCCCCTCGGAGACTAGCCCCTCCTAAAAAAGAACCTCCACAAGTTGCGATTAGGCAGACTCGGGGGAAGTGTCGCAAGAACACTTCGACAGCAAGCTTGGACCTAAGACAATATATTGTATCTTTGTAGGCTATGCTCACTGGAGCATCACATATACATTTTTAGTTGTTAAATCTCAGGTATCTAATTTGCATGTTTACATTATTATGGAATCTCATAATGCAACATTCTTTGAGAATATATTTCCTATGAACGATATGCATAACACTGGTATGATCTCTTCTGAAATTTGTCCTGAATTCACCACAACTACTGAGTTTATTGAAACACCATTTTTGAACGTCCTAGAGGAGGAACACAACGAAATGTCCTAGAGGAGGAACACAATGAAATAACTCAGTTGAGTAAGAGACAAGGATTGCAAAATCCTTTGGTGATGATTTCATTGTGTACCTTGTGGACAATACTTCCTATACATAGCAAAGGCATATGCATCACCTGATGCAGATGACTGGAAAAAAGGAGTTCATAGTGAGATGGCTCAACTCTTTCTAATGGAACTTAAGAGCTAACTGAATGGTCGTACGGGTGCAAACGAGTAGGCTATAAGTGGGTGTTCAAGAAGAAGCTCAAACCTGATGGTACTATTGAAAAGTACAATATGAGACTAGTTACAAAGGGCCATACACAAAAGGAAAGATAAGACTATTTTGACACATATTTACCTATCGCCTAAATAATGACAATCCCTGTACTTTCTCTAACCGTCTCTTATGGTCTAATCGTCCAACAAATGGGTGTGAAGACAACTTTCAGTAATGGAGAGTTGGAAGAGGAGATCTATATGGAACAACCCGATGGGTTCGTAGTAAAAGATGAAGATAGAAAGGTGTGTAGATTGTTGAAATCCTTATATGGCTTGAAACAAGTACCTAAGCAATAACATGAAAAGTTTGATACTACTTTGAGGTATGTTGGCTTTGTCATTAATGAGGCTGATCGGTGCATATACTATCATCATGGTAGGGAGATAGCGTTATATTAGGCTTGTATGTTGATGATATATTCATTTTTCATATGAACATTAATATAATTTTTAAGTTAAGTCATCAAAGTATTTTGATATGAAAGATTTGGGAGAAGCTAATGTTATTTTGAATACTAAGTTGAATAAGGATGAGATTGAAATTACTTTAATGCAATCCCACTATGTTGAGAAAATCATGAGCCGGTTCGGCTTTATGGATAGTAAGATCTCTTCAACGCCTTATGATCCCAGTGTGATAATTAGAAAGAATAAGAGAGATAGTCAGGGTATAAACTTAAATATTCTCAGATGATCGGTACACTCATGTACCTAGCAAGTGCAATCTGTCCTGATATCTTTTTTGTTATAAGCAAATTGAGCAGTTTCATGTCAAATCTGGGTACAAATTATTGCCATGCACTTGAAAGGGCTATGCGCTACTTGAGAGATACAATGCGTTATGGAATCCACTATAATGGACATCCGGTCGTGCATGAGGGTTATAGTGATTCGATTTGGATCTCTGGTGTTGATGAGCTCTATGTCACGAGTAGGTATGTCTTCACACTAGCTGGTGGCGCTATATCGTGAAGGTCTTGCAAACAAACCATATCAATGAGGTCAACCATGGAAGCAGGACAAAATGCTTTAGAGATAGCAACTGCGGAGGCAGAATGACTGCAAGTGTTCTTGATGGATTTGCCTGTGGTTGAGAAACTATTGTCGGTAATCCTTATGAACTATGGCAATCATACAATGATTACAACGATGAACATGTAAAATCCCTAATTTCCATAATTCAAAGTTAAGTTAGGACAAAAAAATTTTGAATGATAAAAAGAATTAAAAATAAAATGAGAAAAACAAATTAATTCAAACTCCAAATGAAGGAATTCAAAAAAATAAACTTTGCTAATGTTCAAATGAATTAACATGAAGATTTGAGTTTAACAATGTATTCCAAATATTCCAAATAGCATCCCTGCAAAGTTTCATAATTTTTTAAGCAAGTTTGCTATTTAATTCAATAGCTTCACTGAATTCAACACAAATTCAAATTTAAATTTGAATTCAAATGAAACTTTGTCAAATCAACAATATGATTTCCCAATCAATTTATACACCTTCAAATTAGTGTACCATAAAATTTCTAGAATTTTTGGACACAAGTTGGTGGGATATTTCAGTGTCCAGAGAAGATAGGCTTGAGGGGAGAGGTGGGACCCACTGATCATTGGGTCATTTGTGCCCCTGTTCTTCCCTTGGCGCCACCTCCCTACATGAAACTGCCACAGAGGTGCTTGCCTCCCTGCTTTGACTCCAGCTGCATACAACCCACACCAAGGCTCCTCCTTATCGTCTCCTCAGCCCCCAAGTCGAGTCCCTCCTCGTTGTTTCATCCCTGGCGCAGAAACTTCACTCCCCGGCGAGTTCTTCCCTCCCCCTCAAAATCCGGCAAGGATCATCAGTATGGCTTCAGTTTCTTCGCACTTGGTTACTCCTCAACCTTTGGTGCAGCTCCTTGATCAATTTATTTCACAGTTTGAGCCTCCTCATTGAAGACCTTGCCGATTTTCGGGCCGCCGGCGAACTCCTCTGTTCTTGCCGCCCTCTGTCCCTCGACGCCTGGCGATGCAAGCATCATCTCACCTCGGTCCTTGAAGGAAAATGGTGTGCTATAGTACCTAGAATTTGATCGTCAAGTTTCAGCCCTTGTCATCCCTCCTAGCTTGAGTATTAGTGTTTTTCCCGATGAACTTCGTGTATGAACTGCGTAGGTCTCGGCCGAAATTCATTTTCCACGTTTGATCATAGCTCATGACCGTGAGAAGTGTTGTTCTAGACTACCTGGCACACACCCTCGAGGAAACCCCATTGATTTTCATCAATTGAACACAACAGAATAGGATTTTTCCTACCCGCCACGGTCGGACCCCCACATCACCGTCGACCTTCATGTTGCAACCCATTTCAATCCATTTACTATCCATCATGATCATCTCCATACTCCCAGGAAGCTCCCTGTTTATTTCGTGAGCGGTTTTAGCCATTGCAGAGGCGAATTCGTGTTCGCCGAAATCCTAGCTCCGCTTGCCGCCGTTGAGACCACTTTTTCGACCATCCATCGCCATCGGGAGGCTCTCCATCGTGTTCTATGGCCGATTTTAGGTGGGGGCGGCGGGTACCGAGGGTTGCAAAGCCCTGGAGCTTGTCGTCGGCAACCACTGCCATCGGGCGCCTCCGCGCTCACCACCCGCGCCGCCAGTCGAAGGTAGAAGAAGGGGAGCAGTGGGGCACGCTTGCCAGAGAGAGAAAAGGCCCGTAGGATCTGATTGTGGCAGGGGATCCGGTGCGGCTATATCGCAAACTATATGGCCCCGTGTTGCTTCGACCCGATTGGCCCATTTTAAACCTGTGGGCCCGGCCCTTTATTCAAATGTTTCCCATTGGAATTTTATTCCAGAAATTGCTCCAACTTTGAAAATCCATATCTCCTAGTAGAATTGTCCAACAATACCAAATTTTTCCAGAACCTTCATTTGAATATCCTTGAACTCCAGTAAATATTTCAGGGTCATTAGACTTCATTTACATGGTCTGATCACCTGTGTATTCTCTATGCACATAAAAATAGTCAAATTCATTTAGAATTTGTACAAAAACTTGTGCAAACTTCTAAATTGAATATCTCTCAGTATAAATATTAAAAATTTGTCAAACAAACTTTGTTGGTTTTCTCTTTATCCACACTAACCAGAACTACAACCCAATCTTCATCAAAATCCCTAGATCTTCCTGTAGAGCCCTTCAAAGCAAAATCATGTTTGATTTTTATCTGATGATTCACTTCATATAAAAATCTTAAATTTTACCAAAATTTTCTTTAGTAAGCTTCCGAATTCCTGTAAAAATTTCAGATTCATTGGACTTTATTAACCTAGTTCAATCTGAAGATTTTCCTAACTGGTCATAGAATGCCCCAAAAACAACAGAAATATTTCAGTAAATTATCCAAACTTGTAAATTCAATATCTCACAGTGGGATGCTTAGAAATTATGAAACCAATTTTGTTAAGTCACTCTTGACCTCCTCTAAATAGAACACCAACTTTTGGCCATGTCAAAGCTACAGAATATTCCTCAAAATTCTGGGAAGTGTTTAGATTCATTGAATTTATACAACTGTAACTTCATTGGACTCATCCCAATTTTGGACAGAAGCTCACCCATAGTACCTAGTGTCTCCTGTAAAATTTCCAGAACCATTGGGCTTAAATTCATATACTTAACTGTCTTTCCTTTGAGCTATAACATAATACCGGTATTGATTAACTTGCATAATTCTTTGCATATCGATTAGTTACCGAGCTCAAGAGGATCCCGGAGCTACGTGAAGTCATCCCTCTGGAGATTAACTTTGATACCGTCTCACAACCAGGCAAGCCCCGGTTTGCATTTAAGCGCTACTACAAAATTTTGATTTGTATCACCTATGTCTAGGTTGAGTTATGTGCATTAGGGCTAAGGTGATTGAAAATCCACTTGCATGACCAGATCACCCCACTGAGTATTTGGGTAGTTAAGTCATCGTGTAGATTATGCTATGCTAAATGTTGTATAGGATTTGGTAGAAATTGAGTAGTTGAAATCTACTCGCATGGCTAGGACTTTTTCACACAGGATTGGTTCAAAGAGAATGGAGTAGTAATCTGAAAATGAGACTGGGCAGGGACGTAGGATGCAGCAAGACGTGGTCTTGTGTGTGTAGCTCTACCTGTGTCGGTCAAAGACCGATCCGTATGCCACCCTGCTGAGCAAGTTTGAACTGTACTGGAGTCATACTGGATATATGGGGTCTAGGAAACCGATGTACCTTGGGAAACTTTTGTTGAGATTTTTTCGATCGCCTCAGGCTTTTGGCCGCAGCACAGTAGAGGGAAACTCGCTCATGACATCTTCACGGCGGAAGGGTGCACCGTGAGTGGGAATACTGTCCTAGACGATTGGATCGATTCAACTTGGGCGGAACTTGAGAAAGGTGGTTGCGTACGACGTTCGTGGAGTGCACCGATGTTACTTCCAGTACGGGCGTACGTGTCGTGTATTCCGGGTATCATTGATTTGAATCACCGTCCCTCACGGATATGAGTACCACTTGTTCACTGAGTTGTGATGTAGTAATACTTGCACTTGAGATGAGAATTAATTGTTGCTGTTATGAATATTATATTATCATGGTATTGCTATGATGTATGTATTAGTATAGTGCTCATTAAAATTTATTTTTCCACCTTGGGCATGCAGCATCGTAATGAAGCGTTTCTTGTTTTATTGTGGAGTTACGATGTTGTTCCGCACAAGGTTTAATCTGCTGCTATAAATCTGAAAATAAAGACCCACATTTAGGCAAGTCTGTTATGCAAATCAGCCATCCTATGTTATGTCTTTACCCTCATGTAGAGTTTCATGTTTAGGTGACACGGTTAAGTCTTGCTGAGCCTTCGTGCTTATGGTTGCTATATGAGTTGTTTTGTAGGTACTAACCTCTGTGCTTATGCTTATGGTTGTCCGATGAGACTCGGGACTCTCCGAGTAATATACTCATGTGGGAACCATGCCGCTGCTGTTTGGCCTTCGTGGCTAGTGAGGAGCATCCGTGGGCTGGACGGCTTCTCTTTTGCTTATTAGACTTGAGTACAAGAGTTGTAATCTTATCTTCCGCTGTAGTTTATTTTTATAAACTATTTGTAAACTGAACATCTTTGTAAATTTCAGCAAATGATTTATGTAATACGCGTTCCTTTACATGTGTGCTGTTGCGTGTCGCATCGCACGGCACCACCCAATGCGATTCCTGGAAAGTGTGGACTCCAGTCCCCATAGCCTGGTATCAGAGACACATTGGGAATAGCACACTGAATAAGGATTGTATTACAAGAAAAACATAGGATACAGTGAGGATACGGTACTAGGCCCACATAAGGACTATAGTAGCATAAGTTATTAAGGTGGCAAAGCTAACTTATGTGTTATTATATTCTGTAACGACGGTCCGGCGTCAGGTAAGAGGTAAGGTAGGCCACCGCAAGCGGATCAATTGCGGTAAGCACACCATGCGAGAGGTAGAATGGAAATCTTTCTATGGCTTTGCATGGAAGGGTCAATATGAGTCTCTAAAACTTTCCATGTTTCTGAGAACATATGACACGCGGTACCCCAGCATGCTTCAAAGTTAGTGGGAGCCTCCGTCGGGTGGGACATAACCCGATGCGCCTCCTACTGGTGCAGCACTATGCAAAGACGTGGGACCCTGTCGGGCGGTAGAAAACTGGTCATGTACCTCGAGACGTGTCTTAACTCGGGGCGGCCAGTATGGAATGATACGGGATGAATGTTTTTACTTTCATATATATTATTGTGAACTGTTTGCCCGTGCGGGCTGTGTCGTACAACACCATATGATTGATCAATAGTTTGTGTGTAGTGACAGGAACACTGACCACGTGATCGTATTGCGCTTAGAAATCGTTTGCGAGTGAACGTAATTAAGGCCACCGTTGAGACGTATGCCGGAATACTGGCTTAGAATTTTTACTTTGTGAGGCACGTAGTACCGACATATACTCCATTGATGCATTAACCACTCTATAAAATGGAACTGAGAAGATGTAAAACTACTTATATTAGCTATCGAGCTCTGAATTTGAACTATGTTTTCAAATTTGGAGTAGGTTTTGAAGTCACCAATTTAAAAACATAGTGTTCGGTTTCCTCCTGAAAAATACCTGACTTTGAGATACCATATCTCCCAGAAGAAAACTCCGATGAGTGTGTATCTTACATGGAAGGAGATTTTAGGAAGTCCTTTAAAACTTATATGTTCAACTCCAGAACTGAATTCCCCTCTAACATGTTCAAAATTTCAAAATTCCAAAATCTGCCAAACTAGACAGAATATGGAACCTTCTCTGGACTCCTGATTGTTTTCACCATATCTCACTCTAGAAAATTCGAACCGGGTCATGCAAGACATTTCTGGAATCCTTGTAATATTTATTACAAATTTGTAAGTTGTGGCTTTTGTAAATTCTGCTGTTTTAAATCTGGAAATTGTGGCCCAAAATCAGCATAAACAAAGGAGATGCTGTCAAATTTTCCAGAAAAAAACTTTCAGGTTTACAATGCCATATCTTCTCAACCAGAAACGATATGGAGGCAAACCAATACTTTTTTGAAAGTTCTTGAAGTGTACTTCAACTTTGTAGTTCACCTCAAGATCTGATTCTGCTATTTACTGGGTTAAATTTATATTTGAGTACAAGCTGGTCAGGTTTCAACAGAAACTTCATCGGTTTGGTATAATTTGGTCTTGTTATGAATCTGGTCTTCGATTTAATGCTGAGAAGTGTCGTAATGGACCAGTTGTCAATACTCAACCATTTACCAGTGGAATTGAGGGTTTGACCCACTCGAACCTCTTTTCTTTTATGACCATGTTTGTGTCATATTAAAAATAAAAGTGTGTATTCGCACGATAACGCGCATAACGTCCCATCGCGACCAACGATAGTCGAAATGAACTTTGATCCATTGAGTTCATTATTTTGGAGCTCGCTATTGTAACATTGGTCCAGGGATGATGTATTGTGTATAAAGTTTATACTTTATCAATATATGTTGCCGTTATGCAAGTTTGGTTATCAATACATACACTATTGTTTTCATTCTAGTGTGATCTTGCAATATCACATCTCATGTTGGATTCATGACTGTAACTGCAGAATGGTGCACACTCGTGCAACATACGAGGTTTGTGGTTCAAGTCAGGGAGGGGATGACTCCCGAGAGCCAGAACAACCGGCGCAACCGCCACCTCCGTCTCCGCTTACATTGGTGGATGATATCGCAGCCATGCTGGGTTCGCGCGATGAGTGGACCAAACTGCTGCGAACCCTCGTGCAGATTACGTCCAATCAAGGTGGGGGGGGGGGGCGTCAAGCCGAAGGCAATCACCAACCTCAGCAAGTAACATACCCGGAATTCTTGGCGACTGCACCCCCCGTGTTCAGTGGCAATGGTGAACCTCTAGATGTGGTCCATTGGCTCCGCACCATTGAAGCTAAGTTCGGACTGCTACAGTGCAGTGATCATATGAAGGTTTTATATGCAGCACAACAACTACATGGCATCGCCGGTGCTTGGTGGGCGAACTACATTGCCTCCTTGTCCGCCGGACAGCAAGTCACTTGGACAGAGTTTCGGGAGGCATTCCACGCCTATCATGTTCCTTCTGCCATTATGAGAAGGAAGCTTCAGGAATTCCTTGATTTGAAGCAAGGAGAAATGCATGCTCTAGAATACTCCAAGGTCTTTGTTAATCTAGCACAATATGCATTGGAGTATGTGAGTATGGAGGATCAGAAGCGAGAGTATTTTTATCGGTGTCTAAGCCCCATGTTGAAAGACAAGCTTGCATTGTTCAATCACGGTTCTTTCAACGCTATGCTTAATGTCACGATTACGCAAGAGGATGCCACACGTGAGCAGATCGCGGAGGAGTCAAAGAAGGGACTTGCTGTGCAGGACAGCACACATAATGTTCCTCAGAAATACCGTGTGTTGTACCGATCACCGTCCGGTCAGATGTGGCAACCAACAGCACAACCGAGTTCGTATCGGAGTCGGCCGTTTGAGGTATCAGATTTCCAACCAGCATTACATCAGCAGCAAGAACAGTCCCAAATTGTTCCAGGGGCATTTATCTCACAGCGAGATGCAGGACAATTCAAGCCTCAAGTCAGCGGGCCGTTGAATCAGTATAAGTGTTTCACATGTGATCGTGTTGGGCACTATACCAAGGATTGCCCAGAGAAGATGTTAAGCAGCGGGCAAGTACCAGTACAAAGGTGTATTCAGCCCCGTATTCAACCAGAGAGGACAGAACTGCAAACCGGAAGTGTTCAACATATATCGATCGAGGGTGTTTCGGCGGGAGCGCCGGTGCTAGCAAGCATGTTTTCTATCAAAGACATACCCGTCCTCATACTCTTCGATTCCGGTGCTACCCACAATTTTATCAGTAAATCATCTGTGGATCAGCACCAATTGTCCACCAATACTCCCAAGAATAGTTATCTTATATGTTCACCGGGTGGGAGTATCTCTGCTAGTCAGATTGTTCCCCGAGCAGCTCTACGTTTGGGAGACAAGATATATCCAACGTCGCTGATTATATTGGATGGACAGAAGATAGACATAATATTGGGGATGTCATTGTTGAACCATCACGGTGCCATTCTTAATATCGGTACCCGGACTGTCCAAATTGACTCTCTGATACACGGACAGCACGAACTGGTTTTGGACAGCATGGAGCGGGACAGTGCAGCTGCATATAACACGGAAGCAACTAAACTTGAAGATATTCTGGTGGTCCGTGAAGATCCCGATGTGTTTTCCGATGACTTATCAGGCATGCCGCCCGAACGTGACGTTGAGTTCAAGATTAATCTTGTACCGGGAACCACACCGATATCTCGAAGACCATATCGAATGGCGCCTAATGAGCTAGCTGAATTAAAGGAGCATTTGAAGGATCTTTTGGACAAGCGTTTTATTCGCCAAATATCGTCACCTTGGGGCTGCACGGTGCTGTTTGTCAAGAAGAAGGATGAAACATTGCGGTTATGCGTGAATTATCGACCACTCAACGCTGTGACTATAAAGAACAAGTACCCGCTGCCCTGCATTGACATTCTATTCGATCAACTTGTTGGTGCTAGGGTGTTTTTGAAGATGGATCTTTGGTTCGGATATCATCAAATTAAAATCCGACCGGAGGATATACTGAAGACGGCATTCTCGACGCGATATGGATTATACGAGTATCTTGTCATGTCTTTTGGTCTCACCAACGCTCCGGCTCACTTTATGTATCTCATGAACTCAGTATTTATGCCGGAGTTGGACAAGTTCATCGTGGTCTTCATCGATGACATATTGGTTTATTCCAAATCAGAGGAAGAGCATGCTGAACATCTGCATATTGTGCTGCAACGATTGAGAGACCATAAGCTCTAGGCAAAATTCAGCAAGTGTGAATTTTGGATCAGGCAAGTGTCATTCTTGGGACACATCATTTCAGCTGAGGGCATCGCGGTGGACCCAAGTAAAATTGTTCAAGTGCTGAAATGGCAGTCTCTGAAGTCCGTACATGAAGTCTGAAGTTTCCTTGGTTTAGCGGGATATTATCGGAGATTCATCCCGAGCTTCTCAAAAATCACAAAACCCATGACGGAGCTGCTGAAAAAGGGCACCAAATATATTTGGAGTTCAGCTTGTGAAGAAGCATTCAAGACATTAGTACATCACCTTACAACAGCCCCGGTTCTGGCTCAGCCGGACACGACAAAACCGTTTGACATTTATTGTGATGCATCCGACATCGGACTTGGCTGCGTTCTTATGCAAGGAGGACGTGTGGTCGCATATGTATGTAGCCAACTCCGAAACCATGAGCAGCACTATCCGACTCACGACCTTGAGCTCGCTGTCGTGGTATTGGCATTAAAAATGTGGGGGCATTACTTGCTTGGAAATCTTGTACACCTCTACACCAACCACAAGAGTTTGAAATATATTTTCACACAGAAGGAGCTGAATATGAGACGAAGAAGGTGGTTAGAGCTGATCAAAGATTACGAAATTGAAATTCACTACCACCCCGGTAAAGGGAACGTGGTTGCCGACGTGCTTAGTCGGAAAGCTCATGTCCACAACATCACCATGGCTGAAATGGAAGATGAAGAACCAAGTCTATATGTGATTCCATATGGGGCTATCCACAATCTTGCTCTCATTCCCACCATCCGAGAGGAAATTATTGAAGCCCAAAAGAAGGACAAGGGCATGTCACACATACGAGAAAGAGTGGACAGCGAGGAGGTAAAATGTTTCTGGAAAGATGATCATGGTACATTATGGTTCAAGGACCGGATAGTTGTACACCGAGATGTTAAACTCCGGAAGAAAATATTGGATGAAGCTCACATGTCAAAATTGTCTATTCAGCCGGGTAGCAATAAAATGTATCAAGATTTTAAGACCAAGTTTTGGTGGACACGGATGAAGCGGGAAATAGCAAAATACGTATCTGAGTGTGATACGTGTCGGCGAGTGAAGGCCAACCACATGCGGAAAGCGGGACAGCTGCAACCGCTGAATATTCCGGCATGGAAATGGTAGGATGTGAGTATGGATTTCATAGTCTGATTGCCACTCACATTCCGGAAGCATGATTCGATTTGGGTGATAGTCGACCGACTAACCAAATCAGCACATTTCATCCCGGTAAATGTCGGATTCAATGCCAAGAAATATGCAGAGTTGTACATATCAAGAATCGTGTGCCTACACGGCATTCCTCACACGATTATTTCAGATAGAGGCTCGCTGTTCGTTGCTTGTTTCTGGGAGCAGTTGCATGCCTCGTTGGGTACTAAACTGATTAGAAGCTCCGCATATCACCCACAGACCGATGGACAAACTGAGAGGGTGAACCAAGTCCTTGAAGACATGTTGCGTGCGTGTGCCATCCGCCACGGTAAAAATTGGGATGATAATTTACCATTTGCGGAATTCTCGTACAATAACGGTTATCAAGCGAGTATCAAGATGGCACCATACGAAGTTCTCTACGGCCGGAAATGCCGCACACCGCTGAATTGGTGTGAGTCCGGCGAGAGGGTGACGTTCGGGATTGATCTAGTCCACGAAGCCGACGAACAAGTTCAGATCATTCAAGCGAACTTAAGAGCAGCTCAATATCGACAGAAGAATTATGCGGACAAGCGGCATTGCCCGCTGCACCTCGACATGGATGATCACGTTTATCTCTGCGTGTCACCGATGAAAGGAATTCATCGGTTTGGAGTAAAAGGAAAGCTAGCTCCCCGAATTATTGGCCCGTTTCCTATCACGGAGAAGTGCGGACCTGTGGCTTATTGATTGGAATTACCGGCATCTCTCGCTGGTATCCACGACATTTTCCATGTATCTCAGCTCCGGAAATGTCTCAAGTTCACAGCTGCTTTCCACACGGATGAAATCGGCGAGTTGCAACCGGATCTCACATACTCTGAACATCCGATTCAAATTCTCGACGAGAAGGATCGAACCAGGCGGAACCGCACGCTGTGGTTCTATAAAGTCCTAGGGAGCAACCATACTGTTGAAGAAGCGACTTGGGAATCCGAAGAATATCTCCGCTCCAACTATCCGGATTTCTTATCGTCTTATATCCGGTAATTTCTCTCCTTTTTCGTCTTTCCATTATAATCTCGGGACAAGATTCTTTTAAGGGGAGAGGAATGTAAAATCCCTAATTTCCATAATTAAAATTTCAGTTAGGACAAAAAATTTTGAATGACAAAAAGAATTAAAAGGAAATGAGAAAAACAAATTAATTCAAACTCCAAATGAGGGAATTCAAAAAAAACTTTTCTAATGTTCAAATGAAGTTAACATGAAGATTTGAGTTGACCAATGGATTCCAAATATTCCAAATAGCATCCCTACAAAGTTTCATAATTGTTTAAGCAAGTTTGCTATTTAATTCAATAGCTTCACTGAATTCAACTCAAATTCAAATTTAAATTTGAGTTCAAATGAAACTTTGTCAAATCAATAATTTGATTTCAGAATAAATTTCTACACCTTCAAATTATTCTACCATAAAATTTATAGAATTTTTGGACACAAGTTGGTGGGATATTTTAGTGTCCAGAGAAGATAGGCTTGAGGGGAGAGGTGGGACCCACTGATCATTGGGTCATTTTTGCCCCTATTCTTCCCGTGGCGCCACCTCCCGGCATGCAACTGCCACAGAGGTGCTTGCCTCCCTGCTTTGACTCCAGCTGCATACAACCCACCGAAGGCTCCTCCTTATTGTCTCCTCAGCCCCCAAGTCGAGTCCCTCCTCGTTGTTTCATCCCTGGCACAGAAACTTCACTCCCCGGCGAGTTCTTCCATCCCCCTTGAAATCCAGCAAGGATCATTGGTATGGCTCCAGTTACTTTTCACTGGGTTACTCCTCAACCTTTGGCGCAGCTCCTTGATCAATTTATTTCACGGTTTGAGCCTCCCCATTGAAGACCTTGGCGATTTTCGGGCCGTCGGGGAACTCCCCTGTTCTTGCGCTGCCCTCTATCCCTCGACGCCCCGGTGATGCAAGCATCATCTCACCTCGTTCCTTGAAGGAAAAAGGTGTGCTATAGTACCTAGAATCTGCTCGTAAAGTTTCAGCCCTTGCCATCCCTCCTAGCTCGAGTATTAGTGTTTTTCCCGATGAACTTCGTGTATGAACTGCGTAGGTCTCGGCCGAAATTCGTTTTCCATGTTCGGTCATAGCTCATGACCGTCAGAAGTGTTGTTATAGACTACCTGGCGCACATCATCGAGGAAACCCCATTTATTTTCATCGGTTGAACACGACGGAATAGGATTTTCCTACCCGCCACGGTCTGACCCCCACGTCACCGTCGACCTTCATGTTGCGACCCATTTCAATCCATTTACTATCCATCATGGTCATCTCCATACTCCCAAAAAGCTCCCTGTTTATTTCCCGAGTGGTTTTAGCCCTTGCAGAGGCGAATTCGTGTTTGCCGGAACCCTAGCGCTGCCCGCCGCCGTCGAGACCACTTTTCCAGCCATCCATCGCCGTCGGGAGGCTCTCCATCGTGTTCTACGGCCGATTTTAGGTGAGGGCAGCGGGTACCGAGGGTTGCAGAGCCCTGGAGCTTGTCGCCGGCGAGCCACCGCCGTCGGGCGCCACCGCACTCACCACCCGCGCCGCCAGCCGAAGGTAGAAGAAGAGGAGCGGTGGGGCCCACTTGCCAGAGAGAGAAAAAGCCTATAGGATCTGATTGTGGCAGGGGATCCGGTGCGGCTACAGTGCGAACTGTTTGGACCCGTGTTGCTTCGACCCGATTGGCCCATTTTAAACCTGTGGGCCCATCCCTTTATTCAAATGTTTCCCATTGGAATTTTATTCCAGAAATTGCTCCGACTTTGAAAATTCATATCTCCTAGTAGAATTGTCCAACAATACCAAATTTTTCCAGAACCTTCATTTGAATATACTTGAAATCTAGTAAATATTTTAGGGTCATTAGACTTCATTTACATGGTCTGATCACCTGTGTATTCTCTATGGACATAAAAATAGTCAAATTCATTTAGAATTTGTACAGAAACTTGTGCAAACTTCTAAATTGAATATCTCTCAGTATAAAGATTCAAAATTTGTCAAACCAACTTTGTTTGTTTTCTGTTTATCCACACTAACCAGAAATACAACCCAATCCTCATCAAAATCCCTAGATTTTCCTATAGAGCCCTTCAAAGCAAAATCATGTTTGATTTTTATCTGATGATTCACATCATAGAAAAATCTGAAATTTTGCCAAAGTTTTATATAGTAAGTTTCAGAATTCCTGTAAAAATTTCAGATTCATTGGACTTTATTAACCTAGTTCAATCTAAAGATTTTCCTAACTGGTCATAGAATGCCCCAAAAATAACAGAAACATTTCAGTAAATTATCCAAACTTGTAAATTCAATATCTCACAGTAGGATACTTAGAAAATTATGAAACCAATTTTTTTGCGTCACTATTGATCTCATACAAATAGAACACCAACTTTTGGCCATGTCAAAGCTACAGATTATTCCTCAAAATTACGGGAAGTGTTTAGATTCATTGAATTTTATACAACTGTAACTTCATTGGATTCATCCCAATTTTGGCCAGAAGCTCACCCATAGTACCTAGTGTTTCCCATACAATTTCCAGAACCATTGGGATTAAATTTGTACACTTAACTGTCTTTCCTTTGAGCTATAACATAATACCGGTATTGATTAACTTGCATAATTCTTTGCATATTGATTAGTTACCGAGCTCAAGAGGATCCCGGAGTTATGTGAAGTCATCCCTCTGGAGATTAACTTTGATACTGTCTTGCAACCAGGCAAGCCCCGGTTTGCATTTAAGCGCTATTACAAAATTTTGATTTGTATCACCTATGTCTAGGGTGAGATATGTGCATTAGGGCTAAGGTGATTGAAAATCCACTTGCATGACCAGATCACCCCATGGAGTATTTGGGTAGTTAAGTCATCGTGTTGATTATGCTATGCTAAATGTTGTATAGGATTTGGTAGAAGTCGAGTAGTTGGAATCTACTCGCATGGCTAGGACTTTTTCACACGGGATTGGTTCAAAGAGAATGGAGTAGTAATCTGAAAATGAGACCGGGTAGGGGCGTAGGATGCAGCAAGGCATGGTCTTGGGTCCGTAGCCCTGCCTCTGTCGGTTAAGGACTGATCTGTATGCTGCCCTGCTGAGCAAGTTTGAACTGTACCGGAGTCATACTGGATATATGGGGTCCAGTAAACCGATTTACCTTGGGAAGCGTTTGTTGAGGCTTTTTCGATCGCCTCAGGCTTTCGGCCGCAGCACAGTAGACGGAAACTCGCTCACGACATCTTCACAACGGAAGGGTGCACCGTGAGTGGGAATATTGTCCTATGATTGGATCGATTCAACTTGGGCGGAACTTGAGAAAGGTGGTTGCGTACGACGTCCGTGGAGTGCATCGATGTGACTTCTAGTACGGGCATACGTGTTGTGTATTCTGGGTATCAGTTCGAATCATCGTCCCTCGCAGATATGAGTACCACTTGTTCACTGAGTTGTGACGTAGTAACACTTGCAATGGAGATGAGAATTAATAGTTGATGTTATGAACATTATATTATCATGGTATTGCTATGATGTATTAGTATAGTGCTCATTAAAATTTATTTTTCCACCATGGGCATGCAGCATCGTAATGAAGCATTTCTTGTTTGATTGTGGAGTTACGATGTTGTCCCGCACAAGGTTTAAGCTGCTGCTATAAATCTGAAAATAAGGACCCACATTTAGGCGAGTCCGTTATGCAAATCGGCCATCCTATGTTATGTCTTTACCCTCATGTAGAGTTTCATGTTTAGGTGAGATGGTTAAGTCTTGCTGAGCCTTCGTGCTCACGGTTGCTATATGAGTTGTTTTGCAGGTACTAACCTCTGTGCTTATGCTAATGGTTGTCCGATGAGACTTAGGACTCTCCGAGTAATATACTCATGTGGGAACCATGCCGCTGCTGTTTGGTCTTCGTGGCTAGTGAGGAGCATCCGTGGGCTGGACGGCTTCTCTTTTGCTTATTGGACTTGAGTATGAGAGTTGTAATCTTATCTTCCGCTGTATTTTATTTTTATAAACAATTTGTAAACTAAACATCTTTGTAAATTTCAGAAAATGATTTATGTAATACGTGTTCCTTTACATGTGTGTTGTTGGGTGTCGCATCGCACGGCAACACCCAATGCGATTCCTGGAAAGTGTGGACTTCGGTCCCCACAGCCTGGTATCAAAGCCGCATTGGGAATAGCACACAAAATAAGGATCATATTAAAAGAAAAACATAGGATACAGTGAGGATACGGTACTAGGCCCACATAAGGACTATAGTAGCACAAGTTATTAAGGTGGCAAAGCTAACTTATGTGTTATTATATTCTGTAACGACGGTCCGACGTCAGGTAAGAGGTAAGGTACGCCACCTCAAGTGGATCAATTGCGGTAAGCTCAACATGCGAGTCTCTGAAATCTTTTCGTAGCTTTGCATGGAAGAGTCAATATGAGTCTCTGAAACTTTCCATGTTTCTAAGAACATATGACATGCGGTACCCCAGCATGCTTCAAAGTTAGTGGGAGCCCCCGTTGGGTGGGACATTACCCGATGCGCCTCCTACTGGTGCAGCACTATGCAAAGACGTGGGACCCCGTCGGGTGATAGAAAACCCGGTCATGTACCTCGAGACGTGGCTTAACTCGGGGTGGCCCGTATGGAATGATACGGGACGAATGTTTTTACTTTCATATATATTATTGTGAACTATTCGCCCGTGCGGGCTGTGTCGTATGACACCATATGATTGGTCAATAGTTTGTGTGTAGTGACAGGCACACTAACCACGTGATCGTATTGCGCTTAGAAATCGTTTGCGAGTGAATGTCATTAAGGCCACCGTTGAGACGTATGTCGAAATACCGGCTTAGAATTTTACTTTGTGAGGCACGTAGTACCGACATATACTCCATTGATGCATTAACCACTCTGTAAAATGGAACTGAGAAGATGTAAAACTACTTATATTAGCTATCGAGCTCTGAGTCTGAACTAAGTTTTCAGATTTGGAATAGGTTTTGAAGTCACCAATTTATAAACAGAGTGTTCTGTTTCTTCCTGAAAAGTACCTGACATTGAGATACCATATCTCCCAGAATAAAACTCCAATAAATGTGTATCTTACATGGAAGAAGAGTTTAGGAAGTCCTTTAAAACTTATATATTCAACTCCAGAACTTAATTCCCCTCTAACATGTTGAAAATTTCAAAATTCCTAAATCTGCCAAACTAGACAGAAGATGGAACCCTCTCTGGACTCCTGATTGTTTTCACCTTATCTTACTCTAGACAATTCGAAACGGGTCATGCAAGACATTTCTGGAATCCTTGTAATATTTATTACAAATTTGTAAGTTGTGGCTTTTGTAAATTCTGCTGTATTATATCTGGAAATTGTGGCCCAAAATCAGAATAAACAAAGGAGATGTTGTCAAATTTTCCAGAAAAAAACTTTCAGGTTTACAATGCCATATCTTCTCAACCAGAAACGATATGGAGGCAAACCAATAATTTTTCGAAAGTGTACTTCAACTTTGTAGTTCACCTCAAGATCTGATTCTGCTATTTACTGGGTTAAATTTATATTTGAGTACAAGCTGGTCAGGTTTCAACAGAAACTTCATCGGTTTGGTATAATTTGGTCTTGTTATGAATCTGGTCCTCGATTTCACTCCGGGAAGTGTCGTAATGGACCAGTTGTCAATACTCAACCATTTACCAGTGGAATTTAGGGTTTGACACACTCGAACCTCTTTTCTTTTATGACCTAGTTTGTGTCATATTAAAAATAAAAGCGTGTATTCGCACGATAACGCGCATAACGTCCCATCGCGACCAACGATAGTCAAAATGAACTTAGATCCATGGAGTTCATTATTTTGGAGCTCGCTATTGTAACATTGGTCCAGGGATGATGTATTGTGTATAAAGTTTATAGTTTATCAATATATGTTGCCGTTATGCAAGTTTGGTTATCAATACACACACTATTGTTTTCATCCTAGCGTGATCTTGCAATATCACGTCTCATCTTGGATTAATGACTGTAACTGCAGAATGGTCACACTCGTGCAACATACGAGGTCTGTGGTTCAAGTCAGGTAGGGGATGACTCCCGAGAGCCAGAACAACCGGCGCAACTGCCACCTCCGTCTCCACTTACATTGGCAGATGGTATCGCAGCCATGCTGGGTTCGCGCGATGAGCGGACCGAACTGCTGCAAACCCTCATGCAGATTACATCCAATCAAGGGGTGCGTCAAGCCGAAGGCAATCGCCAACCTCAGCAAACATACACAGAATTCTTGGCGATTGCACCCCCCGTGTTCAGTGGTGATGGTGAACCTCTAGATGTGGTCCATTGGGCCCGCACCATTGAAGCTAAGTTCGGACTGCTACAGTGCAGTGATCATATGAAGGTTTTATATACAGCACAAAAACTATATGGCATCGCCGGTGCTTGGTGGGCGAACTACATTGCCTCCTTGGCCGCCGGACAGCAAGTCACTTGGACAGAGTTTCGGGAGGCATTCCACGCCTATCATGTTCCTCCTGCCATTATGAGAAGGAAGCTTCAGGAGTTCCTTGATTTGAAGCAAGGAGAAATGCGTGCTCTAGAATACTCCATGTAGGATCGAAGAGCACGTGAAAAGATACCATGGGGGGTGAATGGTAGATTTAAAAATC
Source organism: Tuctoria greenei (assembly GCA_036927565.1). NCBI lineage: Eukaryota > Viridiplantae > Streptophyta > Magnoliopsida > Poales > Poaceae > Tuctoria > Tuctoria greenei. The sequence goes on along the minus strand of JAYESD010000012.1, from coordinate 10,406,137 downwards.
TTATGCAGCGGAAACAATTAAATCCCAACCCCTCCGGCAGAAAAACAATCTATTAAAGAATCGTGTGTGAGACTAATCTAAAAGTGTTTCACCATGACAAAAGTGATAGATATCAGAGAGAATCAAGACACGAAGAAGACACAACAAGAATCACTCAAATCCGTCGAGGGAAACTCAAGTTACGATTGAAAAATCGAACAAAGGTCAATCCATCCTACCCGAGAAAAACAGTTCTGGAACGCTGCAAAGAAACTCGTGTATATCAAAAACCACAAATCCAATGATCGTGAAATTTTGACAGGTGATAGATAATAAAGTTGTGAAGACAACTCAAAAAGAATCACGTTAATTGGATCTGTAAAACTCGAGTTATGATAAAACCACCGAAGAAAGGTAGTGCTGTGCAGAAAACTCGACGAGAAAAACTTGTCTAGAACAAGTCGGACGAACAAGGCACAAAAGTTCCTTCAAACTACGAATTTTATTGATCAAACCACAGGAGGAGGAGCCCCAAAGTCGTGCACCACGAGCTCTGTCCTCCCTTGCTTTTATAACCAGCCCTTAGGCCAACCCAATCTCAACTAGGACTTTAAACCTACTCAAATCACAAATCAAAACTTTCCATAACAGCTTAGAACTCTTCTATACACAGATAGAAGCAATCTTAAGACTTCTAAACACATTAGGAATGTATCCCACGTTCCTAAAACAACCCAAATTCGTGACCCACACGAAATCTTATCATAACCAACTCAAAACTTTCCATATTTGAGTCAAACCCAACTCAGCCGCAGCCTGAGTCCATAACCTAGTCAGTTGGACCTTTCCGACCAATTTTTACGTCCACATCTCTTCATCACACGTTGGAACTATGCAACCACGTCCATGCACTCCTTGCACATGTGCAAACATCTTCCAACAACGTCCACGATACATTCATATGCATTGTTCTTGATTCAAACATGTTGTGCGACCTCCCGGTCAACTCAACCACAATCCCTCCCGAACTTGGTTGTTGAACCTCATCTTTTCCCTAAGACTAGTTCAATGGATCCCGTCACCAGCCATGTCTTGAACTCAAGCAACACCTGCACATGAATAAACAACCAATACTTCCGAGCACAAGTCCTCAACTTGACTCTCGTTAGTTGTAAAACTACAACATCTTACATGAGCACCTCACATAAGCATGTTGCAAACCATAGCAAAATGATATCAGCCTTAACCACCAAAAAACATCAAAAACATAGTAAAAGAATACTAAGCAACCTTTCTATAACTGTAAAGCAAGTTCAAAACATTGCAAGATAAAAGCAGAAACACAGCGATCAAGCACCGGACCTTGCCAAAGCTAACCGGAGCTTACAAAAGCTAGCAGGACCTAGCGCCGGAGCTAACCAAAGCTAGTCGGACCTTGATGATAAAGGTGTTTTGGTAGTATTCAAAACTTTTATCGCCATGGCCAATGTATTCAACACACATAGGTCTCACAATCTCCCCCTTGATGAATGCATTGGCAACACCACTTAAGATCCGAACATTGGCTTATTCACATTAAATGTTTTGAAATCAATTTCTCCCCCATTGTAAAACAGAAATAAAATGAGAAAAATAAATTCTCCCCCTGAGAAGAATCCTGCCAAAAACAACTGTGAATATGTGCAATGTGTAATCAATTTCTCCCCCTTGCATACTTATCTTTAAAAATTCACATATTATCTTTCCCCCTTTGACAATGTATTCAGAAAGGTTTATAAGACAAATTTTAATTGTTTTTTGAACCAAAACTGCAAGGGAAACCCCGGCAGTGAATTATATTGATAATAGAAATTGGTTGAGATAGCCATACAACACAACTGTTACAAACTTATACGACCGGTACAAACTGACACAACCAAACAGCTAACAAACGACCAATAGCTTCCACCACCTAAACAGGCTACAGAGCTAGCAGCTTTCTACCTAGCAGGCGGCAACACGTCAGGTGTCGAACCCAAAGAGATGGCAGCTTCAAGGATCATAGGATCCCACCCGTCGTACCATCGTTCAACGACCACTGGATGGACAATTTGAGGATCGATGGTATTATGGCGGGACCACCGAGTTTTCGCTTCCTTAGTATAGGACCCCAGAGCCGACTTGAGATTCTGCTCATTGTCAAGGTGGATGACCACTCGCCGAACATTGACAAGAGAGGAAGAGGGCCCCAATGAATCAACCAAAGAAGCTGTAGCTAGAGAAAACGGGCAGTTACGACAATCGCACTCTAGCTTCTTAGAGGTAGTGGTGAGGCAGATGTCCTCTTGGACTGATGAAGTAGGCACAGGAGTTGATGATGGAGGCGATGAAGTAGTAGGCGAGGTTGATGAAGAGCGGCGATGGGCAAGCACACAGCTGTGTGCTTTGTGACCTTCTCCCTTGCAGCGGAAGCAACGTGTGGCCTCCTTACACATTGCAGCAAAGTGGCAGGTGGAGAAGCAGTTGAAGCACTTACCGATCAGATCTGTTGGGACTGACCGGACAACCTGCTGACAGGAACCACAACCAGATGGGGCGGGTGAGGCGAACCGACACAAAAGAGTGTCCGGCGAGGTTGGAGAGGGCAAGAGGGGAGGGAGAGACGACTTGGGGGGATGCAACCTCAGAGGGGACAGTGGTGGAGAAAGAAGAGGCGGCGACACAGGGCAGCTGAAAGGCAGTGAAAGCGGGGAAGTAGCGGAGCAAAGCTGCAGGTTGGGCTCCAAAGGTAGGGTGAGGAGTGGATCAGAAGCAGCAGGGATGAAACTAAGTGGGGGGGAGACCGGTGCAGCTACCACAAAGGGGGGCAACACTGATGGCGCAGACTTCGACTTGGATGTGGACAGCCAACCCTTCCTCATCCAAGAGAAGCTGGAGGGGGTGACGGAAGGAGCGGGACGGGGCGAGTCTAGGGATGGCACTGCCAACGGAAGTGCTGCAACCGAAGAAGGAGGGAATGGAGCCGCCCGTAAGGCTGTCGAGGAAGCAGAGACAGAGGGCAACGATGCCATTGGTGGCTGGGGAGGAGACGACCCATGGAAGAGGGTGGAAGAGGCATTGAGCGGTGGAGAGACTAGATTTGGCCTGCCCAGCACAGGGACAGGCGGGGGCGAGTGAGATGGAGAGGGGCACTTGGTGGGGGAGGGCGGAGAGAGGTGGAGGGAGTAAACCAACGGGAAGGAGGAAGAATGGAGACGCGCGGGTTGCAGGGGCACAGGGCCAGTCGGCAACGGCGAGTGGGGAGGTGGCAGCGCTGGATCTGGCGGTTCCTCCTTTCGGTGCGCAGGATGCAGGAGCGCAGGGCCAGTCAGCGGCGGCGAGTGAGGAGGTGGCGGCGCTGGATCTAGCAAGGAGGGCACCATATCGGACCCACCCAACGCAGGAGTGGTCGGAGGAGCGGGAGGCCGGGCGGAGCTCCAAGTTGGAGAGGCGACCAGCGGAAAGGATACTGAGGGACGGCGCGCCGGCCGCAGGTCCAGCACCGGCCTCGCCGGAGCAGAGACGACCGGAACGGAGGCAGTAGTCGGAGCGGCGATCGCTAGGGTTGGAGGCGGCGGCACCTGCCTCCGCGCCCCCCGCCCAAAGTGGAGCAGGTAGGCCGGCGAAGGGGCTGGGAGCACGACGGGAGGGGAGGACGACCGGAGAGGAGGCCGTCGGGGGAGGTGGCGCGGTCGCCCTCCGCGTTGCCCCCCACCCAGCGGGCCGGTCCTATCCATCTCGTACAAGACAAATTTTAATTGTTATGAGCATATTATAACATATACATATAAAACAAAGCTCATCCAAGTCATACTATCAAGTAACTTACACTATCACAACAATGAGATACATAAAGTAGTGTAAGTCATGCTAGAGATCAAATGTAATTTTCAATTTAGCAAGTCATGATCTCACAAACTTAACTATTTCAAAACCTAAAAGCATGACACTTGTTGCTGCTTTTTATTATTTTTCAAAGCACAAATTTAGATTATATGATATTTGCAAGAGATTATATGCGCATCTGCCTTATTCTAACCAATCAAGTCAAGCCTATGTCATTTGACAATCAGAAGCTTAAGGACATGGTTTTAGTCATACACAACTTATTCCAAGTTCATATCTAAGTGCAATGATAAGCCATCTCAAAAGCAGAAGTGTGATGCATGCATATTCTCTTGATCTTTTCTCATTTTTATTTGATCATAAAAGCTCAACATGTGAATAGTTGATTACTTGATTAATTCTTTATTATTAAAAGCACTTGTGATCTTGCAACAAGTTCAAAAAAGCAAGAAAGTTCGATCATGACCAGATTTAGTGTAAGTAATTATTCCAATTACTAGTCATGGCAAAAACTACAAAATGTATAACATGAGTCATGTAGTAAGAACTTTCAACATGTAAAAGGAATCACAAGGTCACATATGTATGAAATACTATGCTCATATTATTTTAAGTTCACATCACACATAGACTTCCCAAGTTTCAAAACTCCCCCTCAATTTAAGCCATGAGGATGCATAACCCCTATTTCACTACGAATGAAACAAAAACGAGTGAAATCCAAAGGTTTTGTGAAAATGTCAGCCAATTGTTGTTCGGTATCTACATGGTGAAGCACAATGTTTCCTTTTTCAACATTATCACGGAGAAATGATACCTAATGTCAATGTGCTTAGTTCTATAATGTTGCACGGAGTTTTTAGCAATGCAGAAGGCACTAGTGTTATCACAAAACAGTGGAACACTATGTAGATCAACCCCATAGTCCTTAAGTGTTTGAACAATCCAAAGAATTTTTGAGCAAGCACTAGCAGTAGCTACATATTCAGATTCAGTTGTGGATTGTGCAACTGAGTTTTGTTTTCTAGAGGACCAAGCAACAAGTGAATTACCAAGAAAATGACAAGCACCGGAAGTACTTTTCCTATCAATCCTACAACCCCAAAATTGGCATCCGAAAAAGCTTTCAAAGTAACGGTTGATGATGAAGGAAGAAAAATGCCAAATTCTTGAGTTCTATGTAGGAAACTGAGAATCCTTTTGACGGCTTGACGATGTGAAGCACGTGGGGAGGCTTGAAACCGTGCACAAAGACATACGCTGAATTGTATGTTCGGTCTTGATGTCGTGAGGTACAAAAGTGATCCGATCATGCTTCTATATTCTTTTTGATCTACGGGTTCACCATCTTCATCAAGTTCAAGTGTTGTTGTTGTTCCCATTGGTGTCCAAAGAGGCTTGCTTTTGTCCATGTTGAAGAGCCTTAGGATTTCTTTTGTATACTTTGTTTGATGCACAAAGGTACCCTCCTTGGTTTGCTTGATTTGCAGCCCCAAAAAGTATGTGAGTTCTTCCAGCATACTCATCTCGAATTTTGAACTCATCATAGCTGAAAACTTGGACACAAGATCATGAGAAGCACAACCAAAAATAATATCATCCACATACACTTGAACGAATAATCAGTCATTGCCATGCTTAAGCACAAAAAGAGTTTTATCAACCTTGCCCATGGTAAACCCCTTTTCAAGTAAGAATGTTTTTAACCTATCATACCATGCTCTAGGGGCTTGTTTGAGACCGTACAAGGCTTTGGACAGTTTGTAAACATGATTAGGAAAATCTGAATTTTCAAAATCCGGTGGTTGTTTGACATAAACCTCCTCATCTATGTAGCCATTAAGAAAAGCACTTTTAACATCCATTTGATAAAGCTTAAAACCTTTAGATGCAGCAAAAGCTAACAAAATTCTTATGGCTTCAAACCTAGCAACAGGAGCAAAAGTTTCATCAAAATCTAGACCTTCAACTTGAGTGGAACCTTGAGCAACCAACCTAGCCTTATTCCTAATCACAACCCCATCCTCGCTTTGTTTATTTTCAAACACTTTTTTAGTTCCAATTAAAGTGTGGCCTTGAGGTGGAGGTACAAGTTTCCAAACATTATTTCTTTCAAAATTTTCTAACTCTTCTTGCATGGCAATAATCCAAGATTCATTAGTGAGTGCGTGTGATATATCTTTGGGTTCAAAAGAAGCAACAAAAGCAGAATGAGCATGAGAGTTTGGATCGCAAAACCTGGACCGTGGGACTCATTCGTGCAAGCTTCCAATAATCTGTTGTGGAGGATGACTTTTGAGAACCCGGAGGGGAGTGGAAACTTCACAAGCTTCTTCTTCTTCATGTTCATCACAAATCGATGAGCTTGTGACCTGAGGAGGATCTGGACCAGCAATGGTGGTCGTCGATGCTGGCTGTGAATCGAAATCTGGAGCTCGAACAATGTCATTAGCTGCTGAATTTTCGGGCAGCATCTCCACCTCTTCCTCATTTTCAACGAAAATGCTCTCCCCCTGCGGATATGGATCTGGACCTGCAATGTTTGAGCTAGTACCTGGGCTAGCTTCATCAAAAGACACCTCACAAGTCTCCACAATTTTGTTAGTGTCAAGTAAAAGCACACGATAGCCTCTAGTATGAGATGGATAACCAAGAAACATGCCATCAACGGATCTAGGTTCAAATTTATCAAGATTATCATGTTTCCTAACAAAGAATTTGCAACCAAATACCTGAAAGTGTGTAACACTAGGCCTATGTCCAAACCGGAGATCATATGGTGTTTTACCTAGCTTAGCGCGCAAGAAAACACGATTTGAGACATAACAACCAGTTGCAATCGCATCAGCCCAAAATTTCCTAGGAGTTTGATATTCATCAAGCACAGTCCTAGCCATCTCAACTAAGGTTATGTTCTTTCTTTCTACAACACCATTTTGTTGAGGTACATATGATGAAGAAAATGGATGATCTATTCCATTTTCAGCACAAATGTGATCAAAAGACTAATTTTTAAATTCGGTTCCGTTATCACTTCTAATTGCTTTTAAAGATCCTAGGTGATCAATTGATAATCTAAGAAATAAAGTTCTAAAGTGACTAAAAATTTCATTCTTAGATGCCATAAAGTAAACCCGAGAGTATCTAGAATAATCATCAACAATCACAAGAACATATCATTTACCTCCGAAGGATTGAACACGTGAAGGTCCTACGGTGTCAAGGTGCAAAAGTTGACCCGGTACAGTTGTCATGATCATTGTGAGAGGAGTATGTGAACCTGCAACCATCTTAGCATGTCTACAAGAAGAGCACACAATTTCTTTGTCCCCTTTAAGCTTAGGCAGCCCACGTATGGGATCAAGAGCACTAACACGCGTTAGATTATCAAATCCTACGTGACCAAGTCTACGATGCCAAAAATATAAGTCCTTTGAATCATTAGCAACTAGACACCTATGCTTTAGAGGCAGACATATCAAAATAAGCTTTAAAAACTCTTCCAAACCGAGACATGTTAAAAATAATCTCACTACTTGAATTTACAACTTTGCAACAATTTTTAGTGAAAATAATTTCCAGATTTTCATCTAGCAGTTGTGAAATAGAAAGCAAGTTGTATTTCAAATTTTAAACAAGTGCCACATCCTTCAAAGTGTAGTGATTATTTACTCTAACCGAACCCTTAGCAATTATAGGAGTTGAAGAATTATCAGCAAAAGTAACATTCTCTACACGTGACACCAAAGAGAGGGAGGAGAACCATTCTTTGTTACCGGTCATGTGGCATGAGCAACCTGAATCCACAATCCAAATGTTCTCCTTCCTCAAGCGTGTAACCTACATAGAAGAACAATACATCGCTGACTCAATACTGGGGTTAGCCAAAAGGCATTTAGGAATCCAGTACTGAATCACACGACGTCCAGTAAGAATAACACGCGAAAGCTGAGACAAAACAGCAGGTTTATGAGCCAAAGCTTGAGGATTTTTGTACCCAACTACTGAGCTATGAGGTGTTACATGTGTAGCACGAAAAACAGTAGGTTTGGGAGCAAACTTTGCATGTTTTCGACTCATTACAGCAGATTGCATGTTCCTATCATTCGGTTTAGCAAGTGCAGCAAATTTTGCATGAAAGTTATGAGATCTAGCAATCATTCTTTCCTTTTTCTGTTGTTTAGCTAGTCTATAACAAAAATCTATGACATGACCATCTCTACCACAGTAGGTACAATGAAATTTAACTTTGTGTTCATGTCTAGATGAGCAAGCAACATTTTTATTTAAAACTGAATGAGACAACACTCCTGCAGATTTTAAAATCACTTCTTTTTGTTTAGGAACTGTTTGAATCAAACTACTTCCCAATGACTTTACAATTTTAGGTGGATGTTCCTTAGCATGAGCATGAGAATCAAAACCTAAACCAGTTTTATCATTGAAAGACTTGGAAGAATTCAGCAGCAAGTTTAGGTTCTTATTCCCATTACAAAACCGACCTAATGTCCTATGCATGTTATCAAGTTTACTGGACAGATCAAGGCAATTTTCACATGAAGTTTTTCCTTTTAATTTGCAAGTGGAACAAAATTTAACTTCATGAGAACGTAAAGCATTGTTCAATATAGAAATTTCATTCATAGCATCTTGTAGTTTCTTATCAAGATCATCACAAGTAGAACAATGCAAATCAAATGTAGAATAGCTAGCATCTTTCAAGTTTTTATCATTAAGTGCAGCAAGCGCTCTATTCTTTTCAATTTCTAACTCAAGTTTATAAAGTGTGGAGGTGTGCGCATTTCTTAATGAGGACAATTGTTCATATATTAAATCAAATTAGGGACATGCATCATCACTAGGAATCAAAGTTTTTAAACGGTTGATTTCAGATTCTAGTGATTCAATTTTAGCAGCACTATCCCTAAGCTTTTTGTCCTTTTTCTTAACTATAATAGTGGCACGAGAAATAGCATCACACATCTCGTCGCAAGTAGGACATACCTCTTCATTGTTGCTGTTGTGTTCTGCATCCTCCATACTTGATCTTGATTTGCCTGCCATGAAGCACAAGTTTTCCAAATCATCTTCATCTTCGTCACTTCCAATGTCCACATCGCTTGATCCAAGTTCTTGAAGTGCGGAGATAAAACTGCTCACCAATTGACGTCCTGTAAAACCCTTCTTTTCTTCGTATCTTTTGCAGAGGAGTGCTTTGTTCTTGTTTGCTTTTCATCCCGGAAAGTAGAACCTGAAAGGTTAGGGCAATCTGGACAAAAATGTCATGTCTTACCACATTCAAAACATCGTTGAGGTCCGGATCTTCCTCTCCTTCTAGTTCTCACATTTTGCAATGCTATTGAGAACCTAGTAGAGAGAAGTACTAGCTCCTCCTTTGGAAACTCCTCAATCTGTTCAAGGGTTAGAGAATACAACAAAGCAAGTGTACCACAAGATGAAGATTGGATGGAGCTAGGCATATCACGTTGAGAAACAAATGCAAGACACTTGTTGGGGTTCTTACGTGAAATTATGTCAATTTCATGAGTTTTCAATTCAGAATAAAGAACATCTAATGTAAGTGTACTCATGACAGTAAATTCACAAATGGATGTGACTTTCATCTCCCAATTTGACATATCTAATGCACTTAGCAATTGCCTAGCATTTTCAGCATCTGAAAAATTAACATTGACACTACGCAAGTTGCTGAGAATTTTAGTAAAGCAAGCAAAAAGGTCATCAATAGACTCACCGGGTTGCATCTCGAAGTGTATTCTTTCTTGAACATGCCTTGCCTTACCTCCTTGATCGTGTTGTATCCTTCGTGGTAGTCACAAAGTGCTTTCCACACATCGTATGCAGATCGGAGGTGTGCAACATGGTCAAAGTCGCATTGAGTTAATCCTTGTATGATCAAGTTCCAAGCCTTGTTGTTGTTGTCGACATCTTTCAGATTTGTAGCTGTAACTTGATCGCTTGATGGCACTTCGTAAGGCTTGTATACCTTCTCCCATATTGCAAAGCCTTGAGCCTGGATGAAGGCTTCCATACGTGCCTTCCAAACCTGAAAATCAATACCACTAAACACACAAGGTTCTGCGGAGTATTTCTCCATGATGATTAGTCAAAAATACGTGAAAAACACAAAGATTAGAGCATTGTGGCTCTGATACCAATTGTAGGATCGAAGAGCACGTGAAAAGCTACCATAGGGGGGTGAATGGTAGATTTAAAAATCTTACACAGCAGAAATAATTAAATCCCAACCCCTTCGGCAGAAAAACGATTTGTTAAAGAAATCGTGTGTGAGACTAATATAAACATGAATCAAGTCATGAAGAAGACACAACAAGAATCACTCAAATCCGTCGAGAGAAACTCAAGTTACGATTGAAAGATCGAACAAAGGTCAATTTGTCCTACCCGAGAAAAACAGTTCTGGAACGCTGCAAAGAAACTCGTGTATATCAAAAACCACAAATCCAATGACCGTGGAATTTTGACAGATGATAGATAATCAAGTTTTGAAGACAACCCAAAAAGAATCACGTCAATTGGATCTGTAAAACTCGAGGTATGATAAAACCACCGAAGAAAGGTAGTGTTGTGCAGAAAACTCGACGAGAAAAACTTGTCTAGAACAAGTCGGACGAACAAGGCACAAAATTTCCTTCAAACTACGAATTTTATTGATCAAACCATAGGAGGAACAGCTCCAAGGCCATACACCACGAGTTCTGGCCTCTCTTGCTTATATAACCAGCCCTTAGGCTAACCCAATCTCAACAAGGACTCTAAACCTACTCGAATCACGAATTACAACATTCTATAACAGCTTAGGACTCTTCTATACACAGATAGAAGCAATCTTAAGACTTCCAAACACATCATGAACGTATCCCACATTTCTAAAACTACCCAAATTCGTGACCCACACGAAATCCTTTCATAACAAACTCAAAACTTTCCATATTTGAGTCAAACCCGACTCAGCCGCAGCCTCGGTCCATAACCTAGTCGGTTGGACCTTTCCGACCAATTTTTACGTTCACATCTCTTCATCACGCCTTGGAACCATGAAACCACGTCCATGCGCTCCTTGCACACGTGCAAACATCTTCCAACGACGTCCACGATACCTTCATATGCATTGTTCTTGATTCAAACATGTTGTGTGACCTCCCGATCAACTCAACCACAATTCCTCCCGAACTTGGTTGTTGAACCTCATCTTTTCCCTAAGACTAGTTCAATGGATCACGTCACCAGCCATGTCTTGAACTCAAGCAACACATGCACATGAATAAACAGCCAATACTTCCGAGCACAAGTCCTCGACTTGACTCTTGTTAGTTTCGAAACTAATACATCTTACGTGAGCACCTCACATAAGCATGTTGCAAACCATAGCAAAATTATATCAGCCTTAATCACCAAAACACACCAAAAACTTAGTAAAAGAATACTAAGCAACCTTTCCATAAGTGTAAAGCAAGTTCGAAACATTGCAAGATAAAAGCAGAAACATTGCGATGAAGCATCGGACCTTGCCAAAGCTAACCGGACCTTGAATCGAAGCTTACAAAAGCTAGCAGGACCTAGCGCTGGAGCTAACCAAAGCTAGTCGGACCTAGAGTCAAACCTTGATGATAAAGATGTTTTAGTAGTATTCAAAACTTTTATCGCTATAGCCAATGTATTCAGCACACATAGGTCTCACACTCCAAGGTCTTTGTTAATCTAGCGCAATATGTGTTGGAGTATGTGAGTTCGAAGGATCAGAAGCGAGAGTATTTTTATCGGGGTCTAAGCCCCATGTTGAAAGACAAGCTTGCATTGTTCAATCATGGTTCCTTCAACGCTATGCTTAATGCCGCGATTATGCAAGAGGATGCAACACGTGACGGATCACGGAGGAGTCAAAGAAGAGACTTCTTGTGCAGGACAACACACATAATGTTCCTCAGAAATACCGTGTGGTGTACCGATCACCTTCCGGTCAGATGTGGCAACCGACAGCACAACCGAGTTCGTATCGGAGTCGGCCGTTTGAGGTATCAGATTTCCAACCAGCATTACATTAGCAGCAATAACAGTCCCAAATTGTTCCGGGGACATTTATCTCGCAGCGAGATGCAGGACAATTCAGGCCTCAAGTCAGCGGGCCGTTGAATCAGTATAAGTGTTTCACCTGTGATCGTGTTGGGCACTATACCAAGGATTGCCCAGGGAAGATGTTAAGCAGCGGGCAAGTACCAGTACAAAGGTGTATTCATCCCCGTATTCAACCAGAGAGGACAACACTGCAAACCGGAAGTGTTCAACATATAGCGATCGAGGGTGTTCCAGAGGGAGCACCGGTGCTAGCAGGCATGTTTTCTATCAAAGACATACCATTCCTCATACTCTTCGATTCCGGTGCTACATACCCACAATTTTATCAGAAAATCATGTGTGGATCATCACCAATTATCCACCAATACTCCCAAGAATAGTTATCTTATAAGTTCACCGGGTGGGAGTATCTCTGCTAGTCAGATTGTTCCCCGAGCAGCTCTATGTTTGGGAGGCAAGATATATCCAACGTTGCTGATTATATTGGATGGACAGAAGATAGACGTAATATTGGGGATGTCATGGTTGAACCATCACGGTGCCGTTCTTAATATCGGTACCCGGACTGTCCAAATTGACTCTCCGATACACGAACAGCACGAACTGGTTTTGGACAGCATGGAGCGGGACAGTGCAGCTGCATATAACACGGAAGCAACTAAACTTGAAGATATTTCGGTGGTCCGTGAGTATCCCGATTTGTTTCCCGATGACCTACCGGGCATACAGCCGAACATGACATTGAATTCAAGATTAAACTTGTACCGGGAACCACACCGATCTCTCGAAGACCATATCGAATGGCACCTAATGAGCTAGCTGAATTAAATGAGCATTTGAAGTATCTTTTGGACAAGGGTTTTATTCGCCCAAGTCCGTCACCTTGGGGCAACTCGGCGCTGTTTGTCAAGAAGAAGGATGAAACATTGCGGTTATGCGTGGATTATCGACCGCTCAACGCTGTGACTATAAAGAACAAGTACCTGCTGCCCCGCATCGACATTCTATTGGATCAACTTGTTGGTTCTAGGGTGTTTTCGGAGATGGATCTTCGGTCCGGATATCATCAAATCAAAATCCAACCGGACGATATACTGAAGATGGCATTCTTGACACGATATGGATTATACGGCATCCTCTGTGCTTATGCTTATGGTTGTCCGATGAGACTCGGGACTCTCCGAGTAATATACTCATGTGGGAACCATGCCGCTACTGTTTGGTCTTCGTGGCTAGTGAGGAGCATCCGTAGGCTAGACAACTTCTCTTTTGATTATTAGACTTGAGTACGAGAGTTGTAATCTTATATTCCGCTGTACTTTATTTTTATAAACTATTTGTGAACTGAACATCTTTGTAAATTTCAGGAAATGATTTATGTAATACGCGTTCCTTTACACGTGTGTTGTTGGGTGTCGCATTGCACTGCACCACCCAATGCGATTCCTGGAATGTGTGGACTCCGGTCCCCATAGAACAGTTCTAAGGATAATGCAAATCATAAATACACGTCAAGGGACATTTAAAATCTATCATAAAAATGAGTAACTTCGGAGTTATTACTATTTTGTACATACAAATAAATAAAAATCTGGTAGATCCCATTATGAAAGGTGTCAGTACCCTGCGTACCGGGTACCCCATGATACCGCAAGAAGTGCAAGGGAGTTTCACCGGTCAAAGTTGAAGACCTCCATAGGCCCCACGTGTCAAACGGCACTGGACCCACCTCCTATATAGGGGAGCTCCGACACTGCTACGTGTAACACAAGACTGGAGCCAAACCCCCTACATAGGGGAGCTCTGTACTTGACACGTGTACAGTGACCCCGGACCTAACCCCCAGTAGAAGGAAGCTCTGGTGCCTCCACGTGTATAGCAGCTTCGGACCTACCTCCCCGCAAGGGAAAGCTCCGGAGCCACCACGTGTCAAGCCTCCGGACCTACGCAACCAACGGGAATACCGAAGGATCTCGAACGGCATAACATTCAAAGGACTCTTATTGCTACAATTACAAGGCCTGATTATGTGCCATTAATGCACTATTAATGGCGCATGATCAAAAGACCCTTAATACTGCTAACGCCACCATTAAGGGGCGTTATCACGTTATTAGGGTTCTTAAACACACTTAATTATGTATTAGGCAAGAATAACTGTTGGGGCCACATGTCGGGCTAGGAAACCCATGTAACAGCCATCCCTTGGCCTATAAAAGGGATGTGTTGCACGGTACAAAACGACCAAGCTCATACGCACACAAGCACGATCAAATCCCTAATACAACAACACACATCCCGTGGAGTAGGGTATTACGCTCAGGCGGCATGAACCACGTAAATCATTTGTGTCACCTTCTTGTTTAAGATCTCCACGCGCCCAACCGATACAAGAACCTCCGCGGGCTACAATTTAGTAGTACCGGGGGAAGTGTCATTCATACGCTTCGACATTTGGCATGCCAGGAAGGGGCACCTGAGATCAAAAGATGGTAAACTCCACCGCATTGTCATCCAGCGACAACAACATTGTGCAACCTGTTGGAGGGAATCCTTCCAACATGCAACAATCAGCGGGAGCCGTTGTCCCAACGGGCATTGCACCACCACCATCACCATCTGCTCCCGCAAACAATGCTGGACAGCAGGATGGGGTACTCGCGTCGGTCACAGCATCGGCGAACAATAACCCTAAGAACGCGTTGATTGCTGCGTGTACTCTGCTGGAGCACCCACCAGCGCCCGGAGTACCTCAGGGTGTGATGGAATAGTGGTGTGCTGATGTACAACATCTAGTTGCAGCCACAGCTGATGCCATCAGCAACCAAGGTCCTCCCCCATCGGGGCAGGCCCAACTCAACGTAGGACCTTGTATGGGAGAATTGGTCCTCATGCATCACAGCACCGGAGGCGTGTTGTATCTCAACAAGTGACGTTGCTGCCTTCCGGGGCGCATCGCACCCACACCATGTCGAGGCTTTCAACACATGACCTGCGGTCAGACCTTGATCGCCATTACCAACAGCTGGATGGCCGCGTCCATATTGAGCATGCTCGCGAGAGGCGAGAGGCTCGGGACAACCCTACTCCAGTGGGAGTAGGAGGAGGTTGTTCTGCCTTGGCCATGCACCTACGCACGGTCCGCTGGCCACAGAAGTTCCAGCCTCATTCTTCGGAGAAATTCGATGGGACTGTCAACCCCGCCAAATTCCTTCAAATCTACTCCGCTGCTATACTTACAGCAGGAGGCAATGAGGCCGTGAAGGCAAACTACTTCCATGTGGCTCTAACTAGGACCGCCAGGTCCTGGTTCATGAGTCTTCTACCCGATTCCATCAACAATTGGGCAGAGCTATGTCAACAGTTCACTGCCAACTTCAGAAGCTCTTACACCCGATCAGGCACTAAAATGGACCTGTTTGCTGTGAAGCAAACAACGGGGGAATCGCTGCGATCCTTTATCCAGCGGCTTTCTCAGGTATGCAATACCATCCCCTCTATCTTGAACGCTTCTGTTATTGTTGCATTCAGACAGGGCATTCGAGACAAGAAAATGTTGTAGAATCTGGCGACGAAGGATGTCACCAGCGTCACGGAGTTGTTCAACCTGGCTGACAAGTGGGCCCGGGCCGCAGAGGGGCGGGAAATGCACTCAAAGCCAGCTCCGGAGGCTAAAAAAAGTCCTCCAAAGCTGAAACCACTACCTCTGGAGGTGACAAAAAGAAGAAGAAGCCCAACGGCAAGAAGAAGCCGTCGGCCGGCACACCTACTGCCGCGGCAGCTGCAGCTCCGGGTGGTCGGGGGCCACGCCCCAAAAAATTACATCGACCTTCATCAGAAGACAGCAGTAGTTCCAAGATGTTGTGTCCAATCCACAAGACAGATAAGCACAGTCTGGAGGACTGCCGAGAGATCCAAAACCTCGTGGAGCGCTACAACAAGCACCGAGGGGAAGCTCCTTTCTGACAATAGGAAGAAAAGCAAAAAGTCGATGAAGCTCCGGCTGAGGCGGAGCTAGGCTTCCAGGACCCCAAGAAGGACCTAAAGGTTGTGTACAACACAGTCGATGATGACTCTGACGTCTCTGACAATGATCATCGGAAGACCCTCAACACCATCTATGAAGGGTCCTGGGACATCACCTCTCGCTGCGTCCTCAAGACAATGAGGCGGGAAATGGCTACTATAGCTCCTGCTGCCAGAGCAGAACCACATCGGAAGTGGATGGATACGCCCATCACTTTTGATGCAATATACTGCCCAAGAAACATGGTTGGAGCTGGCCAACTCCCGCTAATGGTATATCCGACCATCAACAACATTCAGCTCTACCACGTTCTCGTAGACGGAGGCGCAACGCTCAATCTCTTGAGCTTTGAACCTTTCATGAAGATCAAGCTACAACTCTCGGACCTTCACCCTTCAAGACCCTTCTCTAGGGTAGGTATGAGGGCCATCAGCACTCTGGGATCCATCACTCTCCCGGTGACCTTCCGGACTCAGGAGAAATACAGGACTGAGAAGCTAATTTTAGATGTCGCTCACATTAGTCTGCCCTTCAACGCTGTCGGTACCCTGCGTACCGGGTACCCCTTAATACTGCGAAGAGTATAAGGGAGTTCTACCTGTCAGAGTTAAAAGACTCCTTGGGCCCCACATGCCACATTACACCGGACCTGCTCCCCTCATATGGGTAGCTCCTGGATCAACGCGTGTAAAGGAAAACCGAAAATAAGCTCCTAACAAAGGAAAGCTCCAGCGCCAACACGTGTACAACAGACCCGGAGCTAACCCCCAGTAGAGAGGAGCTCCAGTGCCGGCACGTGTACAGTAGCCCCGAACCTAACCTCCCATAAGGGAAAGCTCTGGAGCTTCCACGTGTGGAGCCTTCGGACCTTCATCAACACGTACACTGGCAAATCTCCTTCAGCAGGAACCATCAAGCGTAATTAAAGCGGCAGTTACAAGATGTAATTAATGACACGCGATCAAGAGAGTTGTTAACAGGGGTCACGCATCCATTAAGGCACGTTATCACACTATTAACCATGCTTAATATTCTTTAGACGGTGTATTAGGCCATTAAATATGCCAGGGCCACATGTCGGGCCAGGCAAGCTTTGTAACAGTCAGTCCTTAGAACTATAAAAGGGTTGTACCGCACAAACTCAGGGGACATCTGATTTGATCTGATCCTAGTTGACCAGCTTCCAATACAGCAACACAAATCCCGTGGAGTAGGGTGTTACGCTCAGGCGGCCCGAACCATGTAAATCTCTGGTGTCATCATCTTGAGTTTGATCTCTGCGTGCCCCAACCATAAAATAACCTCCGCAGCTGCTTCTTAGCGGGTCCGGGGGAAGTGTCATAGCAAACACTTTGACATTTGGTGCGCCAGGTAGGGGGTGCAATCCCGAGATCACAAGATGGTGAATTCAGCTGCTGGATCCTCCAATGGCAACCATGCTGGACAACCTGCCAGGGGCAATCCCTCCAACATCCAACAACCAGCAGCTTCCATTGTTGCAGCAGGCGCTATGACGCCATAGCCACCATCTGTTCCGGCAAATAATGCTGGTCAACAAGATGGTGCATCTGCGTTGATCACTGCATCGACAAACAACAACCCTGAGCACGCGCTCATTGCTGCGCGAGCTCTCCTACAAGACCCACTGCCTCTAGGTGCACCCCAGGGTTCTATGGGGCAGTGGAGAGCTAATGTCGACCATCTGGTCATAGCTACGGCTGCAGGCATCAGCAATCAAGGTCCTCCCCCTTCGGGGCGAGCACCATCTCAACGACGGACCCTGTCGGGCCGACTTGGTCCGCAAGTTTCGCAGCAGAGGAGACGTGCTACATCTCAGCAGGTGACTTCGTTGCCTCCCGGGGCACGACGCACCCATACCATCACCAGGATCCCGACTCATGACTTGCGGTCAAAACTAGATCGCCGTTACCGGCAGCAGGATGGTCGTGTCCACATCGAGCGTGCTCGTGAGAGGTGAGAGGCTTGGGACAACCCTGCTCCTCAAGGAGTAGGAGGAGGTTGTTTTGCCTTGGCCACGCATTTACGCATGGTCAGATGGCCACAAAAGTTCCGGACCCACTTGCCGAAAAAATTTGACGGGACTGTCAACCCCGTCGAATTTCTTCAAATCTACTCCAGTGTCATACTGGCAGCGGGAGGTGATGAGGCTGTAATGGCCAATTACTTCTCGGTGGCTTTAACTGGGACTGCAAGGTCCTGGTTCATTAGTCTTCCACCCGAATCCATTAATAGTTGTGCGGAGCTATGCCAACAATTCACTGCCAACTTTGGGAGCTCCTACACCCGGCCCGGCACTGAATTGGATCTGTTTGCCGTAAAGCAAACATCGGGGGAATCGCTTCAGTCCTTCATCCAGCGGTTCTCTCAGGTACGAAATACCATCCCTTCAATATCGAGCTCTTCTGTTATCATGGCATTCAGATAGGGCGTTCGAGATAAGAAGATGCTGGAGAAGCTGGCCATTAAAGAAGTTACTAGCGTCATGGAACTCTTCAGCCTAGCCGACAAATGTGCTAGAGCTATGAAGGTCCGTGAAATGCATTCTAAGCCAGATCCGGAGGCCAACCAGAAGTCCTCCAAAACTGAAGACGCTACCTCTAGCAGTGGCAAGAAGAAAAAGAAGCCCAACGGCAAAAAGAAGCCGTCGGCCGGTGCTCCAGCTGTTGCTACTACTGCAGCTCCTGGAAGCCGGGGGCCACGCCCCCAGAAGCGACCTCGTCCTTCATAATAGGATGGCAACAGTTCTAAAGCATGGTGTCTGTCGAAGTGTTTTGATACGACACTTCCCCCGGACCCGCTACGAAGTAGCCCGCGGAGGTTCTTTTGTGGTTGGGGTACACAGAGATCAAGATCAAGATGATGACACCAGAGATTTACGTGTTTCGGGTCGCCAGAGCGTAACATCCTACTCCACGGGATTTGTGTTGTTGTATTGTGTGAGTATGTTCACTAGTCAGTTGGGATCAGGGCGAATCAGTCTCTCCCCGATGTTCGTGCGGTACAACCCTTTTATAGTTCTAAGGACTGACCGTTACAAAGCTTGCCTGGCCCGACATGTGGCCCTAGAGTATTTAATGGCCTAATACACTGTCTAAAGAGTATTAAGTATGATTAATAGTGTGATAACGTGCATTAATGGCTGTGTTACCCCTATTAACAGCGCTCTTGATCGTATGTCGTTAATACAGCATTAACGACACGTAATTACATCTTGTAAATGCCGCTTTAATTACACTTGATGGCTCATGCTGAAGGAGATCTACCAGTGTACGCGTCGATGAAGGTCCGAAGGCTCCACACGTGGAAGCTCCGGAGCTTTCCCTAACGGGGGGTTAGGTCCGGAGCTACTGTATATGTGTCGGCACCGGAGCTCCTCTCTACTTGGGGTTAGGTCTGGAGCCGTTGTACATGTGTTGACTCTGGAGCTTCCCTATGTTGGGAATTTAGCTCCAGCTTTCCTTTACACGTGTTAGCTCAGGAGCTAGCCATATGAGGGGAGCGGGTCCGGCGCAGTGTGATATGTGGGACCTAAGAATACCTTCAACTTTGTCAGGTAGAATTTTGTTGTACTCTTCCTGGTACTAAAGGGTACCCGGTACGCGGGGGTACCGACAGTGGCCCTCGGGCCCACCTCTAGGAGAAGTCCTTTAGGTTAAGTTATTCTTCTGGAGGTGGGGCCATTCTCGATTCCTGCGCTTCGATTTCAAGATCCTTCTGATGTGTTGTTGGAGCGATGGTCCGGGAGTGAACCATCGACGTGTGGCTTGTTATGAATGTGGCAGATGAGATCTTTGTGTGAGGATCTCGCACAATTGAAGGTCACTGGTTCCCAATACGAAAATCGTATCGGTTCTGCGCGCCCTGTCAGGGTGCCGCCATCGGGTTTCCCGCTGCTCATCACGACAACGATTCGCCTTGGGTAAGAACCTCGATCTCTTCGTCGGGATGTCCCCAGGCCCACTCGTCATTGACGGTGTAGATTTTTGAAAAGTGCCTTCGGTCTCACTGCGGTCTCCATCCAAGCATCGTGGAGGCTTACTTAAGAAGGAAAGTTCACAATATTTGAGGACTCTTTACGCCTTCGATCATCTTTGTGCTCAGAGCCTCCCAAACTCCGCTCAACTTCCCTTTCTTTGCTTCGCTTTGCTGCAATGGAGTTGGGTCTCCCCAAGAGCCACCTCAAGAGCGATGATGATCTGAAGAAGGTCCGGACCTACATGGGGTGGTCCAGCGACTCCTTCAACCATTTAGTCCGCGCTGGA
Organism: Tuctoria greenei; assembly: GCA_036927565.1. Classification (NCBI taxonomy): domain Eukaryota; kingdom Viridiplantae; phylum Streptophyta; class Magnoliopsida; order Poales; family Poaceae; genus Tuctoria; species Tuctoria greenei. The sequence continues at coordinate 10,385,866 of JAYESD010000012.1, read as the reverse complement.
AAGCTCCCGTTCAAGAAGGAGTGCAATGGCGATATGGTGTACTTCACAGCGTACGCCATGGTGCGATTCATTCCACCTTTCTCTTCCTTCCTTTTGATGATGCTAGACTTTTATGGTCTGCAGGTGTATCACCTTGGCCCCCATTCTCTTCTCCTCGTGGCGACATTCGTCCACTTTTGTGAGATGTGGGTGGGTATTCCCCCCTGCGTCGAGCTATTCCGCACCTTCTTCACCATCCACACCACCGGCAAGGGGAGTGAGCTTCTTGGCTTCTACTATTTTGTAAAGCGCAAGAACTGCCCCAATAAATACTTGAAGTCGTTTCCTTCCGGCAAGTGGGACGACTGGAAGAAAGATTGGATCATCATTGCGGCGGAGGAGCACGAGAAGTTGGAGCTGCCCGAAGGTCTCCCCAATGTTGACACGGACGCCTGGAGTGTAGTTCTGGTGTTGTCAAACGCCTTCAACCCTGTCTTGACCAGGATCCGCAAATGCGTGGAAGGTGGAGTGACCCCCCATATGGTCTTCTGCAACTTCCTGGTCAACAGGTGGACTCCAATGAAGAAGAGGGAGAAGCTCGTGTGGGCCCTCAACAGCGTGATGGATGACGATCGGATTGAAACCGGTCTGAAATCCAACTTGGATGATGAATCCTTGGAGTTTCATTTGAAGAAATTCCAGCATGGTATTAACATCACCGGTGACGACTTGGTTCCGCCAGCAGCTTTTCTCCCTCTGAACATGGAGGCGCAGTTTAGTAGGGAGATCTGGAGGAGTATTCCGGTGTTTGACGACCTTGGCAAGGTAGAGAGGCGTCCGACCACCAGATTGGTGATCCCCGGAGCTTCCGAGGGTGGTCCTGCCTCCGCCCCGAGCCGGAAGACTGAAGACAGCGGCAAGAGCAAGGACAAAAAGCCAGGTGAGCCCTCCAGCCAGAAGAGGAAGTTGAAGCACGCTGACGGGAGGTCCGTCAGACCTACTCCTTCCACGACGGCTCCTTCTTCCCAGTGGGGGAGGTCTTCTGCAACTACTCCTGCTCTGGTACAAGCATCTTCAAGAGGCGTCAGCTCCAGGCAGTCGACCCCGGCCTCAGTGCCAGGTAAAATCTCTAAGCCCGGGAGTTCTTCCCAGCCAAGAGAAGCTCTGGCTGAGAAGACTTTGGCTGCTGCAGGTGCCCTCAACTGAGGTCTGAAGCTGTAGTCTCACCTGACTTGGTGGGTTCTAGCTCCGGGCCTCAGAAGAAAAGGTTCTGAGGCGACTGGGGTGGAAGCATCCCTAGGTAAGCATTGATTGCTCGCCCTGACATGCCAGTCTTATTTTTAACGTGTTTTTAATCTTCTCTTCCCTTTATTTCTAGGGTGTTGAAGAAGGGGCCGGGAGCTTCAGCGCCTGTTGTTGCGGCCAGGGTTGCGCCTGCCGAAGCTCCGGCTTCAAGCGTTGAGCCTCCTCGTCAAGCGGAAGCGAAAGTCGCGACAGCTCCGGTGCCAGCTGTCATGAACTTGGACTCGGAGTCCTCGCCCGAAGCTCCTATGGTAGCGCCGGGCCACAGGGGAGAAGTCGAAGATACACCCCTGGAGATGGTGACGGAGGCTGATGCTCCTGCATCGTCTATGCCAGAGGTTCCGGATTTTGAGCTAGAAATTGTCGAAGCCCTGGCTGCTCAGCTAGAGATAGTTGAAGGTCTGGCGGCTGAGCCAGAAATTGTAGAAGGTCCGGCCCTTGGGTCGGATGATGCTGAAGATCTGGCAGCAGGGTCGGAAATAATTGGAGCTCCGGCCGCTGCACCGGACGCAAGTGACATGCTGGCGTCTGAGCCAGCTGTGGCAGGGGCACCGGACGAAGCCCCGGCTACTGCTGCGGAGGTAGTCATCCCGGAGGTGCTTGGGCCAGAGCTGGAGTAGCTTGAAGAACTAGCGACCGGTCCTCCGACTTCGGAGCCGGCAACTCAAGACCCTGAGGCGGCGCCTTCAACTGCTCCGGAGGTGGAAGTTCCCCCAGTGGGTTCTTATGCTACCGCTGAAGGGCTCCCGGAGAGCGGCCCTAGCACTGCAAGAGTTCAGGGGACCACTATTGTAGAGTGGGACCCAATTTTTGTGATGGAAAATCCTTTTGAGCCTACGGAAATGGTCCCAGCAGGCACGGAACCTATCCCTCTGGCGTTGTCCATAGACAATGCCTGCTCAAGTCTCCGAAAAATCCAGCTTGCCTTTGATCATGAGAGCAAAGCCTTGGAGGAGGAGCGCAACACCTTGAGGCATTGGCGCAACAGACTCCATTTTGAGACCAGGCTTGCCCAGACGAGGCTGGGTGACCAGAAGGAATGGATAAAGGGGGAGAAAGCCCGGTTAGAGTACTGGGATAAGCTGATGGAGGAGAAGCCGCCATCCGGGCGCTCGATGCTAACTCCAGGGAAATCCTAGAGCAAACCAAGGAGAGACGTGATGCTGCTGATGAGCGTCACAAAAATCTCACTGAATTGAATGAAATTCTCCTGAAGCGTCGAGCGGACCTGGAGGCAAGGGAGGAGAATCTCCTGGTGTAGCACGAGGATGTGGTGAAGAAAGAGTCGGAGGTCACCCAGAAATTTGCTCTTGGTGAGCAAAATTTGGCGGATCGCAGCAAAAAGCTAGATCTATGGAAGGAGGAAAAAAAGAAGAACTGGAAGGTGGGGCAAGAGCTCTCGAAAAGAGAGTTTGACGTTGCCGCTAGGGAGGATAGAGTCAAAGACAGGGAAAAGGACCTAGCTGAAAGGCGGAACCGCATCCACATCCGGGAGATGGAGCTGGCCGACCGGGAGAAGCAAGTTGCTGAGAACATGGAGCAGCATGCTAAGTTGGCCGAGCGCCTTGCCCGTGAAGGTTCAGAGCTTGCGACTGCCCGAAGGTCACTGGAAGAGTTGCGGAGCTCGAAGGCGATTGAGTTCCTGATGGTATGGGACTTCCTGGGACATGCGGACAGGGCCCTTGTGCCTCTTGGTTTCATTCCAGTACGCCCGAAGGACCCAGCGCAGGAGCTGGAACAGACGCTAGTGGCACTTGGCTCTGCTGGCAGCAAACTCGACGCGATGGGTAACGTCATCACTGATCAGGTGGAGACAGAGGGTAAATCCTTAGCCAAGAACGTCGCCGAGTATGTCTTGGCGTGTTACAAAAGTTGAGACCCCTAGTTCACTCTTGATTCGGTCTTTGAAGGAATCATCGCCGAGGAAGAGGATGCCGCCAGAGCTAGTGTCCAAGAAGCTGCTGAGAAGGTTACTTCGTTTTTCCACATGACTTTGATCCTCCAGTAGCTAGGACTTTTCTCCTTTTGCCCCTTGTAACCCCAATTTTGTAATTCAGTACTTTTGATTAATGAAATCCTCTTGTCTGCCTTCAATTTTGCTTTGTCTTCAATATATAGTGTCGTATCTTGGTTGCCCCCTGGTACATGTGTACAATTGAAGTGTGTATATGTACCAAAGGTTGTGGCAGTATGTTGACGACTTGAATGCTTCACACTTGTAAATTTTACGTCAATTGTTAGCCCCCTGGGATAGTCGGAGTTTCGTAGCTCCGATAGTAGCCGATGCCAACGCACGAATCATCGATGATAGACCTCTGGTTATTGCCGGAGCTTAGTAGCTTCGACAATACCCACTGTCAACATATGGAGCGTTGATGGCCGGCTACCTTGGAGGATATCAGAGATTAGTAGCTCCGGCTCGTCTACCATTGCTATGAATTTTTGCTTTTCTTGCACATTAAAGGAAGAGAGAAAGTAAAATTCATCCTCTTGTCTATAAATTGGTTGTGACTTATTATTCTTATTTGGACTTTAGGTCCAAAGAAACTCAACATGATAACGAGCGTTTTGATATAATCTTTCTAGATATGCATGCCTTTTTAGTACTTACCCTACTGAGGTCTGTCGGGGTGTAGGTAGAGCGGCGTACTTAGTGTGGAGGACCAGGCTAAGCCGATAGCACACTCCGGACCTATGTTGGCTTAGCGTTCAGCAAGTAGACTATGTAGCAATGTTAAGTTCCAAAAATACTATCAATAAGTCTTGCAATACATGTGAATTACTTGGAACAATGCTCAAAAAGATTTGCACAACTTTATTATAGACAAGCGGGGTGATATATTGAGCCTTGCACAAAAGGTAAATGCACATGGAGTCTGTTTTCACACAACAATGCCTTTCATTATAGGTCCGGATTACAAGGGAGACAAGGACACACTTATGGTGTTGGACCATGCTAAATGTGCTATACATCTTGTACTAGCCCAAGGCAAGTAGTTACACTTTTAGTGATGTGACTGTCTCAAGTGTTACTTGAACTTCCCGGACCCTCCCGGAGGGGTCTGGATGTTCTTCTGGAGGACTTGCCCATCTCTATATAATGACTCTACAACATGCATTGTGTGTAATTACAGACTCACCTCCGTGATTATAAGCATAAAACATACGGAGGTGTTCGATGTTCCAAGGATTGGGAAGCGGGGTCCCATCCTCTGTTGCCAAGCAAACGCATCCTGGTCGGGATTCTTTAATTACTCATAAGGGACCCTCCCAGCTGGGGGAAAGTTTGGTCATTCCTTCACGGCTTAGTATCTTCCGAAGCACCAGGTCGCCTTCTTCAAGCTGTCGGTCGCGCACATGCCTTTGATGATAGCGCCGGAGCGCTTGGCGATAACATGCGTTCTGAACAGCTGCTTGGCCCCTTCCCTCATTGACGAGGTCAAGGTCTTCACGTCGGAGCTGGTCCTGCGTGGCTTCATCGAAGGTCTGGACCCGTAGGGACCCCAAGGTGATCTCCGAAGGAAGGACTGCTTCAGCTCCGTACACCAGGAAGAATGGAGTTTCCCCGGTTGACCGGTTTGGAGTTGTTCTGTTCGCCCATAATGTGGATGGAAGCTCCTCAATCCAGTTAACTCTGTGCTTTTTCAAGTGCTCATATGTGCGCATCTTGAGTCCTTCTAAGATTTCTGCATTTGCTCTCTCGGCTTGGCCATTGCTTGTTGGATGAGCTATTGAGGCGTAGCTAAGTTGAATGCCGAGGTCTTCACAATATTCTTGGAATGCATCACTTGTAAATTGAGTTTCGTTGTCAGTTATGACTTTGTTTGGAACTCCAAATCTGCATATAATGGACTTCAAGAACTTGATTGTTGATTGTTTGTTGATAGTTACTACTGGAGTTGCTTCCGGCCACTTGGTGAACTTGTCGATGGCGGCATACAGGAACCTGTAACCTCCGACGGCTTTTGGGAAAGGTCCCAAGATGTCCATGCCCCACACAGCAAATGGCCATGTAGGAGGTATCATTTGTAGCGATTGAGCCGGTGTGTGAATCTGTTTGGCGTGGAACTGACACGCTTCACATTTTTTCACTAGCTCAACTGCATCCTGAAGTGTTGTAGGCCAGTAAAAGCCATGCGAGAAGGCTTTACCGACCAGCGTGCGAGAAGATGCGTGGTTCCCACACTCGCCTCCATGGATTTTTGCGAGAAGGTCGCGACCTTCTTCCCTTGTAATGCACCGCATTAGGACGTCATTGGCACCATGTCAGTAGAGATCCCCTTCTATTAACGTGTATGTTTTAGCCAATCTGACAATTCAGTCAGCAGATACACTGTCTTCAGGAAGGATATTGTCTTTCAAGTAGCTCCGGATCTCCGAGATCCATGCATCGGAACTAACTTGAGCTTCTAAGTCTTGCGTGTTGGGTTGCTCGGAGCTTCTGACAGCACCTATGATCCTTGGTGGACGCCATGCTAACAGGGCCACCGGGACCGCCAGCTTTGAGGTGCTGGTCTCGCCCCCTTCGCTCAGTTCGGCAGGCTGAGCTGTTGGTTTTTACAACCTACAGACGAAAATTCCATCAGGAGCCGGAGCTCCAGTTGAGGCTTTCGTCGAGAGTTCATCAGCTTCAGATTTATGAAGACGTTGAACATGATGGAGATCCAGGATTTCGAAGTCCTTCTGAAGCCTCTGGACTTCAAGGAGATAAGCAGCTAATCGAGAACTATTGCAGGAACATTCACCTTTCACTTGTTTGATGATGAGTTGTGAATCTCCCTTTACCAACAGTTGTTTTACACCATAAGATAGTGCCACCTTGAGTCCATAGATGAGGGCTTCATACTCCGCCATATTGTTGGTTGCCTTGAAATCAAGGTGTACCATGTACATAAACTTCTCCCCGATCGGAGCTAGGAGAAGGATTCCAGCTCCGGCCCCCTGCTTCTGCACGGAGCTGTCGAAGTAGATAGTCCAGTGAGGCTCGGTTAATACCGAAACTTTGAGTTCTGGTTTCTACTCACTGTGGCCCCCAGGGTTTGATGGAGAGGGGGTCCATTCCGCCACAAAGTCAGGCAAGGCTTGACTTTTAATTGCTTGTCTTGTCACAAATTCTAGATCGAATTTGGCCAATTTTGCTGCCCACTTTGCAATGTTCCCAGTAGAATTAGGGTTATGCAAAATTGCACATAGTGGAAAAGAAGTTGCACTGATATTTTGTGGGCCTGGAAGTAGTGACAAAGCTTCCTTGAGGCAGTAAGAACTGCGTAAAGTAGTTTATGCACCTCAATGTATTTTGTCTTGGTGTCGTGGAGTACTTCACTGATGAAGTAAGCAGGGCGTTGGATGGTCCGGACCCTTTCAAAAGGACCCGGAGCTAACTCTCCATCGACCCGGACCCTGCTGGAGGGTCCCAGACCTTCAGGTTGTGCTTCATGGACCCTCCCGGAGGGGTCCAAAACTCCTTCTTGTTCAACCCGGGTCTCACTAGGAGGATCCAGATTATCTTGGTTAGCCAGGTGAACCTCTTCAGGCGAAAGAGGTTGATCTCCTGGCACTTCGTTTTGAGGTTCCGTGTTTGGGAGCTGAGACCCAGTCACGTCTTCAGGTTATTCTGGACCCTCCCGTAGGGGTCTGGACACTTGAATCGGATGTGGCCCTGGTCTTTCCGCAACCAGGACCATACTGACAACTTCGGTGGTTGCCGAAATGTAAAGCAGTAAAGGCTCACCAGGATTAGGAGCTACCAATATTGGTAGTGTGGTGAGGAGCTGTTTCAGCTCTTGAAACACCTTTTCTGCTTCTTCAGACCAATGAACAGGTCCAGACTTCCTCAAGATTTTGAAGAAGGGTAGTGTCCATTCTGCCAGTCTTGAGATAAACCGACTGAGCACGGCTAGGCATCCAGTTAGCTTCTGGACATCTTTAATGCAAGCTGGGGGCCGCATATCCAGTTAGCCTTGATCTTTGCTGAATTTGCTTCGATTCCTCAGTGAGTCACCAAGAACCCCAGAAGCTTCCCAGAGCTAACCCCAAAGACACACTTGTCCGGGTTTAGCTTGGTGCGCGTGGTGCGTAGCTTGTCAAAGACGGCTTGTAAGTTGTCCAGGAGTGACTCCTTGTTTTTGATCTTCGCAATGATGTCATCGACATACACCTCCACCAAATCTCTAATTAGCTCTCCAAATGTTTTGTACAAAGCTCGCACAAATGTTGAAGCAGTGTTTTTAAGACCGATTGGCATCGCAGTATAACAATACAATCCATCTATTGTTATGAAGGCAGTGTGCTCTTCATCTTCCTTAGACATTTGGATTTGATGATATCGAGAATATGCATCTAAGAAACATAGTAGCTCACACCCGGAGGTGGAGTCCACTATCTGATCTATTCTAGGTAGTGGAAATGGATCCTTTGGACATGCCTTAGTTAAGGTGGTGTAGTCGATACACATCTGAAGCTTCCCGCCAGCCTTGGGTACAACCACTGGGTTTGCCAGCCATTTTGGATGGAAGACTTCCCGGATGAATCCAGCTTCGAGCAACTTCTTGATTTCCTGTCAGATAAAGTTTTGTCGCTCGATTGATTGCTTCCAGGGCTTCTGGTGTACAGGCCGTCTATCTGAGTAAATCTTCATATTGTGATCAATCACCTCCCTAGGGATCCCAGGCGTTTTTGACGGTTGCCAGTTAAACACGTCGATATTAGCCCGGAGGAAAGTGATGAGCGTGAGTTCCTATTTGTTGTTCAGACCCCCTGATATACGGGTAGTCTGAGCAGCATCGGAACCAATTTGGACGACTTTGACGGGAATGTCAGCGTCGCCGCTTGGTTGCACACAAGGTGCGGAGGTAGAGCCTTTGTGATGAATGCTTGGAGGATTCGGAGCTGGCTCCTTACCAGATGCTTCCTCTTGCGCTATGGTAAGTGCATAGAGTTCTTCTAGTGCAGTAACTCATGCGGTACGGTCTCTGCACATTCAGAGAACACCTGTGGGTGTTGGCATCTTCAACACCAAGTAACCATAATGGGCAGTAGCCATAAACTGGTATAAAGCTGGTCTTCCCAAAATGGCATTAAAAGGCAGACTGATCTGCGCGACGTCGAAAACTAGTTTCTCAGTTCTGTAGTTCTCCTGGGTCCCGAAGGTTACTGGGAGTGTGATGGAACCGAGAGGAGTAATGGTTCTCGGACCTACTCCGAAGAAAGGTCGGGATGGGCGAAGGTCCGAAGGCCGGAGCTGAAGCTTAATGAAAGCATCGAAGCTTATGAGGTTTAGCCCGAAACCTCGGTCCACCATTACATGGTGGATTTGGATATTGTTAATGGTGGGTGACACCATCAACGGGAGTTGGCTAACCCCGAACCCCGATCATATTTCTAGGGCAGTCCGAAGCATCAAAAATGATGGGTGTATCCATCCACTTCATGTGTGGTTCCGCCTTAGCAGCGGGAGCTTCCACGGCCATGTCCCGCCGCATTGTCTTGAGGATGCGGCAAGAGGTGATGTCCCAAAAACCACCATAGATGGTGTCCAAGGTCTTCCGACGTTCGTTGTCAGAGACATCGGAGTCGTCATCGACAGTGTTGTAAATGGCTTTCAAGACCTTTTTTGGGTCCTGGAAACCTAGCTCCTCTTCAACCGGAGCTTCGTCGATTTTTTGTTTTCCTTCCCTTTGACAGAACGGAGCTTCTTCCCGAAGTTTGTTATAGCGTTCGGCGACGTTTTGGACCTCCCGACACTCTTCCAAGTTGTGCCGGTTCGTCATGTGAATCGGACACCATGCTTTGGAACTGTTGCCATCCTCTAACGAAGGACGAGGTCGCTTCTCGGGGCGTGGTCCCCGGCTTCCAGGAGCTGCAGTAGCAGCAGCTGGAGCGCCGGCCGACGGCTTCTTTTTGTCGTTGGGCTTCTTTTTCTTCTTGCCACTACTGGAGGTAGCGGCTTCAGTTTTGGAGGACTTCTGGCTGGCCTCCGGAGCTGGCTTGGAGTGCATTTCCCGGCCCTCCGTAGCTCTAGCACATTTGTTGGCTGGGATGAAGAGTTACATGACGCAGGTAACTTCTTTACTGGCCAGATTCTCTAGCATCTTATTATCTCGAACACCCTGTCTGTGATGCCCAGTTCAAAAAAATGAACCAAGCTAACGCATATGTGTGCCCAGGATGTTCATCACACATACACGAGTGCAATCACAAAATAGTATACAGAAAAATACCACGGAACAAGATTAATTAACCAAATTTTATTAAACAAACAATATTATCCTTAAATACAAGCTCTAATGAATATTAATGACAAGTTCAACTAAAGCAGCGGAAATAAACTAATTAAACAAACTAAACAGCTAGGCAGCATAAGCAATAGGGTATAGCGCAGCTCCAATCGACACCACAGGCAAAGCTGACGGTAGACACGGCCTAGAACTCTGCATTATCACCATTAAACTCCCAATTCTGACCTGCAACTGTTGGGGGGATTACAAGAGTGAGTACATGTCGTACTCAGCAAGTGTGGAAAGTATGATATGTGGCTGATTCAAATGACGACAATAATAATGGCAAAGTGCTGAAAAGTACATTAAAACATTTGAAAAGCAATATATTATATGTATGTGAAATAAACCCATCATAAACCATAATTAATAACATAGTCCAATCTATATCCATATCCATCATCATATACCAATATCCATATTCAATACCAGAATTCAATGCATAACCATCCATAACCATAATACCAACCATAACCATAACCATCCCAATACCGAGTTCCCTCTAATCATGGAAGTTGTCCAGGTGCTCATAACCGGGAGCACGGCTATCATGATAGTTTTATTTAATGCAGAGTTTGTACCACTTTACCCACGTGTCTGTGATTTCATCACCTTTCGATGACTAGAACCTCTATTATGCCGTCTCACACTTCCATCGGTGTGTGGCCAAGAGATCACAAAATAGCCTTTACAAAGGGATTACTATCCTATTCAGACCCCACTGAGGTTTCACCGGTGGCGATGCCTACAACTGAGCACACCTTCAACCAAGGGCCCCCTCTTGAGCCATTCAGATCCCAGGGTAGTCCCACCAATCATCAACAAACCCAATCTGACTACCCCTTCCCCGAGCATCCACAATGGTCCAAACAGTACTAGCAAAGCCCTAATTAATCAGCTACGCCGCACCCATACTTGGCCTCGTGGTGGCACTGTAATCCCGGCTTATTCTCGCATGAACCGGTCCTTAGATTTAAAGCAAGCAAACCACCATAACATCCAACCCATCCACATACCAAGCTTGCTTAGATCACCCATTACCATATCATATTAATCAGTTCATGTTAACCAAAATATCATTAATGCATAATTAAATGTGTAGTATTGTTTTCCCATCCCAATTAATTAAGCGAAGCAAAAAGGTAAAAAGCCCATCCCGACTCTCTACCATAATTACAGGTGACAAGGGTGGTTAAACAAAGCTAGTCAACTTCCTATCATAGGATTCCCATCAAATTGACACAAGCATGCAATTTTGCAAACAAAACATTTATTTTAAAACAGGATAAATATGCTTCAAGGACACTTGCGTTGCTCTTGCTGTTGATTAGGATCAAAACCTTCAAACTCTTGGTGGTGTAGATCCTCCGCGGCACTCTCTAGCGCAAATCCGTCTAATCCACACAATAAACATACAAACAAGAGACACAATCAAAGAGTGCACAAACGTTACTCAATATGACATGACATGCATGATTAATGCAAATGCAAGGTAGAACTTGTCAATAGATTGCTTTTAATGATCACTAACTAGTTCTAATAGCTTTAAACAAGTTTATACAGGTTTGGAGTCGATTAGGTCAGTTTTTAGAATTAATTCAACACAATTTAGTCAGGAAGACCGGACTAGTCCGCTAGGGACCGGACAAGTCCGCACTTTGCGAGATCAGTAGATTAGGGTTTTCTAGATCGACGTGAATTTGGAGATTAGGGGTTGAATTCACGTAAGGAAAAGATAATAGAAGGTATACCAGGTGTTTAGGACTCCAATGAATAAAGAAACTTTGAGGTAACACTTGGATCTTGATGATCTAGGGTTGGTGATGAACTTGGAGATGAATTGGTGATGAAGAACGAAAACTTGGTGGAGATCTTGATCCTCTTTCATTTCCTCCTCTTCTTCTTCTTGCTTGGTATCTCCTTCTCCTTCCTTGGTGGTGGCTCTCCACGAACTAGGGTTTGGGTGGGGTGGAAAAGTGGAAAATAGATGTCAAGCCAAAGGGTGGGGTTGTTTATATAGAGGTGGAGGCTAGGGTTAGATGGATTTCGAGTTTGAGAGGAGTAGAGGCCTGTTTAGAGTCCCACATGGGCTCTAAAAGAGTTAGGCACGACGTCCCTAGGCCCACTTAACGTGAAACCCAAGAAACAAGTCATAAAACAAAAGATCAACTCGGAGTCACGAAATATCGGACAAGTCCGAAAAGGACCGGACTAGTCCGAAGTCATCCAGAGAGAAAATCAGACAAGTCTGGCCTAAAATCGGACAAGTCCGACTTTAGACAGAGAGGAAATCGGACAAGTCCACTGGAACACCGGACTAGTCCGGAAAAGTCCAGGGACTTAGCAAATTTTCAAGGATTCTTGGAATATCGGACTAGTCCGCACAAAATCGGATAATTCCGAAGGTTTCCAGAGGCAAAATCGGACTAGTCCGTAGCAAAAATGGACAAGTCCGTTTTTAGTCAGAGAGAAATCGGACTAGTCCTTAGTAAAATCGGACTAGTCCGCACTTTCCTGCATTTTAAGTGCGGTTTTGTTCCAAATCAATTTTATACTCGTTCCTCTTTATGTGGGTTAATGTTAAACATGTATATGAGTGTATGTAAGGCATGATGCATGAAAATGAGGGTGTTACAAACCTACCCTCCTTAAAATGAATCTCGCCCTCGAGATTCAACGCAGAAGAGAAGAGATAGGGAAATTCTTTCTTGAGATCATCCTCCAATTCCCATGTTGCTTCTTTTTCTGTGTGGTGCTTCCATTGAACTTTACACCATCTAATAACCTTGTTCCTTGTGACCCTCTCCTTAGTTTCCAAGATTTTGACTGGTTGTTCGGCATAAGTCAAATCTTCCTCTAGTTCCAATTCTTCCATTGGAACTTATTCTTCTGGTGCTCTCAAGCACTTCTTGAGCTGGGAAACATGAAAGATGTCATGTACGTCTGAAGATGAGCTGGCATCTCCAACTTATATGCTACTTCTCCTCTTTTGTCCAAAATCTTGAACGGTCCAATATAGCGAGGTGCTAGCTTTCCTCTTATGTTAAACCTCTTATGACCCCTCATTGGTGACACCTTGAGGTAAACAAAATCTCCCACTTCAAAGGTTAATTTCCTTCTCCTATTGTCCGCATAGCCCTTTTGTCTCAATTGGGCAGCCCTCAAGTTTTCCCGAATTATTTGAACTTGCTTTTCGGCTTCTTGCAACACATCCGGACCAAATACTTGAGTTTCTCCTGCCTCATTCTAGAATAAAGGTGTCCTACACTTCGTCCCATAAAGCACTTCATACGGTGACATTTTCAAGCTTGCTTGGTAACTATTGTTGTATGAAAATTCTGCATATGGCAAGCTTTTGCCCCAACTTTTCCCATGCTTTAAAGCACAAGCTCTTAACATGTCCTCCAAAATCTGATTGGTCCTCTCGGTTTGTCCATCCGTTTGAGGGTGATATGCTGAACTAAAATTCAACCTCGTTCCCAAGGCTTCATGCAATTTTTGCCAAAATCTAGAGGTAAATTGAGAACCTCTATCCGAGACTATCTTCTTAGGTACTCCGTGTCGACACACAATCTGCTCCATGTATATTTCGGCCAATTGTGTAGCTGTATATTTGGTCTTCACAGGGACAAAATGAGTTGACTTTGTTAAGCGATCCACAATTACCCAAATTGAGTCATACCCGGACTGAGTACGTGGTAACCCAACTATGAAGTCCATTCTGATTTCTTCCCACTTCCATTCCGGGATCTTCAATGGTTGCAATAATCCGGCTAGCCTTTGATGTTTCGCCTTGACTCGTTGACACACATCACACAATGCCACATATTCAGCTATGTCCTCCTTCATGCTATCCCACCAATAGCAAGCATTAAAGTCTTTGTACATCTTCATACAACCGGGGTGAATCGAGTATGGCGAGTCATGTGCCTCCTTTAATATTGTCTCCCATGGGCGGACCCATAGGGTATGCCCAGTGGGCCACGACATACCCTGTGGGCTGGGGCTCAGGCACTCAGCCAAACAAGCGTAGACGGACGGAGTCAGCAAACAACGAGTACAATGAAGCGAAGTCATCGAGCGTCGAGTGAACAGCAACGAGCCGAGTAGCAGAGCCACACGCGCAGACCAAGCGGATGAACCACGCGAAACGCGCTACTAATAAACCGAGTAACTGAGCCGACCTATGGGCCATCTCAACCGAGACCAACAACCACCACCCATCCAATGGTTCCCTGTGTCGCAGCCTACGGTGGCCGTCAGAACGTCGCCGCGGTCCCTCCCTTGTTGCCTCAAGGTGGTCCTCGAATCCGCCCCACCTCCCTCCGGTTATCCGTCTGTAGCCGCCGCCGCTCCCTGCCTAGGTCTGTCCGAATGCTTCCCCTTATACTCGTGTTATGTACTATAAATTTTGGTTAGCATTGCTGAGATGCAAGGTCGGCTCCAAGTTATTGGAATTGGGGTGGAAATGTCTCGAGGGTCCGTGATGGGCCCTGAGGTTTTTTTCCTGGATCCTGTTGAGTACACTGTTCCATGACTTATAGCAAGAATGGTTGAGAATAATTTTTCTCAGGAAGAAGACCACTGATAGTTTCTTATGGCATTAATGGCATTTAGTTGCTTTTGTTCTTGCAGGGGCGACTAGAAAAAAATGTAAATAATTGCTCTATTGGGCAGTGTCTTGTTTGATTCAACGTATTGGATGGTTCTAGATTAGGAGATTGTAATAATTAGCTAGGTTTAATGGTGTTGTTTTGCTATTTGCGTGCCAAGATTTATATGTAAACTTAGAGTCAGGCGATGCTCTAAAGAATCGGAGTTGTTAACCTGCTACATGGCTGTTCTGTATAATAAGGATAGCAAAATTGTTCACTAACATTTGATGCTCATGAAAATATCAAACGGAGGTGAAGGAGTCTCGAAATGTCTTTGGAAATAACTTCCAGGTTGCAACCTTCGCAGCATACCCTTTATAAAAATGCTAGTTCCGCCACTGTTGTCTCCCGAATATGCTTTACATTAGGCACAACGATTCTCTTTCCAAGCCATAAGGTACCATGTTCGTCCTCATCAAATCTGAATTCTCTCCCTTCTGCGGTCCTTTCCTTGATTTCCTCATTTGTGGTTTGTGCTTCTCAAATTTCTTGCTCCAAGGTTGGGTTTAACTCCATCATCTCCATCTCATTTACAAACCCGAGGTTCAACCGTTCAAACTCCTTACATAACTCGGATGGTAACTCTCGAACTGTGAGTTGATGACTTACTCCTTTTCTACTCAAAGCATCGGCCACTACATTGGCTTTTCCCAGATGATAGTTGATTCCCAAATCATAATCTTTGATGAGCTCCAACCATCTTCGTTGCCTCAAGTTCATATCCGTTTGTGTGAAAATATACTTCAAACTCTTATGATCCGTATAAATTTCACACGTATGTCCAAGGATATAGTGTCTCCAAATCTTCAATGCGTGTACCACGACCGCGAGTTCCAAATCATGCGTGGGGTAATTCTGCTCATGTTTCTTCAATTGTCTTGATGCATAGGCGACCACTCGACCTTCTTGCATCAATACACATCCAAGCCCTTGTCTCGATGCGTTGTATAAATCCAAGCTTCTTGCTCATGTCTAGTAATACCAACGTCAGTGTAGTGATAAATCTCTTCTTCACTTTCTCAATACTATCCTGACAAGATAGAATCCATTTGAGACGCCTTCCCCTTATTAGCAACTCTGTCATGCACTTCACTATGTTGGAGTAGTCTTTGATGATTGGTTAGTCTTGATATCTATTGTGACGCATCAACTCCAACGCTGACTTCCTTATCACATGTTGATTGCATTGTCCTTGTGGCATACTGGACCACTCCATTATGCTTCCGTAGCCAATCCATTCCAAGTGTCACGTCTGATCTTTGTGAATCTAAAACAATAAGGTTGGCGAAGGATTCTACCCCCCTTATTCTAAGGCTTACTTTTTAACATACTATATTTGTCCTCATCTCTCCTCCAGGAGACTTAACCAATAGAGTAAACTTCATATGAGAGATAGGAAAACTATACTTGGCAACGTACTTCGATGCAATGAATGAATGTGATGCTCCAGAATCAAATAACATAGTCGTGGGGTTGGAGTTGGCGAGAAACATACCAATGACCACGTCATCCGCTTGTTGAGCATCCTCCGTAGAGACATGGTTCACGTTACCACGAGCAAAATTCTGCTGTCCATGGTTCCCTTGTGGCTGTCCTCCATTGGGTCTTGGGTTTTGCCTCGGCGCATTGCTTCCTTGACCAAGGCCTAACTTAGGACATTGATTGCTCTGATACCAATCTGTGACGCCCGGTTCCGAAAAATGAACCAAGCTAACGCATATGTGTGCCCAGAATGTTCATCACACATACACGAGTGCAATCACAAAAGAGTATACAGAAAATTACCACAGAACAAGATTAATTAACCAAATTTTATTAAAAAAACCATATTATCCTTGAATACAAGCTCTAATGAGTATTAATGACAAGTTCAACTAAAGCAGCGGAAATAAACCAAAGCAAACTAAACAAACTAAACAGCTAGGCAGCATAAGCAATAGGGTATAGCACACCTCCAATCGACACCACAGGCAAAGCTGACGGTAGACACGGCCTAGAACTCCACATTATCACCATTAAACTCCCAATTCTGACCTGCAACTGTTGGGGGGATTGCAAGAGTGAGTACATGTCGTACTCAGCAAGTGTGGAAAGTATGACATGTGGCTGATTCAAATGACGACAATAATAATGGCGAAGTGTTGAAAAGTACATTAAAACATTTGAAAAGCAATATATTATATGTATGTGAAATAAACCCATCATAAACCATAATTAATAACATAGTCCAATCCATATTCCATATCCATCATCATATACCAATATCCATATTTAATACCAGAATTCAATTCATAACCATCCATAACCATAATACCAACCATAACCATAACCATCCCAAATACCATCCCAATATTGAGTTCCCTCTAATCATGGAAGTTGTCCAGGTGCTCATAACCGGGAGCACGGCTATCATGATAGTTTTATTTAACTCTGCAGAGTTTGTACCACTTTACCCACATGTCTGTCATTTCATCACCTTTCGATGACTAGAACCTCTATTATGTCGTCTCACACTTCCATCGGTGTGTGGCCAAGAGATCAAAAAATAGCCTTTACAAAAGGATTACTAGCCTATTTAGACCCCACTGAGGTTTCACCGGTGGCGATGCCTCCAACTGAGCACATCTTCAACCAAGGGCCCCTCTTGAGCCATTCGGATCCCAGGGTAGTCCCACCAATCATCAACAAACCCAATCTGACTACCCCTTCCCCGAGCATCCACAATGGTCCAAACAGTACTAGCAAAGCCCTAATTAATCAGCTACGCCGCACCCATGCTTGGCCTTGTGGTGGCACTGTAATCCTGGCTTATTCTCGCATGAACCGGTCCTTAGATCTAAAGCAAACAAACCACCATAACATCCAACCCATCCACATACCAGGCTTGCTTATATCACCCATTACCATATCATATTAACCAGTTCATGTTAACCAAAATATCATTAATGCATAATTAAATGTGTAGTATTGTTTTCCCATCTCAATTAATTAAGCGAAGCAAAAAGGTAAAAAGCCCATCCCGACTCTCTACCATAATTCCAGGTGACAAGGGTGGTTAAACAAAGCTAGTCAACTTCCTATCATAGGATTCCCATCAAAATGACACAAGCATGCAATTTTGCAAACAAAACATTTATTTTAAAACAGGATCAATATGCTTTAAGGACACTTGCCTTGCTCTTGCTGTTGAGTAGGATCAAAACCTTCAAACTCTTGGTGCTATAGATCCTCTGCGGCACTCTCTAGCGCAAATCCGTCTAATCCACACAATAAACATACAAACAAGAAACACAATCAAAGAGTGCACAAACATTACTCAATATGACATGACATGCATGATTAATGCAAATACAAGGTAGAACTTGTCAATAGATTGCTTTTAATGATCACTAACTAGTTCTAATAGCTTTTAACAAGTTTATACAGGTTTGGAGTTGATTAGGTCAGTTTTTAGAATTAATTCAACACAATTTAGCCAGGAAGACTGGACTAGTCCGCTAGGGACCGGACAAGTCCGCACATTGCGAGATCAGCAGATTAGGGTTTTCTAGATCGACGCGAATTTGGAGATTAGGGGTTGAATTCACGTAAGGAAAAGATAATAGAAGGTATACCAGGTGTTTAGGACTCTAATGAATCAATAAACTTTGAGGTAACACTTGGATCTTGATGATCTAGGGTTGGTGATGAACTTGGAGATGAATTGGTGATGAAGAACGAAAACTTGGTGGAGATCTTGATCCTCTTTCATTTCCTCCTCTTCTTCTTCTTGATTGGGATATCCTTCTCCTTCCTTGGTGGTGGCTCTCCACGAACTAGGGTTTGGGTGGGGTGGAAAAGTGGCAAATAGATGTCAAGCCAAAGGGTGGGGTTGTTTATATAGAGGTGGAGGCTAGAGTTAGATGGATTTCGAGTTTCGGAGGAGTAGAGGCCGGTTTAGAGTCCCACATGGGCTCTAAAAGAGTTAGGCATGACGTCCCTAGGCCCACTTAACGTGAAACCCAAGAAACAAGTCGTAAAACAAAAGATCAACTCGGAGTCATGAAATATCGGACAAGTCCGGAAAGGACCGGACTAGTCCGAAGTCATCCAGAGAGAAAATCGGACAAGTCTGGCCTAAAATCAGACAAGTCCGACTTTAGACAGAGAGGAAATCGGACAAGTCCACTGGAACATCGGACTAGTCCGGAAAAGTCCAGGGACTTAGCAAATTTTCAAGGATTCTTGGAATATCAGACTAGTTCGCACAAAATCGGACAATTCTGAAGGTTTCAAGAGGCAAAATTGGACTAGTCCGCAGCAAAAACGGACAAGTCTGTTTTTTGTCAGAGAGAAATCGGACTAGTCCTCAGTAAAATCGAACTAGTCCGCACTTTCCTGCATTTTAAGTGCGGTTTTGTTCCAAATCAATTTTAAACTCGTTCCTCTTTATGTGGGTTAATGTTAAACATGTATATGAGTGTATGTAAGGCATGATGCATGAAAATGAGGGTGTTACACTGTCTGAATGCAACGATAACAGATGAGCCCGAGATTGAAGGAATGGTATTTTGTACCTGAGAGAACCGCTGGATGAAGGATCGTAGTGATTCCCCAGATGTTTGCTTTACGGCAAACAGGTCCAATTCAGTCCTGGGCTGGGTGTAGGAGCTTCCGAAGTTGGCAGTGAATTGTTGGCACAGCTTCGCCCAACTATTAATAGAGTCGGGTGGAAGACTTATGAACCAGGACCTTGCAGTCCCAGTTAAAGCCATCGAGAAGTAATTGTCCATTACAGCCTCATCACCCCCTGCTGCCAATATGGCAGTAGAGTAGATTTGAAGAAATTCGGCAGGGTTGAAAGTCCCATCGAATTTTTCCGGTAAGTGGGGCCGAAACTTCTGTGGCCACCTGACCATACGTAAATGCATGGCCAGGGCAGAATAGCCTCCTCCTACTCCCTGAGGAGCAGGGTTGTCCCGAGCTTCTCGCCTCTCACGAGAGCGCTTAATGTGGACACGGTCGTCCTGCTACCGGTAATGGCGATCAAGTTCTGACCGCAGGTCATGAGTTGGAATCCTGGTAATTGTGTGGGTGCGTCGTGCCCCGGGAGGCAACAAAGTCACCTGCTGAGATGCAGCACGTCTCCTCTGTTGTGAGACTTGCGGACCAAGTCATCCGGACAAGGTCCGTCGTTGTGAAGGTGGTCGCTCCAAAGGGGGGCATTGATTGCTGATGCCTACAGCCGCAGCTGCGACCAGATGGTCGACATCAGCCCTCCACTGCTCCATAGCACCTTGGGGTGCACCTGGAGGTGGTGGGCGTTGTAGAAGAGCTCGTGCAGCAATGAGCGCGTGCTCAGGGTTGTTGTTTGCCGATGCAGTGATCGACGTAGATGCCCCATCTTGTTGTCCAGCATTGTTTGCCGGAACAGATGGTGGTTGTGGTGCTACAGCGCCCGCTGGAACATTGGCACTTGCTGGTTGTTGGACGTTGGAGGTATTGCCTCCAGCAGGTTGTCCAGCGTGGTTGCCATTGGAGGATCCAGCATCTGAATTCACCATCTTGTGATCTCGGGATTGTAACCCCCCTACCTGGCGCGCCAAATGTCGAAGTGTTTGATACGACACTTCCCCCAAACCCGCTAAGAAGCAGCCCGCGGAGGTTCTTTTGTGGTTGGGGTACACAGAGATCAAGATCAAGATGATGACACCATAGATTTACGTGGTTTGGGTCGCCAGAGCGTAACACCCTACTCCACGGGATTTGTGTTGTTGTATTGTGTGAGTATGTTCGCTAGTCAGTTGGGATCAGGTCGAATCAGTCTCTCCCTGATGTTTGTGCGGTACAACCCTTTTATAGTTCTAAGGACTGACCGTTACAAAGCTTGTTTGGCCCGACATGTGGCCCTAGCGTATTCAATGGCCTAATACATTATCTATAGAGTATTAAGTATGATTAATAGTGTGATAACGTGCCTTAATGGTTGCTTTACCCCTATTAACAGCGCTCTTGATCGTGTGTCGTTAATACAGCATTAAAGACACGTAATTACATCTTGTAATTGCCGCTTTAATTACACTTGATGGCTCATGCTGAAGAAGATCTGCCAGTGTATGCGTCAATGAAGGTCCAAAGGCTCCACACGTGGAAGCTCCGGAGCTTTCCCTAACGGGGGGTTAGGTCTGGGGCTGCTGTATACATGTTGGCATCGGAGCTCCTCTCTGCTTGGGGTTAGGTCTGGAGCCGTTGTACACGTGTTGACTCAGGAGCTTCCCTTTGTTGGGAATTTAGCTCCGGCTTTCCTTTACACGTGTTAGCTAAGGAGCTAGCCATATGAGGGAAGTGGGGTCCGGCGCAGTGTGATATGTGGGACCTAAGAATACCTTCAACTTCGTCAGGTAGAATTCTCTTGTACTCTTCACGGTACTAAAGGGTACCCGGTACGCAGGGTAACGACAGTGTCCAATTCACAAAATCAACCGACACAGCTTGGAAGAGTGTCGGGAGTTCCAGAACCTTGCTAAGCGCTGTAACAAGCGCTGGGAAGAAGCTCCTTTCTGTCAAAGGGAAGGAAAACAAAAAGTCGATGAAGCTCCGGCTGAAGAGGAGCTAGGTTTCCAGGAGCCCAAAAAGGTCTTGAAAGTCGTTTACAACATAGTCGACGACGACTCTGACGTCTCTGACAGCGAACGTCGGAAGACCCTGAACACCATATATGGTGGTTCTTGGGACATCACCTCTCGCTGCACCCTCAAGACAATGCGGCGGGACATGGCCGTGGCAGCTCCCACTGCTAAGGCGTAACCACATCGGAAGCGGATGGATACACCCATCATTTTTGATGCTTCAGACTGCCCCTGAAACATGATCGGGGTTGGCCAACTCCCGTTGATGGTGTCACTCACCTATCCAAATCCACCATGTAATGGTGGATGAAGGTTTCGGGCTAAACCTCATAAGCTTCGAAGCTTTTGTTAAGCTTCATATCCGGCCTTCAGACCTTCGCCCATCTCGACCTTTCTCTGGAGTAGGTCCGGGAACCATCACTCCTCTCGGTTCCATCACACTCCCAGTAATCTTCGGGACCCGGGAGAACTACAGAACCGAGAAACTGGTCTTCGACGTTGCGCAGATCAGTCTGCCTTTCAATGCCATTCTGGGCAGGCCAGCTTTATACAAGTTTATGGCTACTGCCTATGATGGTTACTTGGTGTTGAATATGCCAACACCCAAGGGTGTTCTCCAGATCCACGAAGATCGTACCGCAGGAGTTACTGCACTGGAAGAACTCTATGCACTTACCACAGCGCAAGAGGAAGCATCCGGTAAGGAGCCAGCTCCGAATCCTCCAAGCATTCGTCACAAAGGTCCTACCTCCGCACCTCGTGTGCAACCAAGCAGCGACGTCAACATTCCCGTCAAATTGTCCAAATTGGTTCCGATGCTACTCAGACTACCCGTATATCGGGGGGCCTGAACAACAAATAGGAACTCGCGCTCATCACTTTCCTCCGGGCGAATGTCCACGTGTTTGCCTGGCAACCGTCACAAATGCCTGGGATCCCTAGGGAGGTGATTGAGCACAATCTGAAGATTTACCCAGACGCACGGCATGTACACCAGAAGCCCTAGAAGCAATCAATCGAGTGACCAAACTTCATCCGACAGGAAATCAAGAAGTTGCTCGAAGCTGGATTCATCCGGGAAGTCTTCCATCCAAAATAGCTGGTAAACCCAGTTGGTGTACCCAAGGCCGAGTGGGAAGCTTCGGATGTGTATCGACACACCACCTTAAATAAAGTATGTCCAAAGGATCCATTTCCACTACCTAGAATAGATCAGATAGTGGACTCCACCTCCGAGTGTGAGCTATTGTGTTTCTTAGATGCATATTCTAGATATCATCAAATCCAAATGTCTAAGTAAGATAAAGAGCATACTGCCTTCATAACAGTAGATGGATTGTACTGCTATACTGCCATGCCATTCGGTCTTAAAAATGTTGCTTCATCATTTGTACGAGCTATGTACAAAACATTTGGAGAACTAATTAGAGACTTGGTGGAGGTGTATGTCGATGACATTGTTGTAAAGGTCAAAAACAAGGAGTCACTCCTTGACAACTTACAAGCCGTCTTCAACAATCTGCGTACCACGCGCACCAAGCTGAACCCGGACGAGTGTGTCTTCGGGGTTAGCTCTGGGAAGCTTCTGGGGTTGTTGGTGACTCACCGAGGAATTGAAGCAAATCCGGTGAAGATCAAGGCTATAGAAGATATGCGGCCCCCAGCCCGCATTAAAGATGACCGGAAGCTAACTGGATGCCTAGCTGCGCTCAGCCGGTTTATCTCAAAACTGGCAGAACGGGCACTACCCTTCTTCAAACTCTTGAGGAATTCTGGACCTTTTAATTGGTCTGAAGAAGCAGAAAAGGCATTTCAAGAGCTGAAACAGCTCCTCACCACACTACCAATATTGGTAGCTCCTAATCCTGGTGAGATTTTATTGCTTTACATTTCGGCAACCACCGAAGTTGTTAGTATTGTCCTGGTTGCGAAAAGACCAGAGCCACATCCGACTCAGGCGTCTGGACCCCTCCGAGAGGATCCGGAATCACCTGAAAACATGAATGGGTCTCAGCTCCCAGACACGGAACCTCAAAACGAAGTGCTAGGAGATCAACCTCATTTGTCTGAAGAGGTTCACCTGGCTAACCAAGATAATATGGATCCTCCTAGTGAGATCCGAGTTGAACAAGAAGGAGTTTTGGACCCATCTGGGAGGGTCCAAGAAGCACAACCTGAAGGTCCGGAACCCTCCAGTAGGGTTCGGGTCGATGGAGAGGAAGCTTCGGGTCCTTCTGAAAGGGTCCGGACCATCCAACGCCCTGTGTACTTCATCAGCGAAGTACTCCATGACGCCAAGACAAGATACCTTGAGGTGCATAAACTACTTTACGCAGTTCTTATTGCCTCAAGGAAGCTTCATCACTACTTCCAAGCCCACAAAATATCAGTGGTAACTTCTTTTCCATTGCGTGCTATTTTGCATAACCCTAATTCTACTAGGAATATTGCAAAGTGGGCAGCAGCACTGGCCAAATTCGATCTAGAATTCGTGTCAAGGCAAGCAATCAAAAGTCAAGCCTTGGCTGACTTCGTGGCGGAATGGACTCCATCTCCATCAAACCCTGGGGGCCACAGTAAGCAGAAACCAGAACTCAAAGTTTCGGTATTCACCGAGCCTCACTGGACCCTCTACTTCGATGGCTCCGTGCAAAAGCAGGGGGCCGGAGCTGGAATCCTTCTCCTGGCTCCAACCGGGGAGAAGGTCAAGTACATGGTACACCTTGATTTCAAGGCAACCAACAATATGGCGAAGTATGAAGCTCTCATCTATGGACTCAAGGTGGCACTATCTTATGATGTCAAACAGCTATTGGTGAAGGGAGATTCACAACTCATCATCAAACAAGTGAAAGGTGAATGTTCCTACAACAATCCTCAATTAGCTGCTTATCTTCTTGAAGTCCAGAGGCTTCACAAGGACTTCGAAGTCCTGTATCTCCATCATGTTCAGCGTCTACATAACGCTGAAGCAGACAAACTCTCGGCGAAAGCCTCAACTGGAGCTCCAACTCCTGACGGAACCTTCGTCCAGAGGTTGTCAAAACCAACAGCTCAGCCTGCCGAACTGAGCGAAGGGGACGAGACCAGCACCTCGAAGCTGACGGTCCCGGTGGTCTTGCTACCATGGCAACCACCAAGGGTTGTAGGCGCTGTCGGAAGCTCCGAGCAACCTAGCACGCAAGACTCTGAAGCTCAAGTTAGCTTCGATGCATGGATCTCAGAGATCCGGAGCTACTTGAAAGACAACATCCTTCCTAAAGACCGTGTATCCGCTGACCGAATAGTTAGATTGGCTAAAAGATACACATTGGTAGAAGGGGATGTCTACCGACGTGGTGCCAATGGCATCCTAATGCGGTGCATTGCAAGGGAAGAAGGTCGCGAGCTCCTCGCAGAGATCCATGGAGGCGAGTGCGGAAAAAATGCTTCTTCTTGCACGCTGGTCGGTAAAGCCTTCTGGCATGGCTTTTACTGGCCTACAACACTTCAGGATGCGGGAGCTAGTGAAAAAATGTGAAGCGTGTCAGTTCCATGCAAAACAGATTCACACACCGGGTCAATCGCTACAAATGATACCTCCTACATGGTCATTCTTTGTGTGGGATATGGACACCTTGGGACCTTTCCCAAAAGCCATCGGAGGTTACAGGTTCCTTTATGTCGACATCGACAAGTTCACCAAGTGGTTGGAAGCAACTCCAGTTGTGGCAATCAACAAACAATCTGCAATCAAGTTCTTGAAGTCCATTATATGCAGATTTGGAGTTCCTAACAAAGTCATAACTGACAACGGAACTCAATTTACAAGTGCTGCATTCCAAGAATATTGCGAAGACCTCGGCATTCAACTTAGCTACGCCTCAGTAGCTCATCCAGCAAGCAATGGTCAAGCCGAGAGAGCAAATGCAGAAACATTAAAAGGACTCAAGACGCGCACATATGAGCGCTTGAAAAAGCACGGAGCTAACTGGATTGAGGAGCTTCCATCCACATTGTGGGCAAACAGAACAACTCCAAACCGGTCAATCAGGGAAACTCCATTCTTCCTGGTGTACGGAGCTGAAGCAGTCCTTCCTCCGGAGATCACCTTGGGGTCCCTCCGAGTCCAGACCTTCGACGAAGCCGCGTAGGACCAGCTCCTGCGTGAAGACCTTGACCTCGTTGACGAGGGAAGGTGCCAAGCAGCTGTTCGAAATGCACATTATCGCCAAGCGCTCAGGCGCTATCATCAAAGGCATGTGCGCGACCGACAGCTTGAAGAAGGCGACATGGTGCTTTGGAAGATACTAAGCCGTGAAGGGATGAACAAACTTTCCCCCAACTGGGAGGGTCCCTTCCGAGTAATTAAAGAATTTTTACCAGGATGTGTTCGCTTGGCAACTGAGGATGGGATTCCACTCCCTAATCCTTTGAACATCGAGCACCTCCATAAGCTTTATGCTTAGAATCACGGAGGTGAGTCTGTAATTAAAACACAATGCAAGTTGTAGAGTCATTATACAGAGACGAGCAAGTCCTCTGGGAGAACATCCGGACCCCTCCGAGAGGGTCCGGGAAGTTCAAGTAACACTTGAGACAGTCACAGCACTAAAAGTGTAACTACTTGCTCTGGGCTAGTACAAGATGTATAGCACATTTAGCATAGTCCAACACCCTAAGTGTGTCCTTGTTTCCCCTGTAATCTGGACCTATAATGAAAGGCATTGTTGTGTGAAAACAGACTCCACGTGCATTTACTTTTTGTGCAAGGCTCAATATATCAAATTATTTTTATCCCGCTTGTCTATAATGAAGTTGTGCAAATCTTTTTGAACTTTATTCCAAGTAATTCACATGCATTACAAGCCTTATTGATAGTCTTATCGGATCTTAACATTGCTACATAGTTTACTTTCCTGAACGCCAAGCCAACATAGGTCCGGAGTGTGCTATTGACTTAGCCTGGTCCTACACCCTAAATACGCCGCTCTACCTACACCTCGGCAGGCCTCAGTAGGGTGAGTACTAAAAAGGCATTCAGATCTACAAAGATTATATCAAAATGCTCGTTATCATGTTGAGTTTCTTCGTACCTAAAGTCCAAATAAGAACAATAAGTCACAACCAATTTATAGACAAGAGGACGAATTTTACTTTCTCTCTTGCCTTTAATGTGCAGGAAAAGCGAAAATTCATAGCAATGGTAGACGACACCGGAGCCACTAATCTCTGACATCCTCCAAGGGAGCCTGCCATCAATGCTTCATATGTTGATAGTGGGTATTGTGAGAGTTACTAAGCTCCGGGAACCCCCGGAGGTCTATCATCGATGACTTGAGCGTTGGCATCGGCCACTACCGGAGCTACGAACCTCCGACTATCCCACGAGGTAGTCAAATTTACAAGTGTGAAGCATTCAAGTCGTCAAAATACTGCCACAACCTTTTGTACATGTACACACTTCAATTGTACACATGTACTAGGGGGCCAACAAGATACGACACAGTATATTGAAAACAAAGTGAAATTCAAGGCAGAACGGAGGACTTCATTAATCAAAAGTACTGGATTACAAAATTAGGATTACAAGTGACAAAAGGAGAAAAGTCCTAGCTACTGGAGGATCTAAGTCCTGTGGAAAAGCAAAGTAACCTTCTCAGCAGCTTCTTGGACACTAGCTCTCGCAGCATCCTCTTCCTCGGCGATGATTCCTTCAAAGACTGGATCAAGGGAAAACTGAGGGTCTCGGCTTTTGTAACACGCCAAGACATACTCGGTGACGTTCTTGGCCAAGGATTTACCCTCCGTCTCTAGCTGATCGGCGTTGACATTACCCATCGCGTCGAGTTTGCTGCCAGCAGAGCCAAGTGCTACTAGCGTCTGATTCAGCTCCTGCGCTGGGTCCTCCGGGCGTACTGGACTAA
Organism: Tuctoria greenei; assembly: GCA_036927565.1. Taxonomy (NCBI): domain Eukaryota; kingdom Viridiplantae; phylum Streptophyta; class Magnoliopsida; order Poales; family Poaceae; genus Tuctoria; species Tuctoria greenei. Next base: position 10,359,140 of record JAYESD010000012.1, on the reverse strand, counting down.
AACCAAGAGGCACAAGGGCCCTATTCGCATGTCCCAAGAAGTCCCATACCATCAAGGACTCAGTTTCCTTCGAGCTCCGCAGCTCTTCCAGTGACTTCTGGGTAGCCGCAAGCTCTGAACCTTCACGGGCAAGGTGCTCAGCCAACTTAGCATGCTGCTTCATGTTCTCAGCAACTTGCTTTTCCCGGTCGGCCAGCTCCGTCTTCTGGAGGTGGATGCGGCTCTGACTTTCAGCAAGGTCTTTTTCCTTGCCTTTGAATCTCTCCTCCCTAGCGGCAACGTCAGACTCTCTTTTCGAGAGCTCTTGCCCCACCTTCCAGTTCTTCTTCCTTTCTTCCTCCTTCCATAGATCCAGCTTTTTGTTGCGATCTGCCAAATTTTTCTCACCCATAGTCAACTTATGGGTGACCTCCGCCTCTCTCCTCACTACATCCTCCTGCTGCTCCAGGAGTTTTTCCTCTCTCGCCTCCAGGTCCCCCCGATGCTTCAGAAGAATTTCATTTAATTCATTAAGTTTCTCATGACGCTCGTCAACAGCATCACGTCTCTCCTTGGCTTGCTCAAGGATCTCCCTGGAGTTAGCGTCGAGCGCCTGAATGGCGGCTTCTTTCTCCTCCATTAGCTTGTCCCAATATTCTAAACAGACCTTCTCCCTCTTAATCCATTCCTTCTAGTCAGCCAGCCTCATTTGGGCAAGCCTGGTCTCAAAATGGAGTCTGTTGCACCAACGCCTCAAGGTGTGGCGCTCCCCCTCCAAGGCTTTGCTCTCATGATCAAAGGCAAGCTGGACCTATCGGAGACTTGAGCAGGCGTTGTCTATGGACAATGCCAGAGGGATAGGTTCCGGGCATGTTGGGACCATTTCCGCAGGCTCAAAAGGATTTTCCATCACAAAAATTAGGTCCCACTCTACAATAGTGGTCCCCTGGACTCCTGTAGCGCTAGGGCCATCCTCAGGAAGCCCTTCAGTGGTAGCGGAGGAAGAACCCGCTGGGGGAATTCTCACCTCCGGTGCAAGAGTTGAAGGTGCCGCTTTCGGACATTCACTCACAAGCTCCGAGGATGAAGGACATGTCGTCACTTCCTCAGGCTCCTCCGGCTCTAGCCCAGGTACCTCCGGGACCACCACCTTCGGAGCAGCAGTCGAGGCTTCGACTGGAGCCTCAACCGCCACTGACTCAGGCTCCGGCACGGCGACTACTTCCAGTTCAACGACCGAAGCTTCAGGTACCTCCGGCTCAACCGTCGAGCTTTCAACCACTTTTGGCACGAGGGTTGGAGCTTGGGTGATTTCCGGCTCAATGGTCGGGGCTTCAACTACTTTTGGCTCAGTAGCCAGGGCTTCGGCAACTTCTGGCTCAAAAGTCGGAACTTCTGGCATCGCCAGTGCTGGAGCATCAGCCTTCGCCACTGTCGCTAGGGGTACATCTTCAACTTCTCTCCTGTGGTCCGGCGCTACCACAGGAGCTTCGGGCGAGGACTCCGAGTCCAAGCTCACGACAGCTGGCACCGAAGCTGTCGCAACTTTTGCCTCTGCTTGACGAGGAGGCTCAGCGCTTGAAGCCGGAGCTTCAGCAGGTGCAGCTTGGCCGCTGCAACACGTGCTGGAGTTCCTGGCCCCTTCTTCGACACCCTAGAAATAAAGGGAAGAGAAGATTAAAAACACATTAAAAACAAGAATGGCATGTCAGGGCGAGCAATCAATGCTTACCTAGGGATGCTGCCATCCCAGTCGCCTCGGAATCTTTTCTTCTGAGGCCCGGAGCTAGAGCCCACCAAGTCTGGTGAGACTATAGCTTCGGACCTCAGTTGAGGGCCGCTTGCAGCAGCCGGAGTTTCTCTTGGCCGGGAAGAACTCCCAGGCTTGGAGCTTTTAGCCGGCACTGAGGCCGGGGTCGACTGCCCGGAGCTGACGCCTCTTGAAGACGCTTGCACCGAAGCAGGAGTGGCTGCAGAAGACCTCCCCCTCTGGGGAGAAGGAGCCGTGGTAGAAGGAGCAGGTCTAACGAACCTCCTGTCAACGTGCTTCAACTTTCTCTTCCGGCTGGAGGGCTCAACTGGCTCTTTGCCCTTGCCCTTGCCAGTGTCTTCACTCTTCCGGCTCGGGGCGGAGGCACCAGAGCTCCCTACTGAACTACGCCTCCATGTTCAGAGGGAGGAAAGCTACCAGCAGAACTAAGTCGTCGCCGTTGACATTAATCCCATGCTGGAATTTCTTCAAATGAAACTCCAAGGATTCGTCGTCCAAGTTGGATTTTAGACCAGTTTCAATCCGGTCGTCATCCATCACGCTGTTGAGGGCCCACGCGAGCTTCTTCCTCTTCTTCAGCGGAGCCCACCTATTGACCAGGAAGTTGCAGAAAACCATCTGAGGGGTCACTCCACCCTCCACACACTCGCCGATCCTGGTCAAGACAGGGTTGAAGGCGTTTGACAACACCGGAACTACACTCCAGGCATCAGTGTCAACATTGGGGAGACCTTTGAGCAGCTCCAAATTCTCGTGCTCCTCTGCCGCAATGATGATCCAATCCTTCTTCCAGTCGTCCCACTTGCCGGAAGGAAACGACTTCAAGTATTTGTAGGGATAGTTCTTGCGCTTCACAAAATAATAGAAGCCAAGAAGCTCGGACCCCTTGCTGGTGGTGTGGATGGTGAAGAAGGTGCGGAAAAGCTCGACGCAGGGGGGAATACCCACCCACATCTCGTAAAAGTGGGCGAATGTCACCACGAGAAGAAGAGAATGGGGGCCAAGGTGATACAGCTGCAAACCATAAAAGTCTAGCAGTATCAAAAGAAAAGAAGAGAAAGGTGGAATGAATCCCACCATGGCGTACGATGTGAAGTACACCATATCACCATTGCACTTCTTCTTGAACTGGAGCTTGCCGGCGTGGACTAAATGGTTGAAGGATTCGTTGGACCACCCCATGTAGGTCTGGACCTTCTTCAGAACATCCTCGCCCTTGAGGCAGCTCTTGGGGAGACCCAACTCCATCGCAACAAAGCGGAGCAAAGGAAGGGAAGTTAGGCGGTGTTTGGGAGGCTCTGAGCACAAAGATGATCGAAGGTGTAAAGAGTCCTCAAACCGTGCGCACTTTCCCTCTTAAGTAGGCCTCCGCAATGCTTGGATGGAAACCGCAGAAAGAATGAAGGCACATTTCAAAAGTCTACCCCGTCAATGATGAGTGGGCCTGGGGCCACCTCAATGAAGAGATCAAGGTTCTTACCCAAGGCAAACCGTTGTCATGATGAGCGGTGGGGAACCCCGATGGCGGCACCCTGACAGGGCGCGCGGAACCGATACAATTTTCATATTGGGAACCGGCAACCTTCAATTGCGTGAGATCCTCACACAAAGATCTCATCTGTCGCATTCATAACAAGCAACGTGTCGATGGTTCACTCCCGGACCATCGCCCCAACAGCACATCAGAAGGCTCTTGAAACCGAAGCGCGAGAATCGAGAATGGCCCCACCTCGGGCAGAATAACTTAACCCAAAGGGTTTCTCCCAAAGGTGGGCCCGGGGGCCACTGTCGGTACCCTGCGTATCGGGTACCCCTTAATACCACGAAGAGTATAAGGGAGTTCTACTTGTCAGAGTTAAAAGACTCCTCGGGCCCCACATGCCACATTGCACCGGACCAGCTCCCCTCATATGGGTAGCTCCTGGATCAACGCGTGTAAAGGAATCCCGGAAATAAGCTCCTAACAAAGGAAAGCTCCGACGCCAACACGTGTACAACAGACCCGGAGCTAACCCCCAGCAGAGAGGAGCTCCGGTGCTGATACGTGTACAGTAGCCCCGGACCGAACATCCCATAAGGGAAAGTTCTGAAGCTTCCACGTGTGGAGCCTTCGGACCATCATTGATGCATACACTGGCAGATCTCCTTCAGCATGAGCCATCAAGCATAATTAAAGCAGTAGTTACCAGATGTAATTACGTGTCGTTAATGTCGTATTAACGACACGCAATCAAGAGAGCTGTTAATAGGGGTAACGCAACCATTAAGGCACGTTATAACACTATTAATCATGCTTAATATTCTTTAGACAGTGTATTCGGCCATTAAATACGCCAGGGCCACATGTCGGGCCACGCAAGCTTTGTAACGGCCAGTCCTTAGAACTATAAAATGGTTGTACCGCACGAACTCAAGGGACATCTGATTCGATCTGATCCTAGCTGACCAGCTTGCAATATAGCAACACAAATCCCGTGGAGTAGGGTGTTACACTCAGGCGGCCCGAACCACGTAAATCTCTAGTGTCATCATCTTGATCATGATCTCTATGTGACCCAACCATAAAAGAAACTCCGCGGGTTGCTTCTTAGCGGGTCCGGGGGAAGTGTCGTAGCAAACACTTTGACAAACATCATCCTGGGTAGGGCTGCCTTGTATAGGTTCATGGCCGCAGCTCACTACGGCTATCTGGTGTTGAAGATGCCGACACCTTCAAACGTCCTCCGGGTCCGTGGAGACCGCACTGCAGGAGTCACCGCACCAGAGGAACTCCATGCGCTTGCCACGGTGCAAGAAGGAACCTCCGGCAAAGAGCTCATTGCTCAACCCCCGAGCACTCGTCATCGGGTCTCAACCTCTACACCACGTGTGCAACCAAGCGGCGACACCAACGTTCCCGTCAAAGTCGTCCAAATTGGTTCTGATGCTCCTTAGACCACCCGTATATCGGGAGGTTTGAACAACAAATAGGAAATCGCGCTCATCACTTTCCTCCGGGCTAATGTTGACGTGTTTGCCTGGCAACCGTCACAAATGTCTGGGATCCCTAGGGAGTGGATTAAGCACAATCTTAAGATTTATCCCGACGCACGGCCTGTACACCGGAAGCCTCGAAAACAATCAGTCGAGCGACAAAACTTCATCTGACAGAAGATCAAGAAGTTGCTCGAAGCTGGTTTCATCCGGGAGGTTTTTCATCCAAAATGGCTGGCAAACCCAGTCGTTGTACCCAAGGCCGGCGGGAAGCTTCGGAATTGTATCGACTACACCACACTAAATAAGGCGTGTCCAAAAGATCCATTTCCACTACATAGGATAGATCAGATAGTGGACTCCACCTCCGGGTGTGAGCTATTGTGTTTCCTAGATGCATACTCCAGATATCATCAAATCCAAATGTCTAGGGAAGATGAAGAACATACTGCCTTCATAACAGTAGATGGATTGTATTGTTATACTGCCATGCCCTTTGGTCTCAAAAACGCTGCTTTTGTGCGAGCACAAAACATTTGGAGAGCTAATTAGAGACTTGGTGGAGGTGTATGTCGATGACATCATTGTCAAGATCAAGAACAAGGAGTCACTCCTTGACAACTTGCAAGCCGTCTTTGACAAGATGCGCAACACGCGCACCAAGTTGAACCCAGACAAGTGCGTCTTCGGGGTTAGCTCCGGGAAACTCCTTGGTTTCTTGGTGACTCACCGAGGAATTGAGGCAAACCCGACGAAGATCAAGGCTATAGAAGACATACGGCCTCCAGCCCGCATCAAGGACGTCCAGAAGCTAATTGGATGTCTAGCTGCGCTCAGCCGGTTCATCTCAAGGCTGGTAGAGCGGGCACTTCCATTCTTCAAGTTATTAAGGAAAAATGGACCATTCTATTGGTTCGAAGAAGCAGAAAAGACGTTCCAAGAGCTCAAGCAGCTCCTCACCACCCTACCAATTTTGGTAGCTCCGAACCCAGGTGAGCCTCTACTGCTTTACATTTCTGCAACTACAGAAGTTGTAAGCATGGTCCTGGTCACAGGAAGACTAGAGCCACATACTCTTCAGGAGCCTAGACCCCTCCAGGAGGGTCCGGAGCTACCTCAAGGCGAGTCTGGGTCCCAGTCCCCAAGCACGGATCTTCAAGGAGGAGTGCTAGAAGATCAACCTCTCTCATCTGAGAGAGATATCACGACTGTTCAAAAAGGTTTGGACCTCTCAAAGAGGGTCCCAGTTGAACAAGAAGAAGTTCTGGACCCCTCCGTGAGGGTTCGGGAAGCTCAACAAGAAGGTTTGGACCCTTCTGGGAGGGTCCGGGTAAATGGAGATGAAGCTTCTGGCCCCTCCGAGAGGGTTCGGACTGTCCAGCGCCCAGTGTACTTCATCAGTGAAGTACTCCATGATACCAAGACCAGATACATCGAGGTGCATAAGCTGTTTTACGCAGTTCTTATTACCTCAAGGAAGCTTTGCCATTATTTCCAAGCCCACAAGATATCAGTGGTAACTTCTTATCCATTGCGTGCTATCTTGCATAACCCTAATTCTACTGAGAACATCGCAAAGTGGGCAGCGGAGCTGGCCGAGTTCGATCTTGAATTCGTGCCATGACAAGCAATCAAAAGTCAGGCTTTGGCTGACTTCGTGGCAGAGTGGACCCCCTCTCCATCAAATCCTGGGGGCCCCAGTGAGTAGAAGTCAGAACCCAAGGTCCCAGTCTTCACCGCGCCCCACTGGACTCTCTACTTCGACGACTCCGTTCAGAAGCAGTGGGCCGGAGCTGGAATCCTCCTCCTCGATCCGACCGCGGAGAAGGTCAAATACATGGTTCACCTTGACTTTAAGGCGACCAACAACATGGCAGAGTATGAAGCTCTCATCTACAGGATCAAGGTGGCACTATCCTATGGTGTCAAATAGTTGTTGGTGAAGGGTGATTCGCAGCTCATCATAAAACAAGTCTAAGGTGAATGCTGCTGCAACAACCCCCAGCTAGCCGCTTATCTCCTTGAAGTCTAGAGGCTTCAGAAAGACTTCGAAGTCTTGTATCTCCACCATGTTCAGCGTCTCCATAACGCTGAAGCTGACGAACTCTCAACAAAGGCTTCAACCGGAGCTCCGGCTCCCGACGGAATCTTCGTTTGGAGGTTGTCAAGACCAACAACTCAGTATACCGAACTGAGCAAAGGGGGCAAGACCAACACCTCGAAGCTAGCGGTCCCGGTGGCCCTATTACCATGGCGTCCACCAAGGGCCGTAGGTACTGTGAGAAGCTCCGAGCAACCCAGCACACAAGACTCAGAAGCTCAAGTTAGCTACAATGTATGGATCTCAGAGATTCGGAGCTACTTGAAAGACAACATCCTTCCTGAAGACGGTGTATCCGCTGGCCGGATCGTCAGATTGGCTAAAAGATACACACTGGTAGAAGGGGATCTCTACTGGCGCAGTGCCAACAGCGTCCTAATGCGGCGCATTGCAAGGGAAGAAGGCCGCGAGCTCCTCGCGGAAATCTATGGAGGCGAGTGTGGGAACCATGCGTCTTCCTGCACGTTGGTCGGCAAAGCCTTTCGGCACGGCTTCTACTAACCTACAACACTCCAGGATGCAGTAAAGTTGGTGAAAAGGTGTGAAGCATGTCAGTACCATGCAAAACAAATTCACACATCGGCTCAGTCACTACAAATGATTCCTCCTACATGGCCATTCTCTATGTGGGGCATGGAAATTTTGGGACCTTTCCCAAAAGCTGTCGGAGGTTACATGTTCCTGTATGTCGCCATCGACAAGTTCACCAAGTGGTCGGAAGCTACTCCAGTTGTGACTATCAACAAGCAATCAAGAATCAAGTTCTTGAAGTCCATAATATGCAGATTTGGAGTTCCGAACAAAGTCATAAGTGATAATGGAACCCAATTTACAAGTGTTGCATTCCAAGAATATTGCGAAGACCTCGGCATTCAAGTCAGCTACGGATCAGTAGCTCCCCCAACAAGCAATGGTCAAGCCGAGAGAGCAAATACAGAAATCTTAAAAGGACTCAAGACGCGCACATATGAGCGCCCAAAAAAGCATGAAGCCTACTGGATCGAAGAGCTTCTGTCCGCACTATGGGCAAGCAGGACTACATCTAACCGGTCAACTGGAGAGACACCCTTCTTCTTGGTGTATGGAGCCGAAGCAGTCCTTCCTACGGAGATCACCAAGGGGTCTCTACGGGTCCGGACATTCGACAAAGCCGCGCAGGATCAACTCCGGCATGAAGACCTTGACCTCGTCGACGAGGGAAGGTGCCAAGCAGCTATTCGGAATGCACGATAACGCCAAGCGCTCCGGCGCTATCATCAAAGGCATGTGCGTAACTGACAGCTCGAAGAAGGTGATCTGGTGCTGCGGAAAATACTAACTCATGAAGGGATGAACAAACTTTCCCCCAGCTGGGAAGGTCCCTTCCGAGTGATCAAAGTATCCCGTCCCATATGCGTTTGCTTGGCAACTGAGGATGGGACTCCGCTTCCTAATTCTTGGAACATCGAGCACCTTCGTAAGTTTTATGATTAGAATCACGGAGGTGATTCTGTAATTACACACAATGTATGTTATAGAGTCAATATACATAGACGGGTAGGTCCTTCGGGAAAACATTCGGACCCCTTCAGGAGGGTCCGGGAAGTTCAAGCAACACTTGACACAGTCACGACACTAAAAGTGTAGCTGCTTGCCCCGGGCTAGTACAATATGTATAACACACTTAGCCTGGTCATATACCCTAAGTGTGCCCTTGTCTCCTCTGTAATCCGGACCTATAATGAAAGACACTGTTGTGTGAAAACAGACTCCACGTGCATTTATTTTTGTACAAGGCTCGGTCTTTTGAATTATTATTTTTATCCTTCTTGTCTATAATGAAGTTGTGCAATTCTTTTTAAGTTTTAGTCCAAGTTATTTGTATGTGTTACAAGTTATATTGTTGGTCTCTTTGGATTTTAACATTGTTGCATAGTCTACTTGTCTGACGCCAAGCCAACATAGGTCCGGAGTGTGCTATCGACTTAGCCTGGTCCTGCACCCTAAGTACACCACTCTACCTACATCCCGACAGGCCTGAGTGGGGTGAGTACTAAAAAAGCATGCGGATCTGGCGAGATTACATCAATATGCTTGTTATCATATCGAATTTCTTCGAATCTAAAACTCAAATAAGAACAATAAGTCACAAACAATTTATAGATAAGAGGACGAGTTTTACTCTTTTTCTTGTCTTTAATGTACAGGAAAAACAAAAAACCCAGCGATGGTGGACGATGCCGGAGCTATCAAGCTCCGACAATCCCAAGGGGCCCGCCGTCGATGTTCTACGCGTTGATAGTGGGTGTCGTCGGATCTATCAAGCTGCGACAACCCTAGGGGGCCCGCCTTCGATGCTACAAAAGCTCTTTGGAGAAGTCAAAAATAAACTTTGTACCTAAAAGCTATAAGTTCGAAGTGTCCAAGTCATCAACGCATCGTCAAATCTTTTTAGTACATGTTCGCAATCAAATTGTGTACATCTACCAGGGGCAAACAAGATGACAGTGTATCGAAGAAAAGGACAACAAAATGGAATTCATTGTAGAAACAGTGGATTTCATTCAATCAAAGTACTGGATTACAAATTGAGGGTTACAGCAAAAGACAAAAGGAAAAGGTCCTAACTACTGGAGGATCTAAGTCCTGCGGAAAAACGAGACAACCTTCTCAGCAGCTTCTTGGACGCTAGCCTTGGCGGCATCCTCCTCTTCGGCAATGAGTCCTTCGAAGACCGGATCAAGATAAAATTGGGGGTCTCGGCTTTTGTAACATGCCAAGACATACTCGGCGACAGTCTTGGCCAGAGATTTTCCCTCTGTCTCCAGCTGATCAGCGATGAAATCACCCATTGCGTCGAGTTTGCTGCCAGCAAAGCCAAGCGCCACCAGCGTCTGGTCCAGCTCTTGTGTTGAGTTCTCCAGACGTACTGGACTGAAGCCAAGAGGCACAAGGGCTATGTCCGCATGTCCCAAGAAATCCTGTACCAGCAGGGATTCAGTTGCCCTCGAGCTCCGCAACTCCTCCAGTGACCTCCGGGCGGCCGCAAGCTCCGAACTTTCCCGAGCGAGGCGCTCAACCGCTTTGGCATGTTGCTGCATATTCTCAGCTACTTGCTTTTTGCGGTCGGCTAGCTCCGTCTCCCGGAGGTGGATGCGGTTCCGCCGTTCCGCCAGGTCCTTATCCCTACCTCTTACTTTCCCTTCTCTGGTGGCAACATCAGCTTCTCTTTTCGAGAGCTCCTGTCCCAGTTTCCAGTACTTTTCCCCCTCCTCCTTACTCCATAGATAAAGCTTCTTAGAGCGATCTGCCAAATTTTGCTCAACCAGAGTCAGCTTCTGACTGAGCTCCTCCTCTCTTTTCAAAACATCCTCCTGCTGTTCCAGGAGCTTCTCTTCTCTTGCATCAATGTTTGCTCGACGCTTCAGGAGAACCTCATCACTCCTTTCCTTGGCATGCTCGAGGATCTCCCGAGAATTAGCGTAGAGAGACCTGATGGCGGCTTCCTTGTCCACCAGCAATTTGCCCCAATATTCCAGTCAGGCCTTTTCCTTCTCGACCCACTCCTTTTGCTCCACAAGCCTTGTCTGCGCCATCTTGGTCTCGAAGTGAAGTCTGTTGCGCCAGCGCCTCAAGGTGTGACGCTCGTCTTCAAGGACCTTGCTGTCGTGGTCGAAGGCGAGCTGGACTTGTCGGAGGCTTGAGCAGGCATTGTCAATAGACAACGCCAAGGGAATAGACTACGGACCTGCCGGGGTCACCTCCGCTGGTTCCAAGAGGTCTTCAAGAACAAAAATAGGGTCCCACGCCACAAGCATGGTTCCCTGAGCTTCTACGGAACTGGGGTTGCCCTCTGGGAGATCTTCGGCAGCAGCTGAGGAAGAACCCACTGTGGGAAGTTCTACCTCTGGGGCCGACGCCGAAGGTCCTGACGCGAGAACTTCAATTGCTCGGTCCGCGGGTGAAGAGCGTGCCTCTGCCTCTTCATGGTGTTTTGCCTTGGCATGGGCACCTCCGGAGCAGTTACTTCCGGGGCGATAATTGTAGCTTCACCCGAAGCCAATTCTACCACCAGCTCAGGCGCCGGTACATCAACTATCTCCAGCTCGGTAGCCGGAGTTTCAATAACTTCCGACTCAAGGGCCGGAACTTCAAGTACCACCGACTTAGTTGTTGGGGCATCAACGACTTCCGGCTCAAGAGCCGGAGCTTCTGGCACCACTAGTTCATCTATCGGCTTAGCAGCAACTTCTGGCACAACGACCGGAGCCTCAATTACCTTCGGCCCCGATGTCGGAGCTTCCGCCATCTCTGCGTCCTGTGCTGGAGCTTCACTCGCTGGTGCCCCCGCTATTGGAGCGTCTTCATGTATGTCTCCCCTGTGGTCCGACACTAGCACGGGAGTCTCTGGCGATAACTCTGGATCTAGATCCACGACAGCTGGCACCGGAGCTGCTGTGACCTCAGTCACCACTTGAGGAGGCATGGGGGTTGAAGCCGGAGCTTCCGTCTGCACTGTTTCGACCGTTGCAATAGAGGATGGAACTTTGGACCCCGACTTTGATGCCCTGCAGTCGAAAAATTGGAAGATTCAAAACATGACAAAATAAGAATGGCAAATCAAGGTGAAAAAACAAAGCTTACCTTGGGAAACTATCGCTCCAATCGGCATAGAACTTCTTTGCTGGAGGCTCAGAGTCGAGCTCCGGAATGTCGCCTGGAACCTGCCGTCGTCGTTGGTGTTGCCCCAGCCGAGGTCTTCCTTAGCTGGGAAGGACTACTGGACCTAGAGCCCGTAGCTGGCACCGGGACCAAGTCGACTGTACAGAACTGGCGCCCCTCGAGGACGCTTGCACCAGAGGAGGTGTCGCCGCAGAAGATCTCCCTCGCCAGGGAGAAGGGGCAGTTGTAGATGGAGCAAACTTGACGGAGCTCCCATCAGCATGCCTCAGCTTCCTCTTCCGGCTGGAAGATTTGGTTGGCTCCTTGCCCTTTCCCTTGTCGACGTCATCAACTTTTCGGCTCGGGGTAGGGGCGACCACCTCCTCGGAAGCTCCGGGTATTACAACCCTGGAGACCCTACACTTCTCCACCTCACCGAGGTCGTCTAGCGCTGGCATCTTTCTCCGGAGCTCCCTGCTGATCTCTAGAATCATGTTTAGAGGCAGGAAAGCAGCCGGTAGAGCTAGGGCGTCATCGGCGATAGACCTGTGTTGAAATTTCTTGAGATGGAGCTTCAAAGCTTCGTCATCCAAGTTGGATTTCAAACCAGTTTCAATCCGGTCATCATCCATCACACTGTTGAAAGCCCAGGCGAGCTTCTCCCTCCTCCTCAGCAAAGCCCACCTGTTCACCAAGAAATTTCCGAAGACCATCTAGGGGTCACTCCACCTTCCACACATTCTTGGATTCTGGTCAGGACAGGTTTAAATGTATCCGACAGCTTTGGAACTACATTCGAAGCATCGGTGTTGACGTTGGGGAGTCCTTGGGGCAGCTCCAACCTGTCGTACTCCTCCACTCCAATGACGATCCAATCCTTCTTCCAGTAATCCCATTTGCCAGAGGGGAACGACTTCAGGTACTTGAAGGGACAGTTCTTGCGCTTCACGAAGTAATAGAAGCCAAGCAACTTTGTCCCCTTTCCGGTGGTATGGGCCGTGAAGAAGGTCCAGAACAGTTCGACGCAGGGAGGAACGCCCACCCACATCTTGCAGAAGTGGATGAAAGTCGCCACCAGTAGGAGGGAGTGTGTGCCGAGGTGATGCAGTTGGAGGATGTAGAAGTCCAGCAACATCAAGATGAAACTTAAAAAAGGTGGGATCAGTCCCACCAGTACACCATCTCGTCGCGACGCTCCTTCTTGAAGGGGAGTTTGCCGGCACGGACCAAGTGGTTGAAGGAGTCGCTGGACCATCCCACGAAGGTTCGGACCTTAATCAAATTGTCCTTGCTCTGGATGCGTCTTTTGGGAAGACCAAATTCCATTGCGACAAAGTGGAGCAAAAGAGGAGAAAGCTAGGCAAAGTTTGGGAGGCTCCGAGCACGAGTTTGATCGAAAGCGTAAAGAGTCCTCAAACCGTGCATACTTTCCTTCTTAAGTAAGCCTCCACGATGCTTGGATGGAAACCGCAACGAGAGCAAGTCCACATTACAAAGAATCTACCCCATCAATGACGAATGGGCCCTGGGCCACCCCAACGAAGAAGTCGAGGTTATTACCCCAGGCGAACTGTTGTCATGATGGGCGGCGGGAAGTCCGAGGGCGGCAGTCTGACAAGGAGCTCGAAACCGATACAATTTTCATATTCGGAAGCGACGACCTTCAATTGCGTGAGATCCGCACTCAAATATCTCATCTGTCGCATTGAAAACAAGCCACGCGGCGATGGTTTAACCCGAACCATTGCCCCAACAGTACATCAAAAGACCTTTGAAGTTGCAGCGGGGGAATCGAGAATGGCCCCACCTCCGGTAGAATAACTTAACCCAAATGGTTTCTCCCAAAGGTGGGCTCTGGGGCCACTGTCGATACCCTGCGTACCGGGTACCCCATGATACCGCAAGAAGTGCAAGGGAGTTCCACCTGTCAAAGTTGAATACCTCCGTAGGCCCCACATGTCAAACGGCACTGGACCCACCTCCTACATAAGGGAGCTCCGACACTGCCACGTGTAACACAAGACCGGAGCCAAACCCCCTACATAGGGGAGCTCCGTACTTGACACGTGTACAGTGACCCCAGACCTAACCCCCAGTAGAAGGAAGCTCCGGTGCCTCCACGTGTATAGCAGCTTCAGACTTACCTCCCCGCAAGGGAAAGCTCCGGAGCCGCCACGTGTCAAGCCTCTGGACCTACGCCACCAACGGGAATACAGACGGATCTCCAACGGCATAAGCATTCAAAGGACTCTTATTGCTACAATTACAAGGTCTGATTATGTGCCATTAATGCATTATTAATGGCGCACGATCAGAAGACCCTTAATACTGCTAACGCCACCATTAAGGGGTGTTATCACGTTATTAGAGTGCTTAAACACACTTAATTGTGTATTAGTCAAGAATAACCATCGGGGCCACATGTCGGGCCAGGCAACCCATGTAACAACCATCCCTCGGTCTATAAAAGGGATGTGTTGCACGGTACAAAACAACCAAGCTCATACGCGCACAAGCACGATCAAATCCCTAATACAACAACACACAACCCCTGGAGTAGGGTATTAAGCTCAGGCGGCCCGAACCACGTAAATCATCCGTGTCACCTTCTTGTTTAAGATCCACGCGCCCAAACCGATACAAGAACCTCCGCGGGCTACAATTTAGTAGTACCGGGGAAAGTGTCGTTCGTATGCTTCGACAAAAGGATATCACATAATGTGATAAAGAGTGCATCCAGAGAGATGGGTTTGAGACCCATGAATGTCAGAACATAGTGGTAATGCAACCTATATGATCGGAGATGGCGTGAATTAGTGCATGAGAAAACAAGCTAGTGGTTCAATGAGGAGAGTATTTCATTTAGACCCTTTTTATGTGAAGACGCATATTCATACTCTCAAACTAAAGGCAGGTTGGCAATGCGTCTTAATCTGTTTTTGTTGGCTATGTGTAGCAAATATATAATCCTAAATGGCAATCTTGAAAGAACACACATATATTAGCTCTAACTGTGTAACGATGTAATATGTGCGATTGGGGTGATCTCTAGAAAGCTCATGAAGAGACCAGAGAGTACGACGCATATGCTCCACCCGCGAGGTAGACTACTGGTTCAAGTACTAGTAATGGTCTTTGGTTGAAGTCGGTTCGCACAAAACTTGCAATTGAAGGTGTAGTCCATTGTCCAAGTTGTGAACATGTAACTTAAGAATCTAAGCAAAAATCAAACTTTAACAGACACTAGTATATCAAATAAGGAACAATGATGTCTTTCCCAATGGCTTTAAAATTTGGTGGGCGATTGTTGGAATTTGGGCTCGTTTGTGAGGATCATGCAAAAATTCGTAATAATTGCAAATAAATCTCAAAGGCTCATTAGAGCAAGAGGAGTGATGCTAAATATTTAGTCCCATATGGAAAGTTAAAGGAAAGTAACTCTTAGATATAAGAGAATGTTGTTCTTCAACTCTCTAAGTGGGAGAGAAGAGGAAAGGACAGGGATGACCCACATACGCTCCTCCTCCTCTTTGCTCACCTCGCCACACCACGCCACGCCAAGCCAAGCCAAGCCACACCATGACCCGCCCCACTCGCTCTCCCCCGTGCGCTCGTGTGAATTCGAGCTTCGAGCTGTCCTTAAATTTTATTTTTGCTACGAAAAATTAAGTGGGCTTTTGGACTTTCGAATTGGATCGAGTCCAAGTTGGAAACTAACGCATTTAACTACTGAGTCAAATCAGATGCGAGCCTTTCAGATCGTAACCGAACCATCTCTCGAGACTCTATAAATAGCGAACGTGCACAACAGGGGAGGACATCCCATGATCAAATCAATCCATGTTCTCGTTCCTCGCGCTGCCATCGTAGTCTACTTCATCCAGAGCGCCAACGTGCACCGACGAACAGGAGAGCGGATCTCCAAAACCGCTTGCCCTTGCGATCCTGCACCAAGAGAAGGTGAATAAAGTTTCTGTGAAGCGCTCTCTGCGACTGTTCGCATTCTTCGTCACGGGTAGCCTACCGTCGAGATCGAGTGATGTTGCCTAACGTCGCCACTAATTCCTACAGCGATAGACCATCATCGGATCTACAACGGTTCCTCCGGCTACAAATCAGTATGAGGAATTTGCTTGTTCCGTCTTTGTACCAGTGTTTATTGCTATCATTTTTGCGAGCTTTTTTCGGAATTATTCAATAAATTGCCGTTTTCTTCTAACAGTAACAATCATTAAATATTGCGTAGGTTTTAATTATTTAATTTTCTACGAAGATCCGTAAAGCACCACAAAAATCACCCTCATTTTGAATTGCGACTAGAAGTCCATCCAAATGTACAAACAAGTAGTCCATCGTATTTGGGTGAAAATTCGACGGAAATCGGTTTTTGAAATTAGAATACGGGAGAGTCCACTTCACATCGAGAGCAGCCAGCACACCATGGTATAAGTATCGTTTTGTGGAAGCCAATTGATTAGAAGTCCATAGTAGCAATTGTCTCCGAAGACAATTGCTATTATGGACCTTTAAGAGTGACTTTGACAAAACGACATTCATACCGTAAGCTTCAATAAATGGACTTCTTAATATGGACACACCGTTAAAATAACATTAGGATACATTTTAAGTCTTTTTTCTTTTTTCAAATACACTTAAAGTGACCAAAATGTCCTTATCACATTACAGTTTTGTTTAGAACTGGCTCAGCTAGCTGAATCGCTTAAGGACGGCCGGTATTCAGAAGCTTTTATCGATGAACAAATTACTGAGCTTATTTTCTGCCATGTGCACTTATTTTTGCACTTTTACTTCCTTCTGCAAGCATCTAACAAATCAGATTACATTTAATCTTGCTGCCACTAATAATTTGCATTGTGAATCGACTGCTGAATTCACTTGTTCATCTGAAACTGTAACTTCATCAGGCCACTGATTTATCAACTCAATTTTCTTAGTGAACTACTACCTCTGGTCCTTTTTAGTTGTCGTTTTAGACAACACAAAACAACTAAAATACAACTAACACATGCTGTCCGGACGACAAATAATTTAATACCGGAGGGAGTATTTGCGTACCAGCTAGCAGCACATTCATCACATGAACAAGCATACATCAAAGTTATCACACGCCGGCACATCGATCGCGAGGCGGATGCGGGGGCGTTCGCGTGCGGAACGGCGGGGGTGGAGGCACGCGCGCGGGACGCTGGAGCGGAGGCACGCGCGCTGGACGCCGGGGGCAGAGGCTCGCGGAAGAGCACGACGTGGGCAGCACCTCGCGTGCGGTCGGCGGCGGCGGTCCCTAAGCGAAGTAAGAAAATCAGTTGCATCAAAGAAAAAAAGACACGAGGGCACCTTGGTCATTTTCGGGGTTCAGAAAATAGAAAAACAGAAAAAGATTAAGAAAAAGAGTTAAAATGTATTCTAATGATATTTTAACGGTGTGTTCATTTTAAGAAGATAATTTTATCGAAGCCCGCCATATAAATGTCATTTGGTAGAAGCCAATTAATAGAAGTCCTAATAGCAATTGTCTCCTTTTCCCTCTCCCCCGTCCCCTTCTTCCTTCCTTCCCCTTGTATAACCAACCCTCAGCTCGCGTCGCTGCCTCCGCATCCGGCTGCTGCTCACCTCCGCGACCCGCCCCCCTCGGCACCCTGGTCGCCGCCGGCGCGCCACCTGGCTGCCCCGATCCCGGTGCGTCCTCTTCCCGAATATCTCCTCTCCCCCGCCAGATCCAGCCGCGCCGGCGCGATCCGATCGGGAAGCCACGCAGATCACGCACGCGCGCACACGAAATTCTGATCTTTTTCTTTGGTCCCGCAGGTGTTCGACTCGATGCAGCCGCCGATGGGGAACGAGAGGCCGGCCGCCGCCCCCGGCCGGCCCGTCACCGCGTTCGTGCCCGGCGCTGCCGCCCCGCCGCCGCCACCAGGGGCGTCTTCTTCGCCGTTCGCCGCCGGTGGACCGTTCGTGCGCCCCGGCGTTGGCCCGCCGCCGCGGCGGGCTGCTCCGCCTCCGCCGTTCGGGGCCCCACCTCCCGCTGCAACGGGTCGGTACAGGGGTCCGCCGCCGCCTTCCCAGGGTCCTTTTGCTGCGGGGGCACCACCTCAGGGCACCTTCACCTCCGCACCACCGTCGCATGGCCCCTTCACCTCCGCTCGGCCGTCTCAGGGCCCCTTTGCCTCACAATCTAAGGCTCCGTTTGCCACAGCGTCACCGCCTCAGGGTCCCTTCACAGCTGGACCGCCACCTCAGGGTCCTTTTGCCACTGCACCAGCACCCTTTCGCGCTCCACCACCGTCCCTTTCACAGCCACAATCTCCCATCGGAAGCGCTGTACCTCCACCGCCTTCATACGTGAGGCCACCACCACCAGTACAGTCGCAGCCGCCGCCCATGCAAGGTTACTACCCTGGCGCGCCTACTGCTAACCCTCAGTTCCCAATGTCAAGGCCAGGGTTTCAACAACCAGTGCAGACCATGCCGCCGCCTGCTTTTGGTGGTCAGGCAGCGTACCCGGCTGCTGGGCCTCCGGTTGGGGGCACCCTTCAGAGCTTAGTTGAGGACTTCCAGTCATTGTCAATGAGTTCTGTACCTGGGCCACTTGACCCTGGTGTTGACGTCCAGGGCCTTCCAAGACCATTGAACGGTTACGAGGAGCCGGTTAAGGTTATGGAGTCATACCCATGGAATTGCCACCCGAGGTACTTCCGGCTAACAACCCATGCGATTCCAGCATCTCAGTCATTGTTCACCAGGTGGCATTTGCCCATGGGGGCGGTGGTGCACCCTCTTGCAGAATCACCTGATGGGGTAATGAACTATAAATATGTTTAACATTTTTTATTTTCCAGTGAGTTGGCCATTTCCTTGACACGCTTGTTTCCTGTAAATAGGAGGAAGTGCCAGTTGTCAACTTTGGTACTGCTGGTGTCATCCGTTGTCGAAGATGCCGGACGTATATAAATCCTTATGTAACATTTGCTGATGCTGGAAGGAAATGGCGCTGCAATCTTTGCACCTTGCTCAATGATGGTAACTATTTCAGATGTCTAGATCATATGTACATTCTGTCATTCTGTGTGTAGTTGAATTGCTGGCTAAGATTTCAGCCAGTAATCATATTCATTACCAAAAGGGTTTAGACCCTGTTTGGCACAACTTTTGCTGCAACTTCATAAAAATAAGCTGAGGATGTGCCAAACAGGAAGCTTCTGTAACAGCTTATTAGTTCAGCTGATTCCCAGAATGAACTAAAAGCAGGATATAAACAGAAGCTGCTTTCCACTAGCTTTTCAAACAAGCTGCTTCTGTAACAAGTTCCAACTATGCCAAACAGGGCTTAACTTGATACATTGTTAGAAATCCGGCCTGTTCAGCCCTGTTGCTGGCTCTGCAGGTGTGCTGATCAGGTCTGTTCGGCCAGAACAGATCTGTTCTGCGCTGCAGTTCAGTACAGGGTGATCCCTGTGTGCAGAACAGAGAGGGCAGAGAGAGTAGAAGGCACCCCGGTGCTGATCAGATCGGAGAAGAGGGGAACAGAGGTGAACTCGGCGTGTTCCTGATGGAGCAGAAGCGAAATCCTGATCTAGGCGAGTTAGGGAACTCGGCTAGATCAGGTTCTGCCGTGGGGAGGCCTGGTCTGGTGGAAAACTTGTATTATTTTCTAATGAGGTGCTGGTACAGGGGGGGCGCAGCCCTGTATATATAGGGGCCGACTGGGAGAGTCCCAGGGCCTTACAACTCGATCTCCAATTTAAAAACAGGACTCTATCTATTAGCAATAACTCTATGGACTCTAAACAGAATTTCTAATTTTTCTGGACTCTATCTACTGACCGCTCCAGGGAGGTGGGCCCCGCCTGGGCGCGCGCGCCCCTGGTGGGCTCAGCCGCACCAGACCGCCCCAGGCCCAGGCCCAGGGTCACCCGACATTCTCCTCCTGACCCTGGACCTGCAGAATGTCCAGAATGCCAATTCTTCTTCTCATCTCGATGAACTTCTTGATGTCGCCCCCTCCTGTGATCACGAGATCGTCGACGTACACGCCGACGATGAGCTTCTCCTTTCCAGCTCCACGGAAGTAAATCCCGTGCTCGCTCGTACTCTTCTGGAAGCCAAGCGATAGCAAGCTATCGTTGAGCTTGGCATTCCAGGCCCTGGGCGCTTGGCGAAGTCCGTACAAAGCCTTCTTGAGCCGATACACTTTGTGTTCGGCTCCTTCGACGATGAAGCCAGCGGGCTGAGAGACGTACACCTCCTCCATCAGATCGCCATTCAGGAAGGCGCTCTTCACATCCATGTGGTGTACCTCCCATCCCTTGTGCGCAGCTACTGCAAGAAGCAAGCGAACAGACTCTAGACGGGCTACAGGAGCGAATACCTCGTCAAAGTCTATTCCTTGCCGCTGGACATAGCCTTTGGCCACCAAACGAGCCTTGTGCTTCACCACCTCTCCATACTCGTCCCTCTTCACCTTGAACACCCACTTGAGACCAATGGGCTTGTGTCCTGCAGGAAGATCAACAAGTTGCCACGTCTTGTTCTCTTCTATGGACTCCATCTCCTCGAGCATGGCCCGTTTCCAGCACGGGTGTTCCTCGGCATCGGCGAAGGACGTATGCTCCTCCGCGGTGGTAAACATGAGCTCCCCCTCCTCCAGGCTCGGTGGGCGTGGCGCGCGCCCAAGAGGGGTGAGGGTTCCCAGCACGTTGCGCATCGTGCGGAACCGAAGTGCAACGTTGTCGTTGTGGTAGGCGTCGACGTTGCTGCCGACATCCGTCGGCGGCGTGGCGAAGCGGATGGGCCGTGGAGGGTGCCGGGGCGTGACAAAGGTGCTGGGATCTTCAGTATCGGACCCTCCAGCCGCTGCTGACTCCTGTAGCGGGCTATCCCAGGTCTGTTCTGGACTGGACAGCCCCTGTAGAAGCCTGCGGGGTGTTGCGGGGGGTGCTGGTCGCCTACCAGCAGCCCTTGTGTGCCCCACCGGGGCCCCTGGGGTCTGGACAGACCCTGCTGCACCCCTCCTGGGTGCTGCAGGGGTGTTGTTTGGCCCTTCCGAGTCCTGCAATACCTTGCTAGGTGCTGGAACAGCAGGTTCAGCATGTGCTAAACCCATGGAGTCGACGTAGAACGCGTCGTAGTCCTCTTCTTCAGCTCCTTCACCCCAGTCCCACTTGGCCGTCTCGTCGAATATCACGTCACGTGATATGTGTGTGCGCCCATCGGCCGGATTGTACATCCGGTAGCCCTTCGTCCCTGCAACATAGCCAAGAAACACCATCGGCGTACTTCGGTCTTCCAACTTTCTCAGGTGGGGGCTTGTATTTTTGACATGTCCCACGCACCCAAAAATTCGGAAGTAGTTTACGGCTGGTCGCTCCCCGTACCAAGCTTCATATGGCGTCTTCCCGTCGAGGCCGCGGGTGGGGGATCTATTCAAGATGTAGACAGCTGTCAGGACCGCCTCACCCCAAAAGAACCCGGGCATACCCTTCGCCTTCAACATGCTTCTCGCCATCCCGACCACCGTCTGGTTGCGCCGCTCCACAACCCCATTTTGTTGCGGCGTGTATGGGGCTGTGAGCTGACGCTGTACGCCGTGCTGAGCGCAGTACTCGCCGAACTCCCGTGAGGTGAACTCCCCTCCGCGATCAGTACGAAGTAGCTTCAGCCTCCTCCCGGACTCTAATTCAGCTGTCGCCTGGAATTTCTGAATTAAGTCGGGCGCCTTGTCCTTGCTTGCTAGGAGATAGAGCCACATATAGCGGCTCATGTCATCCACTAGCAACAAGAACATCTTGTTGCCGCCTGGAGTCGTCGGTGTGATCGGCCCGCAGATGTCGCCGTGGACGAGGTCGAGTGCGCCCTCTGCACGTCGACGAGCTTGCGTGGGGAAGCTGGAGCGCCTCTGCTTCCCGGCCAAGCAAGCCTCGCACAATTGATCGACATGATCAATTTGCGGAAGCCCGAGCACCATCTCCTCCTTTGCCAGCTTCCGAAGTGCCTGGAAGCCGACGTGTCCGTAACGTTCGTGCCAACGCCACGCGACGTCACCACGTCGTGCGGTCAGGCAAACTGGACGCGTGATGTTGAGCCTGACGGGGTACAACTTGCTGTCGTCGCGCCGCACTCGTGTGATGAGACGGTTCTGCTCGTCTCGAATGTGCATCACCCCTGCATGCATGGTGACGCTGTAGCCATCCTCATCCAGCTGCCCGAGGCTGATGAGGTTGGTGGTGAGACGCGGGATGAGGTAGACACCAGTGAGCCGCCGATGCTCACCCGTGTCACAGGCGAACAGGACTGTGCCCTTCCCCTCGATCCGCACGACCGAGTTGTCGCCGAACTTGATGGTTCCGACGACGTTCTCGTCGAGCTCGGAGAAGACGGCGCGCGAACCAGTCATGTGGTTGGTCGCGCCCGTGTCGAGGTACCAAAGGGCGTCGTCGGAGTCGTCGTCGTCGTCGTGGCCACGATGTGCGAAGACACGTCCCTCCACTATCTCCAGTGGACGCGTGGAACGCTCGCGTACAGGCTCCTCCTGTACTGAGGCCGCCCTTGTCATGAACAAGGCGCCCTCCTCCTCCGCCTTCGCCACGTGCGCCTGCTGCTGCGGCTCCTGCTGCTGCTGCTTCTTTGAACGACACTCCTTGACCCAATGGCCCTTCTTGCCGCACTTCCTGCACTGGTCCCGCGGAATGTCTTTCGCGGAACCCTTCTTCTTCTTGGGTGCCCCCTTGCGGCCACCCCTTTTCGAAGAGCCCTCATCTCCTCGCGCCTCCTTCCGCCGTGCCTCCCACTCCTCCTGAGTGAGGTACAGCTGGCCGTCGTGCACTCCTCCCTTGCGCCGCGTTGTGTCGAAGGCGTTTTCGGCAGCCCTTAGCCGCCCCGTCACATCCGACAATGTGAGGGTCGACACGTCCAGCAGGGTCGAGATCGCCACCACGATCTGCTCGAAGCGTTCTGGAACGCTCCGAAGGAGCTTCTCCACCGCCACATCTTCGTCGATGTGCTCCCCTAGCGTCTCGAGACGGGCTATGATGCCGCTCAGACGAAGGGAGAAGTCCTCCACGCTCTCGCCGTCCTTGAACGTGGCGGCGTCAAACTCCCGCCTGAGTTGACGCGCCGTGGTCTTCTTCACGCGATCGGCCCCCACTCGCATGAGGGCGATCGTGTCCCAAGCCTCCTTCGCCGTCTTCTTCCCGATCGTCGTGATCATCTCCGACGGGATGGCGCTGACTAGGATGTCGAGCGCCAACATGTCCTCCTGCTGCGTCACGTTGCCTTCTTCCACCGCCTTCCAAAGTAACCGCGCCTTCAGCTTGATCTCCATCATGACGGCCCACTCCGCATAGTTGGTCTTGGTGAGCAGCGGAAACCCGGTTCCCGTGTTCACCTCACGAACTACCGGAGAGGTCGTCGTCGTGATCTTGCCGCCGTTGCCGGTGACGCTGCCGCTGCTTGGGGGAGAGGTCGACATGGCTCTGATGCCACGAATGTTAGAAATCCGGCCTGTTCAGCCCTGTTGCTGGCTCTGCAGGTGTGCTGATCAGGTCTGTTCGGCCAGAACAGATCTGTTCTGCGCTGCAGTTCAGTACAGGGTGATCCCTGTGTGCAGAACAGAGAGGGCAGAGAGAGTAGAAGGCAACCCGGTGCTGATCAGATCGGAGAAGAGGGGAACAGAGGTGAACTCGGCGTGTTCCTGATGGAGCAGAAGCGAAATCCTGATCTAGGCGAGTTAGGGAACTCGGCTAGATCAGGTTCTGCCGTGGGGAGGCCTGGTCTGGTGGAAAACTTGTATTATTTTCTAATGAGGTGCTGGTACAGGGGGGGGCGCAGCCCTGTATATATATAGGGGCCGGCTGGGAGAGTCCCAGGGCCTTACAACTCGATCTCCAATTTAAAAACAGGACTCTATCTATTAGCAATAACTCTATGGACTCTAAACAGAATTTCTAATTTTTCTGGACTCTATCTACTGACCGCTCCAGGGAGGTGGGCCCCGCCTGGGCGCGCGCGCCCCTGGTGGGCTCAGCCGCACCAGACCGCCCCAGGCCCAGGCCCAGGGTCACCCGACATACATGACTTTTTTCTTCTTCTGTTTCTTAGTATTCAATTTGACTGATAGATGTTCAGGTGCTATACCATCTTTCGTAGTTGTGTATGATTCAGTTGTATGATGACTCATACCATATTACATTTAAGTGTATTCCTAAGTGGTAAAAGTTGTAGTGTGCCAGTAACAAAGAGTTGGCTTTTGGATTATGTTATTAAACTTGATTCAGTCCCTCCAGACACTAATAAAAATTGACTTATAATGTCAGAGGTTCTAGATGTATCCTAAAGTTTTTATCTAGCTGTTGGAAATCCGGAAGAAAAATTGTAATGGTAAAATTGGTTAATCTAGCCGGGGGGCACACAACTGTATATAAAGGCCCCTTACAGACAATTTAACTCCTCTTAGGACTCTATTTCTAATTTAAATTGGGCTCTTATACTTAATTTGTACTAGGACTCTCTAAAATACTTGGACTCTATCTCTAATAACCAATCGTGTCTGTCGGTACCCCGCAGACCAGGTACCCCCGCGCATAAGGAGAAAACGGCTAAGGACCCGACCTCTACTTAAGAGGCCGAATCTGAGGCTGCCACGTCGTGGAGGGAAGGACCATATCCTACCTCTCCGCCGGGGAGGGCTCCCGGGCTGCCGCGTGGCTGGCAGAACTGCACCCTCGCCTCCCCGCTGAGGCGGGCTCCGAGGCTGCCACGTGGCCAATTGGAACCTCGGGGCCAAGCCCGCTTCCTCGCAGGGAAAGGCAACGGAACTACCACGTGGCCCGCAGGGCTGAGCCTCCACCCCTCCACAGGGGTGGGCTCCGGATGCACCACGTGGCCTGTACCATCGAGTGCTCGACTCCCCACGGAGGCAGGCTCCGGCGCCACCACGTGGCGGACGGCCAACTCAGTGCGGTAGGACGCCGCAGTAAAGGAAGGCGTGTGCTGCTCGAACAGGCATTAAAGTACGCGCACCTTCCCCAGGCGAAGCGGAGTCGCGCATGCGTAAGTCAAGGCTCCAGTGTCCTGTCTTGTCCAAGTAGCCGGTACAGACCCACGCCGCAAGACGGACGAATATGCCGCAAGGACAAGACGGGCGGGACGTGCACCGCCATTATCACCAACTATGTGTAGCCCTGGCGCACGACGCGGCGGGACGACACATTGACGCTCCTGACGAGGGGAAGTATATAGCATTTAATCTTAGATCTTGTATAGGATTTGGCTCTCCCGGGGACCACCTGTCGGGGCCTGGGGCCCACCTTGTGACTGCAGAGTCCTTGTACTATAAAAGGACTCTGCAGACGACCTTCACAAGGGATGGAAAAATTAGACTAAGGCTCATACACGCTCAAGCAAGGCAATACACAAACGCTCTCGTGGACGTAGGGTGTTACGCTTCGGCGGCCCGAACCACGTAAACCCTCTGTGTCCACCATCTCGCTGCGCTCAATCTCCGGGGACTAACCCTTGTGAATCCAAAGAACCTCCGCGGGCTGCTCTCTAAGCAGGTCCGGGGCAGTGTTGTCCAGGCGACGCCTAGGCGTCCAGTCGGTCCGGACCGGACGCCATGGCCGGTCGCCTCGCCTGGAAGGTGCGCCGCTGCCGTCGTCCGCCGCCGCCGCCGCCCGTCCGCCGCATGTCGACGTCACCTCTGCCCGCCCCTCGCTGCTATACCGTCTCCAGCTGCCCCATCGCTGCCGTGAAGCGGGCGCGGCCGTCGGTCGTCGTGGGCGCGGCCGCCGCCGCCGCCGGTTGTGGAGAGAAAAGGACAGAGGATAGAGAAAATGCCTTAGGGTTATGTTGTGAATCGTTTTTATACACTTTGATAAGGTGAACCGACGACTGGGATGAAATGGGCCGACTTACGGCCCATCTCGCGCCACTTGCGGCCGATGGCCTCCCGCTGCTGCTGCCGCCCAACTGCTGCCGCCGCCCAACTGCTGCCGCTGCCGCCCGACTCCCTCCCGCCGCCCTCCCGCTGCCGCCGCCACCAGCCGCCGCCGCCGCCACCGCCGCCGCCGGCGGGCGCCTGGCCAGACGCCTAGGCGCCTAGGCGGCCGCCTGGGCGTCCAGGCGCCTCCCAGGCGCCTAGGCGTCCGGGCGGTCATTTACAACCCTGGTCCGGGGGAAGTGTCGTTTAAGACCTTCGACAGTGTCCTACCTGGACACCCCCTAATTTCGAGCTTATTCTAGAAAAACAAGATTATTTTCAACACACCCCCTAATCTTGTTTTCTAGAGCACACTTAGGACGGAGACACACCTATCCATCCTACACACTTTGCGGGTGGACACATCTACACCGTTGGGATGGACACAACTACATCCTAACACACCTAATTTTGGAGTGGACACAACTACACTCCCAAACACATCTAATTTGGAGTGGACACAACTACACCTCCAGGATGGTCACATCTTCACCCTGCACAATTTTAGGATGGACACATCTTCACCCCGCACACAAATTCAGGTTGGACGAATCTTAAACCTCAGGATGGACTCACCTTCATCCTGCACACGACCTCGGGACGAGCACATCTACACCCTGAGCACCCCTCCATGAAGAATCAAAACAGATCTCCCGCGGACGCAAGAAGCGCCCTCTCCTCTTTCTCTTCCTTTCTCTCTTTCTTGGCACTTGAACCTTTCACCACGGGCCAGACCTAGTCCAACCACTTTTTTACTTCTCAACTCAGTCCAAAATCCAAGTCTACGGTGCACCTTACCTTTGCTGCACGACACAACACAAACACCACCATGTCTCTCTCTGGTCGACATAAAAGTACGTGTTATCATGGCCCAGTCAAGTCACACACAACCTCTCTGAATTCTTCCTTCACTTTGTAGCAAGCATTCAATGTAAGCCCATGAAGTGACATGCGCCAGTTCTGATTCTCTTTTCTTCTCTCTCTGGCAGACCACCGCTTGGTCTTATCCAGACTTCACGTGACCTGCTCCTGCTACGACAACAACTCACGTCACCTCCTTTTCTCAACCCAAGCACATGGACCAGACTCTGTTGGAAATCCGGACCTAAAATCAACTCAAAAATTTAATAATAATCTGCTTCGATTTATTCCTTGAGGTGCCCAACTATATATAGACCTCTTACAGATAAGATCAGACTCAAATCTATTTGGACTCTATCTAAAACACCTGTTTTAAACTCTATCTACAACCTAATTAGGACTCTTATCTATACTTGTACTAGGACTCTTCTCTAAAACTAATTTTGACTCTCCTCTAGAATATTCTAGAAAACAAGATTATTTCAACACACCCCCTAATTTTGTTTCTAGGACACACTTAGGACGGAGACACACCTATCCATCCTACACATTTTTCGGGTGGACACAGCTACACCCTTAAGACGGACATATCCATCTCGAACACGAATTTGGGTGGACACAACTACACCCTTGGGATGGACGCTACTACATCCTAATCACACCTATTTTGGAGTGGACGCAACTACACTCCTAGGATGGACACATCTTCACCCTGCACATTTTTGGGATGGACACATCTTCATCCCCGGAATGGGCACATCTTCACCCCGCACACAAATTCAGGTTGGACACATCTTCAACCTCAGGATGGACTCATCTTCATCCTGCACACGACCTCAGGATGGGCACATCTACACCCCGAGCACCTTTGGGTTGGGCACATCTTCAACCCCAGGATGAGCTCATCTTCATCCCGCTCACGAGTTTAGGTTGGGCACATCTTCAACCTGCACTCTACCTCAGAACGGACACATCTTCATTCCGATCACTCAGATGGCCGCATCTTCATCTCGAGCACACCACACTCACGACCACCTCTGTTGTCGTGAACCACCACTACCACATCATTAGTTACACTTTCCTTATACGTGACTAGCACTAGCACCAACACGGTCCAGACTCACCAGCTCAACCGTGCTATTCTTCCACTTTCTTTCTTGAACCTTTGCACAAAGCCACCACCGACCTCTGAACTGACGTCCTGGACACTTCCTCTTCCTTTGCAATTGAGCCAGGCCCGATCCAGCCCATGATGATTCAGCATCAGGTTGGGCCCAGCCCAGCCCACCTGCTCTTGCTTCTCCACTGGTTCACTCACCAGTCACCAGGCCTAGCGTGTGGCCCAATTAAGACTCCAGCTCGTGGCCTATACTCAGCCAACAGATCCATTCACGTGACCAATTTTTCCTCTCCAGGACTGTACGTGACTAGGGCCACGTCAAGACCAACTAGCAGGCCCAGCTCGCCCCAGTCATTGGTCCCTTGGTTATTCTCTGTCGGGCAGCTGCCACCAAAAGCTTGACTTCCTCTGTTCTGTTCGAACTAACATACGGGATCGATACACCCCTTCGAGAGCAGTCGCCGCCCCAAGCGTCCTCGCGCTCAGCAGCCGCGCACCGTGGTCTCCACGCTCACCGCACCAGTCGGATCCGTGATGAAGGGTCGTGCCTCTCTTACTCACCAGATCCGCCGCTTTCGTTCTAAGGCCGTCGAGATCGTCGAGCGTCGTCGTAACTTGCACAACTTGTCCCCAGACCTCGACGCCGCCCGTGATATCCGCCGATCTTCGCTCGACCAGCGAGCTACCGGTCGCCGCACGCCTTGTCCTCGGCTGTGCGCGGCCACTCCGCACTGTTGCGAGCACCTCCAATCTCGGCTCCGATCCGCGTTCCTTCTCACCAAATCCGCGCAGATCCACGCGCGTTCGTCACGAGCCACCGCCCGTCAGCCCCTCCCAGGAGCACGAACTCCCGGGGAAGAGATTAGATCTCAAATTCAGCTCTGATGCCAATTGTTGGAAATCCGGACCTAAAATCAACTCAAAAATTTAATAATAATCTGCTTCGATTTATTCCTTGGGGTGCCCAACTATATATAGACCTCCTACAGATAAGATCAGACTCAAATCTATTTGGACTCTATCTAAAACACCTGTCTTAAACTCTATCTACAACCTAATTAGGACTCTTATCTATACTTATACTAGGACTCTCCTCTAAAACTAATTTTGACTCTCCTCTAGAATATTCTAGAAAACAAGATTATTTCAACAGACTCGGCCACAAAATTTTTTCTCTCACAAGATCGATTCTCTTCCTCTGCTTCAAAGTCTGAACCTGCTGCAGCTTGACGCTCGAAGCTCCAACCAGATCTGAGCAACACCTGTGTTGGAATCACAACTCGGTCACCTCGGACGTGCCCCTCCCCGCCGCAAGAGCGTTCCAGTCGAGTCCCGGACACCGCCCGAGCGCTCTGCGCGTCTAGGTCATGCGAGCCGCCTACGCCCGCAACCAGAACCCCTTCGAGCCGCGCGAGCGTGCCGAAGATTCCTCCCGTGCTCGCTTGTTGACTCCTGCCGAAAGACCCAGACCCGCAGTCGATTTTCGCCCGAGCGCCCGCGTCGATTTCCGACGAAATCACCCCGTATGGCTGCCCGTCGGTCCTCAACGGCTCTGCCTCGTTGTCGTTGCCGCTCCTCTCCGGATCCGAGCGTTGCCAAACCGTCACACCCTGGATCTACGCGATCAGCCCCCAATTCGAGTTGGGGCCCGTGCAGCGCGGAGCTGCGTGCCCTGAATCGGGCTTCTCTCTGCGGCGGCCGTTCCTCCCCGGGAGCACCTCCTGGAGATGGATCTCAAAACTTGTACCGGCTCTGATGACAATTGTTGGAAATCTGGAAGAAAAATTGCAATGGTAAAATTGGTTAATCTGGCCGGGGGCACACGGCTGTATATAAAGGCCCCTTACAGACAACTTAACTCCTCTTAGGACTCATCTCTAATCTAAATTGGGCTCTTATACTTAATTTGTACTAGGACTCCCTAAAATACTTGGACTCTATCTCTAATAGCCAATCGTGTCCTACCTGGACACCCCCTAATTTCTAGCTTATTCTAGAAAAACAAGATTATTTTCAACGAGCCGACTGAGACCAAGTTGCTAAACGAATCAGGTTGTAGTTGCATTGTTGCTTCTGTGCCAGAGGTATAGGGCGGTGGATCTATGAATTAGTCAGTGTAGGATTTTTTCACACTAACTTTTATCACTCGTATGAATATATTGTTTGAACTTTGAAATATCTATCCTACCCCAACGTGTTTAGGACAAAGTCTTTGTTGTTGTTGTATCTTCTTGATCTTTAATACGATCTTCTATTCTGATGCATATGATGCTGCAACAT
Organism: Tuctoria greenei; assembly: GCA_036927565.1. Taxonomy (NCBI): domain Eukaryota; kingdom Viridiplantae; phylum Streptophyta; class Magnoliopsida; order Poales; family Poaceae; genus Tuctoria; species Tuctoria greenei. The sequence continues at coordinate 10,329,421 of JAYESD010000012.1, read as the reverse complement.
CCTTTTCTTATTTATCATTTAAAATTCATCCTTTCTTTTCCCGCAGTTCCTGGAGAGTACTTTTGTTCTCTTGATGCTAGTGGCAGAAGGTGTGATACAGATCAAAGACCTGAACTTTCTAAAGGAACAGTAGAGTTTGTTGCTCCAACAGAATATATGGTGCGGCCACCAATGCCCCCTTCCTACTTCTTTCTTATTGATGTGTCAGTATCTGCAGTTCGAAGTGAGCTGCTCGAGGTACATTTTTCTTATTTCTTCGATATCTCGTGTGTCACCTTTTTCTCATAATTTACACTTAATCTACTGTTGTCGCAGGTTGTTGCAAAGACCATCAAATCATGCCTGGATGAACTTCCAGGCTTTCCACGAACACAGATTGGATTTTTAACCTTTGACAGCACCTTGCATTTTCATAACTTCAAGGTATGTTCTACATCTCTGTTACCATTTCTTTTCCACAAATACACAATTTTATATTTGTATTTTGCAGTAAATAGTTATTTTTTTAAATGTGATGCTCAGTTTATGGCTATTTTTTGACGTAAAACTCAGTTTATGACTATATATAGCACTGAAGGTGTATTGTCTTTTGTATCAGTCTTCTTTGTCACAGCCTCAAATGATGGTGGTTGCTGATTTGGATGATGTTTTCCTGCCATTGCCTGATGACCTCTTAGTCAATTTGGTTGACTCAAGTCATGTCGTTGAGTCATTCCTTGATAGCTTGCCAAGTATGTTCCATGACAATGTAAATGTCGAATCTGCTCTTGGTCCTGCACTTAAAGCAGCTTTCATGGTTATGGTATGATATCTTTTCTCTTCTATCCATATTATGTTGGAATTCCATAATTATTATTAAAAAATGCATACCGTGTAATTTCTACGCACCTTTATGACCTTTTCATCACTCCAAGTTGTGAACAACCTTTGTAGAGTCAAATCGGAGGAAAGTTGCTCGTCTTCCAGAGTGCATTGCCATCTCTCGGTGTTGGTCGTCTGAGACTTCGAGGAGATGATGCTCGTGCATATGGAACGGATAAGGAGCATACTCTGAGGGTACCAGACGACCCCTTCTACAAACAGATGGCTGCTGAATTCACGAAGAATCAGATTGCTGTGGACATATTTTCTTTCAGTGAAAAATACTCTGATATAGGTAGCTTAGGTAAGAATTTTTCTTCTAGAATGTCTGTATTGATGTGCCTTTGCAATTTTAACCTATCTGTTTTTTTATTGTGCTCTAAATTTTATAGGCTCTTTGGCGAAATATACTGGTGGCCAGGTGTACCATTATCCATCATTCCAGGCAGCTACTCATGGAGACAAACTGAAACATGAGCTTAGTAGAGATCTTACACGTGAAACTGCCTGGGAATCTGTTATGCGTATCAGATGTGGAAAAGGTTCTGGGTTATTTCACAGCTGCATTTATCTACATCTATCCAGATTTTGTTTTGCACTTCAATACTAATCCAAACTCTCATAACATATGTTTAGGGATACGGTTCACAACCTATCATGGTCATTTCATGCTAAGGTCCACAGACTTGTTAGCCCTTCCAGCTGTTGACTCTGATAAAGCTTTTGCAATGCAACTGTCCCTAGAGGAGACCTTGATGACCATCCAGACTGTATACTTCCAAGTGGCATTGCTGTATCCTTTCTTCCCACTACTTTTACAGGCATTCCTCTATACACCTCTTGATTCCAATGCAAAAAAATCATTGTTAGATTGTAATTTTAAAGTGTGCATCACTCCTTAAAGTGTCAATTAGCAGAAAGCTGCCTGGATAGCAATTAGCAACTGATTTGCTGATAGGCGGGCAGCATGATCTTTACATTGTAGAGTTCTCTTGAAATAAAATGCATGTGGAATGAATAAAATGCATGTGGAATGTCTGGAGTTTTAGATGTACTCCCTCCGTCCTAAAAAGCTTGTCGCTTTGTAGTTCATTTTTGAACTACAAAGCAACAAGTTTTTGGGACGGAGGGAGTATATCGAATCTCTGAATTTTTTAGATGTATCAATAATCTCCAACACACCATGTGCTGGGTGCCTTTACCTTTGTCCTCTCTGTTTTTTGCAAATATCGTGCGCATAAATTTTGGTTTCTTCTTCCTTTTGAACATATCTCGTATGCATGTGATACTTGTTTGTTGTGTCCTTTAGACCCTCTAGATATACATCATCTTCTGGTGAAAGGCGTATCAGGGTCCACACAGCAGCTGCACCTGTGGTCACAGATCTTAGTGAAATGTATCGTCAAGCAGATACTGGTGCCATCGTATCATTGTTGGGTAGAATTGGTTAGTTTTGGTTCTCTTCCTCTTTTAAAATGTCAATATAGATATTATTTGGTTGTTAGTTTGCAGTTTACTAATGACCACAATCCTGCAGCTGTTGAAAACTCACTGTCTGATAAGTTGGATAGTGTTCGGCAACAATTACAGTTAAAGCTTGTGAGAAGTTTGAAGGAATATCGGAATCTATATGTTGTACAACACCGGATAGGAGGAAGACTGATTTACCCAGAATCTTTAAGATTCCTACCATTATACATCCTGGCCATCTGCAAATCGCTTGCTCTCCGTGGAGGTTATGCAGATGTCTCTCTTGATGAACGTTGTGCTGCTGGTTTCAGCATGATGATACTTCCTGTGAAAAAGCTGCTCAATTTTATTTATCCTTCCCTGTACCGTGTTGATGAAGCACTGACAATGGTATGTTACATTTTGCCCATTAAGCTTATTTAGTTGCTTTTATTTTGTGTAGTGCTTGTAGAGTTGCTACCTCGAAACCACCCAAATCAAATATGGAATGAACAGAACTGATATAGTCTGTTCATTCGCATGAAATCTGGCTGGTCTGTTAGAATTAATTTTGTTAGGCCTTAGTTGTCTTGTTTCTGGAATCAGTTGACTTATAATTTAGAACTTGATTGCCTTCAAGTGTCGTTAGCACTGATTGGAACAAATATAAAAGGTGTTTCCTGGGTATATATTTGAATTGAAGTCACCTCCTTGCGCCTTGCGGTTTAGGTATGTTTGCAGAACACTAATTAAAGCGATCATTGAGTTTTGCAGGAACCGGATAGGATTGATGGTTCCTTGAAGCGGTTGCCATTAACCATGCAATGTTTAGATACTGGAGGAATGTACCTCCTTGACGATGGCTTCAATTTCCTAGTATGGTTAGGTAGGATGCTCCCACCTGAACGTATGAACAACATTCTTGGAGTCAACTTGGCAAACTTCTCTGATCTATCAAAGGTACATCGTTTGTACTCCTTACTGATACTGCTGCCTAAGGATTTTAAAGTTTTTATGTCTTTGACAGAATTATGTTACATTATTCATTCCATATGCATTCTCATTTTCTTTCCTAAACAACTTCGGTATCCTCTGGCAGATCTGTATTTTTAAAATTAAAAAATGGTGGTAAACTGGAATTTTCACATTATATGGATTCGCTCGTGCACTAAAGTGAGGGTATCTTGCAGATCCAGTTGAGGGAAAGCGAAAACGAGCACTCCAAAAAGTTCATTAAAACATTACAAGCCCTACGGGAGAAAGATCCTTCTTATTACCAGCTATGCCGTGTTGTGAGACAGGGTGAACAACCAAGAGAAGGCCTTTTGCTTCTATCTAACCTTGTTGAGGACCAGATGGCCGGAACCAGCAGTTATGTTGATTGGATACTTCAAATTCACCGCCAAACACAAAGCTAATGACGAGAAGCAACGGTAGTGACGCTCCAAATTTTTGCCTTATTGTAAACTGCTGCAGATTGTAGATGATTCAGTTGCTGCCTGTCGGTGATTATTCTCGGAACAGCATCAGATATGATTCATGAGTCAGGGGCCCAGTATATGTCGTCCTGTAAGTAGCGTGATGGTGGCAAACAAAGCTTTTGTTGTTAATATTTGTCCTTGTGATTAATTTGTTCGCAGAGTGAGAACACAGCTATTGTATCAAAATAAGTAGGCAACACAACGTTGGTAGATCATACAGCTGGAGTTGTGTAGTGGTCTGCACGTTTCTTAATCTTGTGTTCATGTTTAGAACTCAACTCCAGTTACTTGGCATTTGGGTTCTCAAAAGTTCATCGTGTGAACTCATTTTTTAGCAAAGTCTTTGACGTTTGTAATGAGAGCTCTCATTTAACTGTCAAAGAACTGTGATGCCTGTATTTTTACATATAAAATGTTTTCAATATGCATTTAATACAAAAACGAGAGCATATCTTTAAGAGAATTATAATTATCTTTTCTGTCTACATTTTTTTACCGTGCCGTGCATGTTTCTTTTCATGTTTTTTTACTACAATGATGTGAGCAAACTTTATTCATGAACCGTGCCTTTTGTATGTTTTGGAATATTTGATTGTTTAGGCAATTTTGTAAAAATTGAAAAAGACGTGAAATTATCGTACCCTTCCACTAGCTACTTTCACTTTTCTTATTTTTTCTAGAGGATCATGTTTAAAAAAATAGAGGATGTACACTTAGAGGAAAGTAATAAAACACTTCCTTCTAGAAATCGTTTGTGTATCCACGTCGTAGATAAGCAATGCATGATCCACACACCATAGTGTACCTAGCAATTTCCTATGTCCATCCACGTCAAAGTAAACGAATCCAAGTCATAGAAAAGTTAAAATTCGGCTTCGACATTATAGTAAACCAATGCAACATCTAAGCAACAATAAGCAAAGTCTCGAATCAATAAACAAGTGTTGGTAAATCAATTCTGGATCCACGTCTTAGTAAACAAGTGTCACATCCACACTGTCGAAGGGTCAATGCGACACTTTCCCCGGATCTGCTAAGGAGCAGCCTGTGGAGGTTCTTCTTCGGCGGGGCTTATGCCTCAAACTAGTGTTATAGCGGAAGAGTATGAGACAATTTTTACGTGGTTCGGGCCGCAAGGAGCATAACACCCTACTCCACGGTGGATTGTATTGCTTGGTGAGTGTGTATGCGTATGTGAGTGTATCGGGGATTCTAAGTCTGGTCTGGTATCGGAGGCGGTTCGGGCCTTTTATAACCAAGACTGGACGCCTTACAAGTATGGTCTCGGGGCCCGACAGGTGGTCCCGGGGCAATCTTATCCTAAACATCTAAGGCCTCTTCTGTAAGCTTGCTCTGACCGCAGACTTGAGGATTCACCGTCTTGTCGCCTGCGTTGTCAGTAGCCCACGCGCCGTTGATGACATTGGCAGGAAATGTCCCATCCAACTGTCTCTGGCGCCGCAAGCTACCCACTTAGCGGAGTGGGACAGGCCTGCGACGTCTTCACTGCAATGCGATTGGTCGTAGCGGTACCTGACATTAGGCGAACGCCGCGCCATACGTCTGGGGAAGCCGCGCACCTTCAAGGCTTGACGGAGACAAGGCGCATCGCCCTCTTAACTTCCTTACTATCCGCTCAGGGCAAGTTGTCTGACCATGCGGTCGCTGGGGAGCTCATCGCCACGGTGGAGGTTGTGCCTGGCTTCGCGGGCCACGTGGCAGCTCGGGAGCTCACCTTCGAGGGGGAGGTCAGGTATCGCTCTGCGGGCCACGTGGTAGCTTGGGAGCTCACCTCCGCGGGAGAGATCGGGTCTTGACTTCATGGGCCACGTGATAGCTTGGGAGCTCACCTCCGCGGGGGAGATCGGGTCCCATCCTGCCGAACACGTGGCTGCCTGGGAGCTTGTCGCCAAGGTGGAGCTGAGCTCTCCTACCAGGATGTCTTGTGGGCGCCCGGACCCCCTATTTGGGGCAGGTAGGTCCGGGTTTCTTGAACACGTGGCGCCCTCGAACCCTGTCGCCGCAGGAAGGCGAGATACTTAGGCGGCTCTAGCTTGTGCGCGAGGGTACCCGATATGCTGGGTAGCGACAGTGGCCCCTGAGTCCACCTTGGGGTGAGGCGACGAGTTCGAGGGTGGGTCCTTACGCTGTTTTCCCGCGCGGTCTTTTAATTTTGTCTTGTTCAGTTGAAGCGGTGCGCTCTTCTGCTGCTGTGACCACGTGTCCCTCTCTGGTTGAGGGGTCGTGGCGATGGGATCTTTTCTCGCTACGACGTTATCGCGACGGTTCCTAAGGCGCCTGCTACACTTCTGCTGCTTTCACTTCTGTCTTTATAGGAACCGTCGGGTTGCCTTCCCTGGCGAGGAACTGCTCGGGCCAGCTTTTCTGACGGGGGACCTGGGCTCGCTCGTCATGGACGTCGTGTTACGAGCCGTTAATTTGGAGCCCGCTCAAATTTGCATGGTGCACCCAAACGCCACTAGGGTACTTTAAAAAGGTACCTTTGTGGGCAATGGAGTTTTCTTTCTTCCGCACGTCTCAAGCATTCGAGCCTTCAATTCCTTCCTTGTGTGTCTGCCCATTCTTAAGGTTCTCAACCCCTACTCCAATGAACTTAGCTCTGCATCCTTCCCGGATGGAGGATGTCTCACCCGTGAGGCAACTTTTCGGCTGGGAGGACAAGGAACGACGGGATCTGATCCGCCCCGGCTCCTTGCCACTGAAGTTGGGGGAGAAGGAGATCGTCTTCTTCCAGGCGTATGCATACTCTGGGTTCGTCCCTCCTGTTTCCTCCTTCCCGGTGACACTCCTGGAAGTCTTTGGGCTCCAGCTCCATCATCTGTCGTCGAACTCTCTGGTGGTGGTGGCGGTGTTCTCGCACTTCTACGAGATGTTCGTCGGGGTGTGCCCATGCGTGCCGATGTTCCGACAGTTCTTCGGGCTGAGGCGGACCGGGAAGAAGAACAAAGCCAACTTCCTCGACAGCTTCTGCTTCCAGCATAGGGCTAACAACACTTTTAAGTACATTACTCCGCTCTCCTCGGCGAAGTGGCCCGGCTGGAGGAGCGACTGGATGGTCGTACATGCCGATACCCACGATCGAATGGTCCTGCCCACTGGCTGGCCGACGATTAGGAAGGCGGCGTGGGAGGAACGCCCGAAGCTTGAGGCGGCGTACACGCCGGTGATGGAGAGGATCCGATTCCTGGCGGACCACGACCTGTCGGAGTTGTCGGTGATGGCCGACTTTGTTCGCCACCGTCTGGCCCCTCTCCAACACCGTTGCCACCCAGCATGGCTCTACTTCAGGCTCCAAGATGGTACCAGGTTACTGAGGGGTCACAACATGGAGACGACCCCGTAGGAGGTGTTTGAAGCAATGTCCAAGGCGTGCAATGACCTGCTGTCGGGCGACATCTTCAACCTTCCGCAGTCTTGCCCACCGCTTTGCACGGATCGGGACCTTCGGACGAAGGTTCAGAAGGAGATGCCCAACTTGGATGCGATTGGTCTTGCGCCGCAGTAGATTGGCGATGAGAGCCAGGGCCGGACCATCGTCGACTCTTAGGAGGAGTCCGCGCCTTCTTCAGACTCCGAAGCCTCCGGGGCGGAGGAGGCACCCGCTGCTGGGGGGAAAGACAAGGCGCTGGTCCCCAACGTAGGTAAGGGGAAGGCACTGGTCCCCGACATAGGCAAAGTGAAGGCCCTGGTGGTCGAGGTCGTGATGGAGAAACGCCCTCGATCGCCACTGAGGGCGCCGCCACAGGTGGCCTTCGCTCCAAGTTAGCGTCCACCGGCGCGCCCCTCTTCACTACCTGGCGTCGGCGGTTCTTCGGGGGGAGGTTCGGTCCGTCAAGCGACAACTCCACTGTCATCGGCGGTCGGCACGTCATCCAGCATCCCCGTCACCTGCGCGGTCCAGGGTACCGTAGGGGACTTTGGCAGCATCACACCTACAGAGCCTCAGGCAAAAAGGCCTCGAGCCGACATTGTTGGTAGCTCGAGAGGTGGCTCTGTCGGGGTTGGTGGAAGCACACCGGCGTAGTGCAACGCCACTGCTGGTGGTTTTGGCGGAGGCCCTGCTAGGATGGCATCACCTGTTATTCCATTGCCAGGGCCCGCGACTTCAGGGTCGCCGAAAGTGGAGGCTCGCTGGAGCTTCCGGGGACGTCGGTAAGGCATTCTTGCCAACGCTTGCTCTATTGTCTCGCCTGCCTATGTTGATTGGTCAGGGCTTGATCTTGATTTGCAGGGTTACGTCAGCTGTTGTGAGGCCCCTACCGCCGGGGGTAGTGCCCGAAAGTGCTTTGAAGGCGCCCAAGGATGCTACGGCTGTGTTGGTGGGGCAACCTACCAAGCTTGGTTAGGGGAGTGCTGCTCTGGCGACTATGCCCGGCGTGGGTAGTGAAACATCTTTGGTTGCATCGCCAGCTGTCGTGCCAGAGGCACCTCCGGCCGTCGTGGTAGAGGCACCTCCGGCCGTCGCGGCAGAGTCCATGTCGGAGCCGACTCCGGGAGCTGAGGGTCTGACCTCCATGGCCGCTGATTCGGCGGGCGGCTCTCTGAGCGATGGTGGCTCTGCTGTGTTCGGTGGCACTGCAACTCCTGCTCAGACTCTGGGGGCAAGATCCCCAGTGCTGGTGGCCTCGCCTTCACCGCTACGGGAGGAAGGGGTCCCCGAGATGATCACCGAACGACCTTCCCTGACTTCGGCGCAGCCGGAGTGGCTTTCTGATGTCATGGACTTGACGCAATCCAGCATCCTTCAGGTGCAATCCAACCTCCACCGGGCACAAGTGATGAGTAGGTCTAGGCCCGATCTTCCGAAAGGTAAGTCGATTGGGGTGAAGAACTCGACGTTGATGATCCGCGACACTCAAGCAGCTCGAATACCCCTGCAATCACTACACCACTGCTCCGTTGGTTATCAACCGTGCGACACACGCTTGACCTCGCAAGGCCAATCCCTGCAAGTGAACCGATAACACAAGCAAGAACGTAGAAGACACGATCTGAAATTGAGAAGTTGGGGTCTCACAAACCGAAGAACGGCGAAATTGTTACTCTAAGCTAAACCCACCGAATATGACCGGCGGCTGCAGTATTTAAAGGCTAGGGTTCGGCCAAAACACGATTAGACGCATCACTAATGGACTCATACGGGATACAAGGACCAAAGGCCCGATTCGGTGGCGCAACATCGTACAGAAATCTGGACTCGACTTGTTTCGACGATTCCCAATGACTCCGGAGGAATTTTGAAGTGGGACCAGAACCATTGGAAATTTTATCTTCTCTTCTTTTCGTGCATATGTGGAACATCGAAAACGGAGTCCATATGCCTCCTAGGCGTCCATTTTAAGGTGGACTGCTCCTGGACTCCGAGTTGAACTCGAGTTCGAGTTGTAAACTGCTTCCATCAACTTGTGGACGTCCCAACTGGTTCTCTACGCTCCCAAGGCCTCTTTCCTTCACTTGTTGATCTACTCCATTATTCCTAATAACAATTAAATCATCACATAGCAATCTATTCTCAAACTCACATGCAAAAGAAGTTAGGAACGAATTCACCTGCTGATTTATTAACCGTGCTCGTGCTCTTGTGATTGGTCCTTGCAGTTCAATGTGCGTCTCCGCTGGTTTGATGTCCTCATCAGCAAGAGGCTCTTGCCGTGGAGTGGGATAAGTTGCGTGCCGAGGGCGAGCGCCTCTGAGGCTGGGAGGGTCTCCTGATCTCCACGATCGCCGAGGCAAAGGCAAAGTACCAGAAGGAGAGCAAGGAACTGGAGGTGAGGCACCGCTTGGTGAGGGCCTCAAACGCCTTGACCCAGAAGATTCTGGCCGACGCCAAGACAGCCAACGATGCTGCTGACGCCCGCCTGCACGCTCTTGCTGCCGGTCGAGAGGCCCTGAGTCGTCAAGAAACCGACGTTACCAAGAGGGAGGCTGCTGTCGCCGAATAAGAGGTGGCAGTGCACGTGATGATGGCCCGGGCTAAGGCCGACCGGGACAAACTGCAGTCCCGCCTCGAAGACCTTGAGCTCTGGGAGAGTAATTTGGCGCGGGACCGGGTGCAACACCTAGCTGAGTGTCAGGAACTCCTCCTGCACAATCTTGATGTTCAAGCCCGGGAGCAGGCAGCAGAGCGCCGCGGCCAGGAGCTTGATCTGCGGGAGTGTCATCTGGCTCAGCGTCTGGAAGCCGAGGGTAGGGCAGCAGCCGAGACGGTAGCATCCCATGTCTTGGTGTGCTACCAGAGCCTGTACCCTGATCTGCCACTGGAGCCAGTTTTTGAAGGCCCCGTTGAGGAACGCAAGGCGACAACAACGGCAGAGGTTAAGGAAGCCGCTCAACATGTCGTAGCGGAGTTCAGTCGGGGCTGAGGCTGGTAGCTTGTTTTTTGTATTCGGGGTTCACCTCCTTGTACAAATTCCTTAATGAATTCGTCGCAGCTTTGTTTTGCTTGTTGGCCTTGTTGCGTGCTAGTCAAAAAGTTGCCCCAATTCCTTCTCTTGTGTAAGGTCTTGAAGAGTCTTTGTTGACGCTGTTAGCCTTTTAGGGACCAACGCTTGCACAGTTGACACGACCGGTTTGTCACTAGGTGACGTCCTGCCTATGGAACCCCCCTGAGAGGCCCCTTGGCTGGAGTGGCCAGATTGTTGGGTACGCCTGCCACTTGAACGCAGGGTGTCTTTGAGAGGCCCCCAATCAGACTGGGGGAGCACGAGTGATTAGTCTTGACGTGCCCCTTTCAGGAGCACCGGGCTTTTCCTGAGTGTTGTCATCGACGACAGGCCCCCTGGGAGGTGCCGGAGCTAGATGCTCTGGCGTCGTCCACTATCTTCGTAGAAACATCAGCAGCGGGCCCCCTGGGGGGTGCTGGAGCTGGATGCTCCGGCATTGTCCACCATCGTTATAGAGTTGTTGACGGTAGGACCGCTAGGAGGTGCCGGGGCTGGATGCTCCGGCGTCGTCCACCATCGTCTTAGAGTCGTCAATAGTGGGCCCTTGGTATACAGGCTATCGCAAGGGGACCATGTTAGCAACAAGTGCGAGGCAGGGGACTTTACCCACTTATTCGTGCTTGGTGCTGTCGTTGGCATTTTGAGACATCGACGACAGACCCCTTGGGAGGTGCCGGAGATGGATGCTCCGGCGTCGTCCACCATCTTCGTAGAAACGTCGACGACAGGCCCCTTGGGAGGTGCCGGAGCAGGATGCTCCGGCGTCGCCCACCATCGCCGGAGAGTCGTGGACGACAGGCCCCTTGGGAGGTGCCGGAGCTGGATGCTCCGGCATCGTCCACCATCATTGTAGAGACATCGACGACAGGCCCCTTGGGTGGTGCCACAGCTGGATGCTCCACCGTCGCCCACCATCGTCGGAAATTCGTCGACGGCAGGCCCCTGGTGTACAGGTTATCGCAAGGGGACCCTGTTAGCAACAAGTGCGAGGCAGAAGAGTTTACTCACTTATCCGCACTTGGTGCTGTTGTTGACGTTCTGGGACATCGACGACATGCCTCTTGGGAGGTGCCGGAGCTGGATGCTTCAGCGTCGTCCACATCGTCATGTAGACGTCGACGACAGGCCCCTTGGGAGGTGCCGAAGCTAGATGCTCCAGCGACCATTGTCGAAAAGTTGCCGACGGCAGGCCCCTGGTGTACAGGCTATCGCAAGGGGACCATGTTAGCAACAAGTGCGAGGCAGGGGAGTTTACCCACTTATTCGTGCTTGGTGCTGTCGTTGGCGTTCTGGGACGTCGACAGCAGGCCCCTTGGGAGGTGTCGAAGCTGGATGCTCCGGCGTTGTCCGCCATCTTCGTAGAAACATCGACGGCAGGCCCCTTGGGAGGTGCCGAAGCTGGGTGCTTTGGTGTAGCCCACCATCATCGGAGAGTCGTTGACGCCAGGCCCCTTGGGAGGTGCCGGAGCTGGATGCTCTGGCGTCGTCCACCATCATCGTAGAGACGCTGACGACAGGCCCCTTGGGTGGTGCTGGAGCTGGATGCTCCGACGTCGCCCACCATCATCGTAAAGTCATCGATGGTAGGCCCCTGGTGTATAGTCTATCACAAGGGAAACCTGTTAGCAACAAGTGCGAGGCAGGAGAGTTTACTCACTTATCCGCGCTTGGTGGTGTCGTTGACGTTCTGGGACGTCGACGACAGGCCCCTTGGGAGGTGCCAGAGCTGGATGCTCTGGCATCGTCCACCATCTTCGTGTAGACGTCGACGACAGGCCCCTTGGGTGGTGCCGGAGCTGGATGCTCCAGCATCGCCCACAATCGTCAAAAAGTCGCTAACGACAGGCCCCTTGTGTACAGGCTATCGCAAGGGGACCCTGTTAGCAACAAGTGTGAGGCAGGAGAGTTTACTCACTTATCTGCACTTGGTGCTGTCATTGACGTTCGGGGACGTCGATGGCAGGCCCCTTGTGAGGTGCCAGAGCTGGATGCTCCGGCGTCGTCCACCATCTTTGTGTAGACGTCGACGGTAGGACCCTTGGGAGGTGCTGGAGCTGGATGCTCCAGCATCGTCCTCCGTCGTCATAGAGACGTTGATGGTAGGTTCCTTGTGAGAGCTGGATGCTCTGGCATTGTCCACCATCTTCATGTAGACATCGATGGCAGGCCCCTTGTGAGGTGCCGAAGCTGGATGCTCCGGCGTCGTCCACCATCGTCGTAGAGACGTAGACGGCAGGCCCCTTGGGTGGTGCCAAACCTGGATGCTCCGGCGTCGCCCACCATTGTCGAAAATTC